>CP045902.1:4991182-5055120 GCA_013387185.1 Caligus rogercresseyi
AAACAATCCTGATGTGCCATAAAAAACTAAGTCAGACTTGGATTCAGTGGCCTCAAATTTTTCATATATTGAACTTAGTCATAAAAAATGGACTAGCGGTAACGAGCGTAATCAATGCCAATAAATAATTATAAAACTATCAGAGTCGTTGGTGTTCTGCGACCTATTCAATGTCATATCGATTATATTATAAATATTTTCATGGTCAATGAAATTAAATGAGTGATGTTATAGTAACGAGCATTTATTTTAACAAAATACTGGAACACAAAGTTTCATATTTAAGTACTATTGTTAGAAAGGAAATTGTTGATTCCAGCATCACTATACAGCAATGTATATATCAAACATTAAGCATGGGGTTATTTTTGCACGAATTATTTTAACGGCAGGCATGATGAAACGAGATAAACACTCATAACTGATGAAAATGCCTGTGCAATTTTAAAGTAATTTGATCCATCAGCAACAATATTTGCAAAAATACATTATGGAAGTGATTCGATTATTTGCATATGGCAAAGTACTATGAGGTTCCAAAAAGGAAATTACCTTAGAAGGAAATTGCTCTTATTATTTTGTCTCATCACGTGCACAGTCAACAATATATAAGACGTGGTTATCCTCAATCATCCTTTAACAAAGAGCAATTTTCTCTTATATATCACAAAAACTCGTATAGACTTTTTAAAGTAAAACTCAAGTCCAATTTTGTAAGATTGTTGACAGACATTTTAGTTTTAAAATATCATATTGAAAAAGATCAACAACATGAATGATTTTTTTAAGGACAATTATATTAAAATATCAGCAAAAATTTATTTAAGAAATATTTTTAAGTTATAATTCGTCGGTTTTTAATAATTCTTAAAACCTTTTTGTATTTATATGTCTTTAAGTTTAATCCGTACGCCTAGTATCTTTTAATATATATCAATACGATTGTATTGAATGTACTAAATATAAATTAAAATATATATGTATACAAGGACAAAAATAAACAAACGTTTGATAATGTTATAGCTTATAAATATCAATACATATTTCTTTTCATAAAAAAACCCGAAAACAAATAATAACAATGATGGGAGAAATCTATTTTGATTCTTTGATAAACAAACTGGCCATAAGAGGAGAAGTACATTTTTGTTTGAATGGGTATTTATGATGAATAGTACATATTATTTATAAAATATAATTTATATAACTGATTTTTAAAAAAAGGCCTTAAGAATTCCGACAACCCATCCAGTTTCTCCAACTATAAATAAATATTATCATTCCTTTCCACTTACAAACCACTAACTCTTGGTTTTCAAGATATATATCTAAATTTACTCCTTTAAATCCCCCCTCGTAGTTAAAGCTTTAAGCTTTGGTTAACCTGCAAGTTTTCCCTGTCTACTTTGTTTCTCTTCCTCATTCTACAAGGCTGCTTAAATATTGTTTTACTGGCAATCAAGCAAGACTCATTTTTCCTCTTAAAGCCGAACCCAGACACAAGAGTGAGTACTTTGTTAAACAGGATAGAATATTTATCATATTTGTTATAAGTCGCCTAAAAAGTAGGTTTACCATTCCATCATTACCAAATTCTGTCTGTACCAATCTATAAATGAATACAAATATTTAATGCTTTAACAAAGTATGGTTAAAACATACAAAAAGTATCTCAGATCTTATATTTTATAAATCAACGATGTTAATAAAAATAAATAAAAGGTTGACCATATTTGCTATATTTATGAAATTTATTATGTTTGAACTACTTTTTTTTAAGTTTGGACCTAGATTGGACATAGAGATATAAAGACGTAGAGGAGGGCTTATTGGATTCTTCAAAGGAATACGTCATTGAGCTCAATATATACAAATTTTTATATCCAAATATAAACTTACGATGACGTAGTACAAATTACTTTGGTGATATTGGGCATAGGCGACAGCTGAACGATGGTTTCTCTGCTATTGAAAGGAATAAGCTCTCCAAATCTTTATATCTCTATGGAATGAAACCACCTCACCGGAGCTTAATCCAGTATCAGCCAGTAGTGATTACTGTCTAGGAGCCATCAATGCAAATACTAATTATGAATCATATTGTAATTATTAGTTTGACAATAAAAACATTGTTAACTGGTATTGTATCGGATGGAAACAACTTCATATTATGAAAAATCGTATTCTTAAATGTTTATGATATAGCTACGCATCTAAAATTGTCGTTTCTCTATTAACAAGAGCGGACACTATCGAAAGATATTGGCATATGTCTCGATGGGTATATTAATCTAACCGACACCAATGATTTTTATTTTTCATCAATGTTGAATATAGTTACTGATTGCTTGCGATGTGTCATCTGATCGGTAAATTGTAAGAGAGTGTGAAGCATTTTTTTTCAAAATCTTGATTTCTTGAACTGTACATTAAACAAATCCACTGATCTATTGATACGGATTGGACAACCAGTTAGGATTACCATACCCCAATTTTTTCTTAACAAATCCTGTCATTGATGCTTCTATGTTATATGATATAACATAATAATATAATTTAAAAAATATCAAAATAGTACTAGGGCTGTGTATATTTCTTCGAGTGAGCTGCTCAACACTACCTGTTTTTCGTGTTGAACCACAAATACAGCTCTGGAAACTCCCACCTCTCCCCTTTCCCTTCGTATTTATTTCTTCTTTATCGACAAGCAGACTACCTTTTTATATTTTTTGTTCCCATTATTGTTAGTTTTTATTATCATATTCTTATAAAAATAACACAAAAAAATACGTTAAGGGTTTATTTATCTTTCAATCAAGGAGAAATCCTTGTGTTTCCTGAATATATCAGATATCATTATATGAATAAGGGGTTGAAGAGACGTTCAAATAAAGTACTAGATAGATATACCTCATATATTATATATATATATGGTTGTTGTTTTGACAAATTATATACTATAGTATATGATTCATGTTTATAGGATGTACAAAATAATTATGCAATAATCATTTAACGTTTCCCGTTTGAAAAAATTAATATCTCACAAATATGGAAGTTACCAAAGTTGTGAAAATTGCTGACAACTGCTCTCGAACTTTAGTGACCTTTATCTTTCAAAAAAAAACGTTCTGTAGATTATTTTTTTTTGCATAGATAAGCGTCTAACCGAGATGAAATAAATACAAAACTTGAAGAAGAAAAATGGAGAGGTTGCCCTATTTGGATCGATTTCACATCGAATGACACTAATATATTACGATGCATTCTATCCGATCATAGATGCAAAATTAAAGAAAAATAAATTTCCCATTGCCAAGGTGATATTGCCATAGATAGTTAGATCACCACTTCTTAGCTCATAATATTCTGTAAACAATGATATCCTTTACAATAATAAAATTTCAAAACATGATCGGAACAAACGCTTTTTAAAGAAATGCGTTTAAAAGGTTTGACAAAGTTTATGTCGTTTTCATGTAAGAAAAAAATATTATTTTATATCCGACTTGGATATCACCCTCATACACACATTCAGAGAGCCTTTCCACCTCTCATCAACTATACAAATTAGCTCCATGAATGGATTCAAATGAATCTATTCAAGAGCCATGCTAAACATCTGTTGAGCTCTACATATTTACATGAAAAAAGAAAATATCTTCACTCTAACATCCCTTCCTCATTAGGGGGTCCATTGTCTTTCTTATCTTTCTTGTAAATATGTAATTATTTTTATGATGGTTAACATAATATAATTATTATTATTTCATTCAATAAAGAGAACAATATTAAGGGTTCTTAGATGTGACTGAAATAATTACCTTATAAACAATAATTATATCTGGTGAAGATTACATGTGGGGAGAAACCACTTGGCCTCATGCTTTTCGAGACGAAAAATGAAAAGGAGACCAGATCCGACGCAGCCGGAATCGTCCCCACCCCCTCCTCTGGCAGGCAGATACCCTGGTATGTGCTGCAAGAACTGCTGGAATAAAAGTCCACAGTTGCGACAGGCCAGGACGTGGAGAGCTGCCAGTGATGCAGCAATAGATCTCGCGGAGGGAGTGGCGCTGTAGGCTACCGATCTCAAGGCATGTTTCCCAAAAATCGATAGTTTTTTGTTTATATATATATATATACGTTTATTATTAGTTTGTATTTTTATTCTTGTTTTGTTTTATTTTATTTAAAATTATATTATTATTTTAGACCAGCTACTTCGTGCTGAATCTAATGGATTACACACACTTCAAAAAATGATTTGTTTGGTTTAATGGTTTAGGAAGTGTAAGATTCTTTAAGTTCCCTATAAGTCCATGTTGATATTCATTCATTCCACATAATTAATACATATAAAAAAGGACTCTGGTTTGCCAAAAGAAATGAATTATTGACAAGGCTGATTGGTTCTCATGTCTTTTTTCCTTTCTTAATCCCGATTATTTACCGCAGCTGCCAGTTCATTAGCACTCCACAACATGGTGTTTGTTTGTGTTAGAGCTAAGACTTGGGGAAACATCATCATATCGAAAGTGTACAAGCCATAGAGATATAGAGTGTCGATCACATCACTGGATATCTGTTTTACAATAATCCTTATTTACTGGAACAAATATATTAAGCCCACTCCCTTTTAGTTTGTCTTGTCTATTGTCTTTCTTTTCTTTTACTAATTCGACGTCATTTAGCACATGTTGCTTCGGTACTCTTTATGACACAAGCTAACATTGTTAAAAATTCTTAATGATAAGAAAGGCAGATTACTTTTTCTTAGGCTCATGTGGAATTCATAATTCTTTCAAACCTATTCCACATCAATTATTTCTGAGGCTTTTGTAGGCAGTGTTGGGCAGTGTTCCTTCTCATTAAGGAGGATCTGACCATGAATTATTTAGGAATCCTTGAAGGCAAACCACTCAACTCAGAGAGAATGCTCAATAATGTCCGTAATGGGCTTCCATATCTCATTATGCTCATTTAATGGTTCTTAATAGACGCATCACATTACATATGTATGAATGAATATATATACATTAAAATACTTATCAAAGAGCGGAAGAAATATATATATATATATATATATATATATATATAGATATAATATACATTATCTATATAATTATATATATATAATATAATATATTATATATAATATAAATATATATAATATATATATATATATATATATATATATATATATATAATACTATATATATAGATATATCATATATATATATAATATATATAATATATATATATATATATATATATAGATATATATATATATATATATAGATATATATATATATATATATATATATATATATATATATTATATATATATATATATAATATATATATATATTAGGCCATCCTCTTGAAGGCGGGATTTATATTAAAAGCAACAGTTTTATTTCATACAATAAGCAATACAAAACATTAGACTAGAATAAAACCTGAACCATGCGTTGATATGTAAGGATAATAAAAAGGGAGCTTTTCTTGAAACGTGATTGGTTGAAATGAGAAGATAGGGAATATTATGGAAAAGTTGATATTATATAGAAAGGCATCACATCCCTCGCGGCGGTGAGGTGTAAAACATCAATTCAGAGAGAGAAATATAATCCTTAAAACCACGTATTGTCTCTTCTCGTGGGCTTCGATCCATGACGTCATTGTCGAATCCTTTGAATTGACCCTTATATATATCAACTATAATATTAATTGAATAACGAAACTCATCGACTCAGTTGAGGAATAAATGTAATTTTGGTTCATCATATCTGACGATAAATGGATCAATATTCTGACTGAAATATATAGTAAAGAAAAAATAATATAATTGCAATCATAGAAAATAATGCTTTATGGTGAATTACGAGAACTACTATATTGCCATCCGTATAGATATGAATGTGCTTTGTATATTTCTATATTTTCTAATATTTACTCAACTATTTAGCTTGTAAACAAAACCAAATAATTATGAAATTTGGAATGTTTGAAATATTAATTGTATGGCTGGGGAGTATTTAGATTGTTTAGAATGTCAGCTGAATAAAAGGCAAACAGAAAAAATAATTGTATATACCATCTGTTGCCAAGTTCTTCTAGTTTTGACGCTTTTGCACACTTGCGGTCAAATCAAATCTTTACTAAATATATTAGCAGAATTATAATTTATTCTCTAATTTTGTGCACCATATCGTTATATAATATATGTTTGAGGTTAAAATTAATATTAATTTACTGTTATTAGATATCAAATTAAAAATAATTAATCCTTGCTGTCAGCTGAAACCTGAAATATATTATTTGTATATTTTTATTGTTGGTTAATTTATTTATTTTTACGCTACATATCCGATTTCTATTTTTATTAAAAGTTTCTGTTGTAAAAATTTGAATTAATTATTAATTTCGGATATAAAAGATTTTTTTATATTGCTCATGCATATAGTATATTAAAAATACTAAAAATACAGTCAAAGTAACAAAATAAACCCATTTAAACAGTTGTGTAAAAAGTTTTATCGGCCTATATCATATTTGGTGTACCTCTAAAAGTAAACAACTGCATCTCCTGAATCAAGGCTCTGAGCTTTGCACTTGCTAGTTCTAAAGCTCACATCGAAGAGTGTCTAACATCCAATACACCCATCTGTAAAGAGTCCTTAAAAAACCATTATTTCTTCGGCTGCAAGACATGGAGCCTATGGCCTCGGAATTTCCCATTCTAGCTAGTGATGCTATGGGACTTTGCCACGGATATTGTTAAAGTTTTTCATATATGGTTCCTATCATGTTTACTCTCGGTTGAGACTCACTGTTAGACGATACAAGAGAACTTCATATGAAATCATTTATGTAGCCCTGCAATAAAAGTTTTTCTGAAATACTATTTACAAAAATTGTTTCTATATTCATGTTACCCATTCCAGTTTTATGTATACTTTAGATTTCGATGTTTTAATAATGTCATGTCCTAAAAGGCTTAATTTTAAACTAAACTGTTATTTATGACCTTATTATCACGACCTCGCTTACTATTTTATGTATGTTGTATATATATATATGCATGATTTTAGATAAATGACCCATTATTTGATTTTTAAAAAAACTAAATGAACAATATATTTTAAGCATTATAACTTATTTTGCACTTCAAAGGAAACCTACTTTGGACTTTCCCCACATTCATTAGTTAAAATATATAAATGTCTTCATAGATTGACCTACAAAACAAGTAAGTCTCTAATGAGTATAGAATCTTAAAGTTCTCTTTGAATTAATAATTAATGTAACATACATTTTATATATAGTTATGCGGGAGAAAGATGTCTCTTTTTGGAGTTGAAGGAAGGAGTTAGAGATGGTTGTACATATATATATGTTAAAAAAATTCATACAAAGCTCATCAAAAGATATGTAATCATGTTGAGGGGAATAATTAATGGTTTCGCTTTTTCCCCTCTCTCTTATCCATAGGAAGTTTATTTTTATAAAGACAGAGGGAAATAAACTCACTCTCTCTCTCTCTCTCTCTGTCTTTCTATATCTCTGTCTGTATTGCACTCTCTCTCTCTCTCTCTTTCCATCTACCTCTTTGTGTATATATTGTTTTATCAGTTGTATATTCCAAATGGCGCTCAGGAAGGGAAAAAGAAAAATTATAATTAAACATTCATATTTTTTTTCCTTTAAAGAAAATGAAACATGGGACAGGGGGAAAAAGTTCATGTCTACCTATTTTCCATGTATGCCTCAATGATCAAAAGGGACTTTGGCTGGATCCCTCAACTGTATGATAAATAGCTTTATTTATTTACATATATATATATAACGCCATATCATGTATGAGTAGGATTTGGTTGGTTGTGTTGGATCTTAGACGAAATCTTGTTTGAGAGAAGTGTTAAGGGGATAAAAAGGCTTTTAGTGGCCAAAATGGCGATACTCTATTCATCAAAAAGTAACGATGCAGTTGATATAGAGTGCCGAAGCAACGTTTGGTTACGCTGAATATAGGGGTAGTTGTTCTCCAGTATATAGACAGCGACAGAAAGAACTAAAGAGACCTCATATATCAGTAACTTTCAAACCGACATGACAAAAAGCAGAGCTGGGATTTTGTACCGCCGATTAGGTTTTCGGTAGATTTTATTATATATATACCGAGTACCGAATATTGATCATTGCATTAGATAAGAAAGAAAGAGATATTTATTTATGTATCTGCTCTGTGACTTCTTCATATACATTTAATTTAGAACGCTTTATAACAAAAGATAATTAAGTCCATAATTTGTTATAATTTTTTTAGAGATTATTTGAAGTTTAATACATGTTATTTCTATATAAATCATATATCCTCTCAAATTTTGAAGGAAAAGGAAGGCAATAACAAGCAAATTATTTCCTTAACTGTCTTTTGGTAGTCGTTGTCCGATATTTAATGCGCTTTCAGCTCCGGAGTTGTTTATTTTGCAAAGTTCAACCTTTTCACACCAGGTAACGCCTCCAGTTTAATACCGATTTACATGCGGTAGACGTAGCTCCGCAAAAAAGAAAAAAAACTGCTCTCGATTAGAAAATATAGACATCTTTCTTGCATCTCTCTGGCATCTCTGATTATAGTATCAAAATAGTCACAAAACTTTTCCTTTTTTTATGAATAACAGTTGTTAAAATAAGTTATTATTATTATAGCGTTCCATTAAACATCTTGACTTATTTAACTCTAGAGGAGGAACCTGATACGGAGTTCCCTCCTGTGTCTGGAATCACTTATTCCACAGGAGTCGTGGACAAGAAGAACTCCTTCGTCTCTGGACTGACTTGTTCTTATGGTATGTAATTCAATGCCTTCCTCGTCACTGTACGTTCTCAAGGCTTCTTTTCAAATCACATGAAATATCGTTACATTTTTCTGACCAACTGACGACAAATGTGAAGGTGGAAGAAAGTGAGACCTACCGTCATAATTCATCTAGAAATACGGAATATTACATTCAGGCAAACCCAGTAGGAGAGTCTGGTCAATTAACAGCTGAAATTATTCAGCTGTTTATGTATATTATGTAAGTATGAACTCAGTATTTATAAAGTGACTCCAGTATTTTTAATGATAAAGTGATTATTTTGTGTTAAAGTGCCTTCTTGTTCAGCAATGTGATGCCAAAATCGACACTTCTCAGAAATGGATATATTTTTTTTTTCGATTTCCAAAATACTTCTAGCTACGAAAAACTTGGGAATGCAGCTCGAGGAGGATAAATTACACTGAACAACAAGTTTTTTTACTGAAGATGTGAAAAATGATTTAGACTAATTTGGGTACGCTGATTTCAAAAATCAAAACCGTTTTGCTGTATCACGTCAGGATTTTCAGTTACAGAAATATTCCCATTGCCTAGAAGTCAGGATTTCAATGAAATTTACAAAAATCATTTATTACACTGCGGAACAGTGAAAAAGTTACTTGGGATATATCAACTGATTTGAATACCTAATGGGTCCCTGATAACTAAATTAAAAACCATTTCGCTCAATCAGGTCAGAATTTTTAAAATTTTGAGTTTTTGGTTTTCGATTTTTAACTTTTAGACAAAATCACAACTTTTTTGTTTATTGAGCTACAAAAGTGGTATGTGTGTTTTTGGAAATGGCATGGTCATATTAGTGGGGGCGGAGACTAGTTTAAGTTGAAAAAATAATCAGAGAGGCCCAAAAAATTACATTTATTTTTGGTAAAATGACCAAATTTTGCATATTTTTCAGTATACATATTATTTATATAACAACTTCTTAAGTAAAACAAAAATTATCTTTTAAGCTTTTTTATTTCTTACTATACAAAAAAACATATTCAAATTGAAAATGCATGGAATGCTAATTACTAGCAGTATAAAACTTCTCTTTAAAGATCTTCTTTTGTGCTGCAAATTAGGATAGTCAAGAGCTATACTCCTGCAATAGTGAGCCATCATGTGGCTATCCCATATTTCTTGGTACCTCTTCTACATGTCCCTCATGTCCTGGTGAAACCTCTCACCCTGCTCATCACTACCACTTCCAAGATTTTCAGGAAATTTCTCCAGGTGACAGAAAAGGAAATTAAGTTGATGCTCATATATGCATTTAGCTGCTTTTAGCTCACAAACATACTGTTTACAAGCTTCACATAATTGCTTGACTTGTTGTTTCCAAGAAAATTATCCACAAACAAGACAAAGGAACTCCAAGCATTATACACAATCTGGTTCATAATAAAAACAAACAGATGATCATTCATTAGCTTTCGGATCTGAGGATCATCACAAATTCCAGCCTTCTTTTTTACTCAGTCCAGGGAAAGCATCACAAATGTATTTAAAACAGTCTCCATCTTTGTCTAGGGCTTTGACAAATTTTTTCATTAATCCTTAATGTGAAGAGGAAGGAAAATGATCATTGATCTCTCCACCAGAGGCTCAACAATAACATTTTTCTCTCAAACAGTCATAAGAGTCCTCCTTCTTCACCCAGTGTTCCTCCCTTGCCCTATTATCCCAGTGAAAGAGAAAGTAAGGGATTTCGGTTTCTTTTAGTTTGGTGACATGGGCAAATGGAATGGATCCATATTATTTCCATTATGGGACAGAACAACTTTGAGACTGTATTTATAACTGTCAATGAAAAGTCTCACTCTTGAGAATTGTAGTTACTTATACCTAACTTATCCAGGAGACCAGGAATGTCATTACAGTCATCTTTCTCAGAGAAGAATGGAACAAACTCTGAATCTCTGAATCTTGTTCTGTAGAAGGATTTTGTTGTACCACTTTAAAGCAGATTAATCTCACTTAATCTAGAGGCCATAAGTTCTGCATATTTTTGAGTGAGTTTAAGTCTCTCGCAAGGTCATTTAATTCACCCTGGTTGCACTGCTTCGGCTTGGATGTTGTACCTTCAAAGTGTATATCATCATCATTGTGTGAACTATCACATTGCAACTGCTCAGTCGCACCCTCATCATCTGTAACATCTGGAAGTGAATAGAACACTGGAATTGAAACATATTCACTGTGGGGCACTGGTCTGATAGCAGAATCCAAGTTTGAATACTTTAAATCTTTCTGTTTTTTTATTTATACCCATACGTTTTATAGTGCAACAATGGCAATCATCTGAGTGTTTTTTTTTGGTTCTCTGCACACCATAGGTACACACAAACCTGAGTTCTTCTGCTTGCTTTTAGACCATTCTCTAAGTTGTGTAATGCAAGTAACAAACACATTGGGGGGGACCACTCTTTTATCATTCTTTAGGAGACACAATTTTAAATATTAGAACCAATTTTGTAAAAACTGTTTAAGAAAATATAGGTTGATTTATCTTTAATTTATCATCTCAAAACCTATTTCCGCCCCCACTAACATGAGTATGCCATTTCCAAAAACATCCATACGAATTTTATAGCTCTATAACCAAAGTTACAAATATCGGCCGAAATCGGTCAAAATATTTTTGGCTTTTTTGGGCCTCTCTGATATTTTTTCCAACTTAAACTAGTCTCCGCCCCCACTAATATGACCATGCAATTTCCAAAAAAACCCATACCACTTTTGTAGCTCAATAAACAAAAAGTTGTGATTTTGTTTAAAAGTTGAAAATCGAAAACCAAAAACTCAAAATTTCAAAAAATTCTGACTGATTGAGCAAAATGGTTTTTAATTTTGTTATCAGGGACCATTAAGTATTCAAATCAGTTGATATATCCCAAGTAACTTTTTCACTGTTCCCCAGTGTGATAAATTGATTTTTGTAAATTTCATTGAAATCCTGACTTCTAGGCAATGTGAATATTTCTATAACTGAAATCCTGACGTGATACAGCAAAACAGTTTTGATTTTTGAAATCAGCGTACCCAAATTAGTCTAAATAATTTTTTACATCTCCAGTAAAAAAAAAAATGAATTTGTTATTCAGTGTTATTAGGCAAAAGACTAACATGTATGTATTGTGCTAGGAGCACTTTTTAAAAAGTGATATAATTTTTGAGAAGAATCGAAACAGGAAGTATCTAATACAAGGTGCTATTCCATGTTAGGCTTCACCTAAGATGATGTGGAGAATCTCTTTCATCTATTAGTGCAAAAAATACTACTCCTAACAAGAAGGAGTTTTAAAAGATGCTTGAAGTAGGATGCTATACATTTCAGGAAAAGATTCACATAGCTATCACATGAATGATTGTATGTTTCTAACCGATTTGGAATTGTAAAACTTTGATCCAAAAATGACCGACGGCTAGAACATTAAGCCATGATACTTCCCAACGCTACTCTCTGTCTCTATTTAAAAACATCCCTGTCGCAACTCAGTTCAACATTAATATCTCCATTTAAATATTGTAACTTTGAGTCTGATGTTCAGTTATCCATATTTATGTATTTATTTGGTATGGAATACTTTAAGTAAAAAGATATATAAATACCTATATACTTATAGTTAACTAACAAGCGCGTTTAGGCACCCTTTTTCATAAGCTTTCTTGCATCAGCACGCATTTATCAAAAAATACATCCTATAGAGGGGTATATATATATAGATTAATAATAATTATCCTTTCAATAACTAAGATAATTTTGAAAATTAAGTGCTGGTAGACCTTACAATAAAAGGGAGTGCGATAGCCGTGTGCGTTAAGGTGTGTTCAATTCTCAATGTTGGGGGTGCATGTTCAAATACTCCCGAGAGGGGATGGTCATTTTTGGTCTACCTCATTGATAAGATCCTAGGTTTGATAGACTAATTTTAATAATATAATGCTTATTTATATCCAGTCAGATGCAATTCTATCGAACCCATAGGCACAAAAAACCCATTGATTGTCTGGGAGAAATAAAGGACAGCCGGAGATTATTGGCTCCGTCATTTACAGCTATTTTGGCGGAGGGAAAGGGTATAAATGTTTGGCTGATATGTCTATCTATCTCAGTTGTTAATTAGCATTTCAGAATAAATATTACAGACAGTTTTTGAGGTGGTCGGTAATGAGGGCCTCGTCAAACCTCCCCACATGTCGGCCTCAAGGTCAACCAGGAGTTCTACAGGGATATTTTGGAAACTGTAGTCAAACCCTGGATTGATTCTGTGGCCAACGCCAGGTCATATGTTTGGCAACAAGACTCATTGGCGTATGAATCGAATATGGACTATTTCCTGCTCCAATTTATCATTATCATATCAGCCTTTAAACGCCCACTAAGAGTCGATCTATTGTATAAAAACTAAACTTTTAAGAGCAAAGAATTTTTTATAAGGCTAAATATTTTTGCTTTTATATATCTTTCCTAAATGTGTATGTATTTGTAGATTCATACAAGATTCAATTTAGATAAGCTCTCTGCAGGCATTACGGCATATCAGTAAGAAAATATATTATTTAATGTTCTGTTGTTGTTGAAATAAATATATGAAATAATACAACCGCGGAACTTTTTTTCAATTACTGCAAATATATATACACACATGGAATATGAATAATAATGCATATTTTTTTATATCCTCTTGATGGTTTCATGCAGGGCTTCAATTAATGACTCAAGCCGCACGAGTACATATATATAAAAGCAGGCCTAAGGTTATGAGGCCTTAATCTAATGGGGGGGGGGGGAGGGGGAAATGTGCCATAAATATACATATATTTATTGTTCTGTGTTTGTAAACTACGGTAACGAAACATAATTATATCTAAAGGTTTTGTAAGATCCTAAAAAAGTTTTTAATATTATAATGTGTTGTTTATTTTTATTTGGTACAACAATTTAAAGATATATATATATATATATATATTTATATATTTTTATGGTGTCCATAAGAAATGGACAAGGAAAATACGGCCTAGGAAGAAATTATTTAATAGAGTAAAGGAAAATGATGACTCTTGGAAAAATAGCCTCAAAGACATGGGCAGTCAAGTATTTGAGTAGAATACAACTAAGTATTTTAAAAATACTATTTATTTTATAAAAATGACAAAAATAGTTCTATTTTAGTATTATAGAGAATTAATTTCATTGCTTTTGTCATTAGACGGGACCTAGAATCACTTGGGCCATTTTTTCCATGCATTATTATTTTCCTCTTATATCTTGAGCCATTTGTTCCTAAGCCGTATTTTCCTCGGCCATTTGTTCCTACTATCAGCTTTCAATATACTATTTTTTTGTTTTTTATATGATAATATAATTATATTATTGTAATGAACTTTGTTAAAGAAGAGATCATAACTTTTTTTAGTTATTTTTATAGGATCATTTTTGGGACTCGCATGGAGTGTTAAAAATGAGAGTAGAAGAGGAAACGACACCAAAAAATCAATTTACATCTTATTCCCTCCTTTTGTCCTGGCAATGGATGGATGTCAAAATGTAAAAAAGTAAAATGACGGCTCTATTATTATTGTGATTATTGAATATTGATGTGTGGCTTTCAAAAGTAAAAGGGAAGGAGAGGAAAAAAAGAACAAGAAAACACAAGTTTTTTATTCTTTTCTCCACTAAAAGAAACAAGGCAGATATGAACATCGCATTCTTAGTCATTTAATCTTTTTTATACTTTTATAAGTGCTGTCGGAACTAATAACTGGTGAATACAATTTGGCTATAGTGGGCTTTTATTTCTTTTTTAAGGTTAATGCAACAAGTAAGACCGCTGATTCTCTATTCATGATAAGAATATCGAATGAATTTTATGAATGTGACATCAAATATGTAAATATATCCATTTTAAAGTTGCAAAAATGAGGGACAATCCTGTCAATTTTACATGGATTTGCATTCAGCACCTACGAATAACATGCAATTGAGAGTCCGATATAATTTTTTAATGCTGACGTGGGTTTTTGTACAGGAAATGAATTCGTCTATTTGGACCATTTATACAATAGGAAACTATTTGCATTTAGCTCCGTATAGAAAAGTAAATACTCCTGTCACAACGTAAGTATCATAGTAGAACCTTTATGAGAGCAACTCTCAACAAACTCAATTGAGGGTTTTTTTTATGACAAACCCCCCAAAAAATATTGTGTATGGATTATAGTCAGAGAGATATATATATTTTTGTAAATGAATTTTTTGTCTTTTTTGGCGCCAAAAACGAACGACGAACGATAAGGAATTTTCCTTGTCGTTCATCGTTCGCAAACGACAACAAATGAAGGATAAATCAACAAGTCTGATATATATATACCTTTATATATATATATATATATATATATATATATATATATATATATATATATATATATATATATATATATATATATATATATCTATATATATATATATATATATATATATATATATATATATATATATATATATATATATATATATATATATATATATATATATATTATATATATATATCTGATAGAAACAAAATAAACATAGTTTCCCATTTGCTAAGTATATCCACTAAACACTTTATATATATCAAAGTCATTCTTCCAGTGATTTTCCATACCCAAGTTTCTCTTTTCATTACTGAAATGTTGTTGATTTCAGCATTTTTTTATCCCTTGAGCAACCAAGGGTAAAAACTTCTTTAGCTCATTCTTATGTCAAATGGACGCAATTTATATGGAAAAGCCTTCATTCAATTGAATGGATCCTAACATGTGAGATACACATACATACATATGTATAATAATGTTAAATATATACAATACCTGCCTGAATTTCTACGTATACAAGTTAGAGTCCAAACATAGCATGAAGATTATCTGACAAATGGTCCTTTTTTTATCCTTTCGATTGAAGTAATGTTAATGCTTTGAAAATGACTTATGTGCCAGTGTATCTGTTCATTTTAACGTATTGCATAGCTTTTACAACTGGATAGTCTTTGGATTGTCTTTCAGAAAAATGACAGAGATAAAAAATATTCGGGTTCATCAGAATCATATTATTTTTGATAAATAAACGTATTATTTCAGTGAAAGCAAGCTGTACTCTCAATGTTGAAAGTTTGACTACAGGGAAGGGAAGGTCAGTATAGATAAAACTTATAGAAAAGATCCTAGATTCTTATTTTAACGCTATAACGCTATAATGTTGAAGGTTCGACTTCAAGTCATTATTGATAAACCTTATAGAAAAGATCCTGGATTCTTATTTGAACGCTATAATGATTATTACTATCCAATGGGACAATTTCATCGAACCAAATAGACAAAAAAAACAAAGCTTTGTTAAAGTAATTTTAAGCTTTCTCATGGCGAGACTAGGAGATCTTCAATCTTTCCGTCTATGCGGTTCTATGATCAAAATAAAAGTATTATTTTTTCGAATAATAAACATTAATGATGTAATATTTATAATATATATTATCAGGAAACGATTGGGTACCCGGCCCAGCCCTGGTTCTTGCTGTTTTTTAGCATCCCGGTCCGGTGTCCCGGCTTTTTTAGACACCGGGCCGGGATGTCAATATTTTCTTTCATTTGTCATTCATAATTTTTTTAGAAAAGAATTACCATGAAAAAGTTGTAGAAGGGAATTTTTAAAATACGAAACGTCGTCACTTTTTTGCCACTTTTTGTGGAGATTCTTAAAAAAAAACGTCGTCACTTTTTTTAAATATTAACTTCTAAAAAAAAACGTCGTCACTTTGTTTGGAAATTATTTTCTAAAAAAAAGTCATCGCTTTTTTGGGAGATTCTTTTCTTTAAAAAAACGTCGTCACTTTTTTGGAGATCCTTCACTTCAGAATGTCGAAGGAACGAAAATATATATTATGTCCTGGCCTTGAAAAATTTATATCCCGGCCCGGGTCCCTGCGAAAAAGGTGTCCCAGTCGTTTCCTGATATATATATATATATATATATATATATATATATATATATATATATATATATATATATATATAATATATATATATATATATATATATATATATATATATATATATATATATATATATATATATATATATATATATCTATATATATATATATATATATATATATATATATATATTATATATATATATATATATATATATATATATATATATATATATATATATATATATATATATATATATATATATATATATATATATATATATATGTAAAGGATAATAATTAAATTTTAAATGAAAGATATATTCCTTCATTATTGCAAAGACAATGAAATATGAACTTCTATTCTGATTATTGTACAGTTCTGCCAGTTATAAGTCTATATATTCAAATAAAGTTAATATGTGCTATGATTTTAGTTTAGAATATATAGACAATTGTTTAAAACACAATTAAATTTAATCTGTTACTATTTTTGCATCCTTCAGGAATATTTTCTTTCTCACCCAACAATTTATTACCCGACTCCTACATCCTTTAATCACCATACAACGTCAACGATACTTGATGTCTTTCAATATAAATGGTTAAAATAAAACACTAATGCTTGATAATTAAGACAAAGGAAAGGTAAATATCTGCTTGTCATTTAAAGAAAAAATATGTTTGCAAATAATAGATAGGTTATGATAGATGTATTTTAATTGTGACAAACGAACAACAATTTCAGTGACATTGCAGCACCATTTACAAGTTTTATTTGAAACATATGATACTTGAAATCGTCTTAGAGCGTAATTACTTTGAATCTTTCAAAATAAATAAACTACCATTGTAAAGACTCGGCTACAAGTGACTCCACTTTGGTCACTTGAGAAGAAGTCAGTTGGTCATGTGATATAATGATTTCTATAATACTAATAAATATTTGTCAGGAAATTTTGACAGCAATGAATAACCAATAATAAAAATGTGTTTTACATTAAGTAATGAAAGTTCCTTCATAAAAAATAGTGACATTTGACTCAGTATCGAAGAAAAAATTACATAAGTTTGCAGCTTACTTATCTTTCTGATGACAATGGTGATCCACCAAAAATCAACTCCTATATTCATAACAACTGTTTATTTCAACGAATTATTTACACGTTCAAGGAACCCTTATGGCTTACATGTCTTATGGTACAACTAGTACTAATAAATAACATACTGCTTTTCAGTAGAACGAATAGACGAAGAACCATGAGGCTGCTCTTCCCAATGGTATTCTCATGAGCATTGAAGGCCCTGACATTTTGTTTTAAAATAACCATAGAAGGAAGAAAATATATTTTTTAATTAAGTTTCTTTATTTTTGTTATTTGGCTTCTCATGGTAATACATACATACAACCATGGTATAAAACCTAGATAGAAAGAAATACATTTTTCACCCTTAAGACGAAGAGGAGTCTTAACGTCAAGTTATGAGTCCTTTATGGTAAAAAGAGGTTAAACCCTCTCTAAGCATAAACAATGCTTTAAATAATTAAAATATGTTTTTGAAAAGTCCGTATTCATTTATGAGCATACTAATAAACTTACACAGAGAGGGGATTTTTTGCATTTAAAAGATGAGATGGCCATAATCACTATTAGAAATGTATGACAAGTGTTTGATTAATTGAATAAACTTATATTAAAGTAATATATTTGTTATAGGCATATGGAAATGTAAAGATAAATGTGATTTTAAAAAATTAGTATGATAACCAAAAATATGAATTTAAGATTTTAAGAGTATTATTTGGTGTGATGCTATGATTTATCTAAATATAACATCATAGGCTTACATTAGTAAAATAGACAGGATGGTATTATTACAGTTAGGCCACCATATATACACTTTTTTGGTAAGGTTGATCAGTCACATATATCTTATTAAGTTTCTGTATTAATATGATACTCGAAGGTTCTTATTTGATTCTGTATATATTTAAAAATAATAATAAACGAGCTAAACTCTTCATCATCTTTGGAAGGCTCAATATGAAAAAAGTGGCTCAACAGGCATCTATACAAGATGGGAAATCACTTGCTGATATATCAAAGATGATGACGAAAACTCCCTACAAACTCATTTTTTCACCTGCAAAGTATAAGAAACGAATGACCAAGAAGGAGAGATTGTGAAAATCCTTGGAGAATTACATTTTTTAAAGTATATGAATATTCGAAACGCAATACAATACATTATAAATAAAGTAGCTCTTAAATTTTTTGACTACAGACCAGATTTAGTTATGGGATGTGAGTCTAATCTAGGAGCTAAACACACAAAATATCTACGTCTGAAGAGAGTACATATCTTAATTCTATGACTATTGAGCGATCTCCCTCTAAAACAAATTGGTGGAGTCCCTCTTCTTGAACGCCGTAGTTAAATTTTACATATATGCATCACAATGCTCTAAAAGCATAAAGGGAATGCCAGAGCCGTGCGTGTTAAAGCGTGTTCAACTCTCAATGTTGGGGGACCAGCTTCGAATACTCCCGAGAGGGGATGGTCAGGTCTACCTCATTAATAAGATCCTTGGTTCGAGTGACTATTTTTAATGCTAGTATGCTTATATATCCTGTCGGATGCAACTCTATCGAACCAATAAGCACAAAAAATTACATATACAATCGTTACAAGAGTCCTTCATTTAATTTAGTCAGATCATATAACAATCACGGATTCCTATAAAGTCATTTTGAAAATATTATAACTCCTTCATCCAAGCGATCTTATGAAAGCCTATTCAATCAAAAATAACTTTGTATTCAATCACATTTAAGGCATGCTTCTTTCACTTTTATACATGTATTAAGGAGCATATATCAGAGCCGTCCATGCTTCAGTAATCATATATATATATATATATATATATATATATATATATATATATATATATATATATATTATATATATATATATATATATATATATATATATATATATATATATATATATATATAATATATATATATATATATATATATATATATATATATAATATATATATATATATATATATATATATATATATATATATATATATATATATATATATATATATATATATATATATATATATAGACTCAATCCCAAAATATAAAATACATATTTCCCCCTCTTTTAAATCCTTTATTTATAAATATGTCAAACATGCTTTTCTCTCTTTCTCTCTCTCATCTTAAGCCTAAAATTTTAAGAAGCTTTTCTGGGACTTAGAATCCGCCGTGTTCAAGGGGGCGGATTATATATATATTTATTCTTTTTTGAAGAAATGTTAAAATGAACTTTTCATGGACTCCTTTTTCAAAAAAAAAATACTTTCATAATTCATATTTTATATACTACATACAAGAAATAAACAAACTCTACCATAAATATAGGAGTCCTTACTTCAAGGTTTATATTATTATTAAATTGTTTATCCCCTCGTAATAACAGCTAAAGACTTTCCTCCAAAATGATTCCCAGTAGGCATAGAAAGAAAGGGGGGTTTTGAGGTAATGGTTTTAAATTCCATAGGGGAAGTTTCTCCTTGAAAGGATTCAGCCAGGCTTTGACTTATATATATTTATCTGCATGTTTTCCTGATGGTTGTTGCTGTTGCACTAAGTGGTGGGGGGATGTTAGAATGTGGGGATTAGAAGGGTAAAATTATAATAAAGATGCCCTTGACGAATGAAAGTAATGCGTTAAAGATAATTAGTTTGCTTATAAAGAAATCTTTAGAATAAATAGATCTTCACTCGGACGTCGAATAACAAAGAGAAATGAGTTTCTATTTGATAAAACACTAATAGTTGTCGAGTTTGCTGGAAATTACCATTAAATCATTCTGAAGCATTTATAAACTAAACTCTTTAATCATTACATATATAACATATAGGTGTGTTCATTTTAGTCGACATTATGTCCTGCATGTTTTTTCTGATAGACTTGATTCTCCTTCCATTTACTTTTAGACAGTTCTATAGACTATACATATAAGAGTATATTTATGAAATATAAACTAAGCTCGTGGAATTAATGCAATTCTTACATATATAACATATATATCATTTTAGTCGACATTATGTCCTGCATGTTTTTTCTTATAGACTTGTTTCTCCTTCCATTTTCTTTTTAACAGTTCTATAGACTTTAAACATACGAATACATTTACTCCAGTAATATACCAATATATATGCATTTGCAAGTATATCCCATAACATAATTTTTTCAAGCATAAAAAGACTCTCAAATGAATTGCTTCGCAGTGCCAATCAGCTTATTACATTCCAATATATCCTAATGAAAAAGGGAGCAGAAAAAATCTATATTATACATACATTGTTTGACAACATAGATATAACCAAGTGAGTCCTTGGCAAGCCTTTCTAGTGCATTTTTTGCGGAATAAAAAGGTCTTTTCATCAGCAATACATATATGTATCAATTCATTTTTCAATAAATCATATGCGTACATACATAGATATTGGGATTAATCAAATGAAGAATAAACTATGATAGATGAAGAGATTTGCAAAAGGATTTTTAGGAGTTTCACAAGCTTATTGGTATTCGTATAGTTTGTTGTACAGTTTATTTATAAAGATTATATCTTACTTGTCCGTATTTGATGTTATGATAATAAAAATTAAAGTATCAATCATAGGATTTTGAAAAAAAAAAGAAACAATTTAAGTTTGACTTTTGGGTTGAAATGAAATAAAAATTTGGTGTTTTCTAGAATAAAATTATAACCATATTCGTCCGAGTAATGATCTGTTTGTCGTCGGATATGACCATTCAAATATATTATGTCAGGCGTGCTCGTCGAGCACGCCTTTTCATTTTCCATGCTTGTAGCAAGGAATACTAGAAACTAACTGGAAAGGAAAGGGAAAATTGTAGCTTCCAAGTTAAGGCCATGATACGTTGATTAACATAGCAATAAATTAAGTTTTATATGTATTTTTATAGCTAAATGAGTCATTTTCACTTCAATAATTTATAATTCAACGATCAAACAAGTAGATATTATATTTTAAAAAAATGAATAGCGAGTGTGATATATATTTTAATACTTTTTATTTATCAACAATAATTTCCACAATAGTAAATATAATATTATTTACAAACGATACATAGTTTAACAGTTACAAACAAGTAATTCAATATTATATGTTTTCATTGTGAAATAGACTGTAACTTAAAAAAAAAATCAAATTAAATTTCATATCTGACGATCTTTGTTTCTCTGAAACGACACAGCCTCATTAAACTTCTAGTTTCGGAGGTGCCATGAGTTTCAAATCAGAGGATCTTGAGGAGGTTTTAGCGGGGCTGGCGTTGCGTTTGAGGGCGTTCCGGTTCGGCTTGAAGTCGAGCCAGACTTTTTTCATCCACGGAAAGAAGACATTCAGCCACAGCGACCCCGATAGTATTTGCCTCTTCCGCCCCTATTACAATATGAAGAATTAATTATAAACATTTAGGTGATATTAAATTTAACGTCATAGCGTAACTCTATCCTGTTTAATCACTACCTTAACATCATTTAATTAAAAACAGATGATGCAATATGCATTTCATTACAAAAAACAAAGTCAATAACAGAATAAAAGCTACGTATAGCTACGATACTATTAAAATTGGACAATGTACTCAATATATTTAATTTTTAGTTAATACTTATTTATTTATTGGCTTGATATTGTGATAAAGTAAAAATCTATTTCATAAAATGAAAAAGTTATGATTAGTATTATATATTTATATCGTTAAAATCATTCATATTTTAAATTGCTTTAAGATAAAAAAGGGTACTTTTATTTTTGATGAATAGTTAGAAACTCTTACTTTGACTTGGACATCCATCCACCAATAGACTCGATGCTCGAGCTAAAATACGGAAAATCCCTGAGCCTTCTTTGCTATTAAGAAATGCAGCGTATTCCTTATCTTCCAAATAACTCAACCGTTGGTCCAAAAAGCTCTGGCAAATTGGGATAAGTTCCTCCTCGTAGCTCTTGTATTAAAGCTCCTTCATATGAACAATGTCCATTATTTCACCCTTGGAGCAAGGCAGCTTAATAGCCATTTCACGGTAGCAGTCCACGGGAAGGGCAGCATAGCAGTTTTGGATGGATTCTCTGGTTGGACCTCATAGGCCAAATTCTGTCTGTTGAAGGAAGAGAGAAACCATTTCGGAGACTTCATTTTTAGATGATGTAGAATGTCCGTTCGGATGCAAGGCGTCGCGGTGGCCGTTAGTGCCATAAAATAGACTCGGGGAAAATCACTTCGTAACCTATGGAGAAGCTAGTAGTACGAGTGAAAGTCGTGTCCCTACTGAGACACACAGTTGGCCTCATCAATAACGAATCGCTTGAGGGGATCCCGCGAATAAAGGCTTCGAGAGATTCCATTGAGCTTCTGAGAGGCAGATACCTTCTCGGGAGTCACGCAGAGGAATATGATTTGGGGCGTGAGGAGACGGAGCTTTTCGTATATTTTCCGCTGCCGGCCATAGTCGTCCCCGATGAGATGATCTACAGGGATTCCCATAACGTTGAGCTTTGTGACTTTATCATATATGAGGGATGCCAGGAGGGATAGGACTACAGTGACTCTGCCCTGGACTGCAGCGGGTAACTGATAGCAGAGACTCTTTCTGCCTCCGTGGGCATAAAAACAGAGGCGACATTGTTCAAGAGGGCCGCATTAATGGCTGACAGATATTGAGGCGAAAGCTGTGGATATCCAAGTGACTCTTGAGCTTCCCAAAGAGATCGTTCGAGAAAGAGTAGTCCCTCTTTGGCATATTATTATATCCCTGTTTACAACAGAAGCAGATAACTTGTAAACCACTTGGAAACACAGAATATAAAGAACTTAAAATAACACTACACAACCACGTTTTTTGAAATAAATATTACAATTGAACTAATAATGATGGCCCTTACTTGAGCATAAAGGGAGTGCCCGTTAATGACGTCATCCTTCCAGTTAGGTTCTAGTATTCATTGGCTTGTAGTATGCACTCCTGCATTGAACTCTTTTGTCAAAGGATATTCTTGTCGTGCGGCGTTTTTGTAGGGGATAGTATCTAAGAAGATTTTTTCTGTAGAAAGGGATTTTTTATTTACTCCATCTTAGCAATAAAAGTTCGAGTCAGGTTAACAAGACGATACAGTATGTATTCATAAAATTATCTCATTTTATAGCATTTGTATCTGTTATTTTGAATGAAGTAGTTGACTTTAAATTCAAAAAAATATTAAGTCTAATGAAATATGTACGTTTTCTATTGTTGGAGATGAGAGTATTTTTTCTTAATAATATAACAATTTGTTCTATCTCAAGTGTCATTATTCAATGTCTTAAATTTTAACTATTCCACGGCATTATCTGTTTATTGATAAAATATAGCTTAAGAAGTCAAACTATTATAACTTTGAATTAAATTAACTTGTAAATATTCTACAAGCTTACTATTTATTAATGAACTATATAGGCACAGAAAACCTTTATGCAGGAGTTTATTTTTCATAAATATAATTATTTTACTGTATACATTTGATGATTTTGCTTATGGCAGTTATTTTCCAAGTAGTTGAGAAACCCATTTATACACCAGCAAAACTCAACGTAGCGGGTTTTATTGTCATTGACGTTTTTCATGTGACCTTGAGGCCTTACAAGACTTCAAAGCAGCTGGTATGTTAAGGGGTCCCTCTATTTCTTCAAATTATTAGCCAAGAGTTGCTCTGATATCACAGTCCCATAATCACTATGACACATCCAAAGACGGTGGATATACTATTACTAATAGAAAAGGGTCGGGAGTTTTTGCAATTTATGAATCAATAAGTAAATTGAAGTGATCAAATACTGATAATGATATGGCCTCATATGTACTTGTGAAGGAAATTATTATATTGGCTTTTCTTGATTCTCTCATTTCAAAGATAAATGTCAGTTGTTTTAATTAATTTATTAAACAGTTATCAAAACAAACGTGATATCCTTTAATTGCTCAGTTACCGAACCAAACGTGGTAATTATAAACTTTATCTTCATATTAGCAAAAACTAACCATAGTTTTTGTAACTCTTTAATTATCAATAATTTATCAATCACTGAACCTTTTAGATTTAGAGACCTGACTCGAATCTCCTAATTAAACAGCAAAGTAAATGATAATTAACCTTTCTTGATATAAAAATCCTTCCTAGGTATTTCCATGACGAAAACGCCGCAGGCAAGAAAACCCTTATGCAATAGAGTTTAATGCAGGAGTGCTAACTACAAGAATGGAAAATGCAAGGGTGTGCCCATCGAGTACGCCTAGAACCTAAATATATAACTACTATCTCTCCGAAAGTAAGGAGCTATTCATTGAATTAGTATTAAAAGACTAATTTGGGAATCTCCATTCAAAGGATTCGTAAATGGCGTTGATCAAGGCCTGTGAGGAAAGTCACTTCGTGTTACATGGGATAAAATAAAGCTTGTTAGCGTTGCGATTTTTTGTCGTTCCATTCCGCGTCCATATTTAGAAGTTCATGTAAAAAAATTGTTTAGGTTCTAAGACTTTTTACAGATATAATTGTAGTGGAGAGGAGTTTTCGATTTCATATTTGTATAAAAACATGACTATCTCATCTCCATATCAAAAGAATCTGGGATTTCCTTCTAAGTAGAATAAAAGCTCACGGATATTCATTACAATAGAGATACTAATTCCCATGTGATGAATCTAATTGAAAAAATATAGAGTTGCTGTCATATTGTCCGTCGGAATTGACATTATCGATTGATAATTGGTATTTTGGACTCATATCGTGTTTTTTTTGTTCCTTGACAAAACTACTGAATATTGATAAAAATTACTTTATTCTGTCCATCGGTATAGATTCAGGTGTTTTTGGTATCAAAATCTTAATATCTTACACCCCTTTAGAATTGGGCTACCGATTAATAATCGCATTTCAGTAGTACTGGCTGTATATTTTTCTCCGTTGTCTATATTTGTCTTTCTAGATGATGTTTTTCTTATAGAATTTTGAAATCTAATGTTATCGATAACGCCTTCAATCGGCAGACTTACCAAAAAAATCTACCGATGGGACACAACATCCAAGAAACTACTGATAACGGTTATAATGCAAAAAAATGTTAAAGCATCAAGTATGAACTTACAAGTACAAAGCACAGCCCCATGTTGAATTCTGGCTGTGGATTTAATTGAGCTCATTGCTCGGGCTTTCATCTGAAGCGAAACAGCAGGGGGAAACGTCAAAAGTTACTTATAAATTTTATTCTCAAGTCTTACATGTTTTACATTTATTCTAAACGTCAAATAGATTTTCCTGCGCAAAAGTATGTTTGTATTCCAAGTCTATACAATTTAAGCAACATCAAAGCTCTTCTCAAGGAGCATTAAGTCTTACAAAACGAAAGGCATTAATGTATCTTTAGTTGCTAATGGGGAATTGAAAGAAAAAGCATTAGCAACATTATTAAATGATTATTTTATGGAATATATAATGGCTGCAAGTGTTAGTAGCATAATTTACTCGATAAAATATATATTCTCTGACTTTCTCCAGAAAATAAAATACATTATGAAAGAAATCGTTTTTTGATTTCCTGCTACCCATTGAAAGAATATAAAAAGTACTTCTTTCGTCGATAAATAACATTAATAATAATTTTCAAATCATATCTAAGCATTGGAGAAGGAAAAGATGAAGAGATTTTTGAATGGGGATTTTTAATGTTCTCGGATAATCTGAACACATATTTATATGTTTTATGAAATAATTTTTATAGATTGCTATAATTAAATTTTTAGAATGAATGGGTTTCAATATAGATTTATGAACACATTATTGATATAATATGTTTAGAATGTTTCGAACATTACAAATTATGTTGATGTAAATTAAAGTATTTTTAATAAAAATAACACTGATCACAACAGCTTAACAATAAATAATAATGAATAAATAAAAAAGTACACATAATTAATTGAATTTAACTTTTCTTGCTTTCATCAATAACGTCATCATACTAGATTGAAACGTGATCTGCAGTGCGTGGAAACACTCTCATTTTTGCTTCTACACACACACACAACCTGTATACATGACTTTGCAGTAAGTTTACATGATGGTAGCCCCCACGACCACTTCATTGAATTAACTTTAAAATTAGTGGTATTGGTATACAAAACTGACAAATTCGCACCCCCCAAATAGATTGCGCCCTGAGCGGCCGCCATATTGCCCACAGCCAACACTGGCCCTGAATTATGCATATGAACAATTGGCATGAAAAATAAAAACTCAATGAGGAAAGTAATATATTCATGTTTTGACTAAAATAATATAATAAAACGAAAATGAATAGTTTGCATATTCCGTAAATACTACTAACGATTCTTCTCATCCGTTTTTGTTTATCTGTTCTACTTTTGTTTCAGACCTGCCTCTCCTCATTTGTACTCAAGAAAAATGACTCAAGTAACTGTCTGAACAACAAAAACATTGTTATCAAATGAAGATGGAAAAAATAAAACGATGTAACCCAAACAAATTATTTTTTTGGTTTTGTTGGAGTGTATTTGTGATTATTTATCTTTATTAGGTCCTAATATTGAACAGAAGGGGGTATATTTGCATATCAATAATCGTTATTATTCGAAAATTACATCATTACTTTATAAGTAAAATATAGGATATATTTTAAACTATAATGTGTATTTATTTATTTTTTACGTAATTCTACCTACTATGTTCCATCAGGTGAGATGAAAATGCTTAAGGAAAGCCTCAAAACTGTTGGAGTAGGTCATCAGCAAGGTAACATCATCCTGGCAGAGAAGCATGGTAGAGCTGAATAGCCAAATAGAGGGTAACCACTATTAACCATTCATATTCTGAAATATAATTAGATAAATTGAGTTTAATATATGTTATACGACCTTCATGAGCAACAAATATAAAGCAATTCCTTTCAACGCGATTTGATCATTCGGGCGGGATCTAGGCGGTGGAGTCAGGAATTGTGAATCCAAATCAATCTGTAAAGAATCATTTGAGAAAGCAATGCATGAATACTATTTTTTGGGAGCTCGATAGCCGTACGTGCTAAGGCGTGTTCAACTCTCAATGTTGGGGGTGCAGGTTCGAATCCCGAGAAGGGATGGTCATTTTTGGTCTACCTCATTGATAAGATCCTAGGTTCGATAGACTAATTTTAACGCTATAATGCTTATTTATATCCTGTCGGATGCAATTCTATCAAACCATATAGGCAAAAAAAATACTATTTTTTTCAGTTTTAAAAGTTGAAAACCATTTAAAGGCTATTATGAAAAGAATGTTCGACCCTATACTTACACCGGTCCAAATGTATCTATACTATCAGATCTCATCAGCATCATATTATAACTTTGAAAGAGATATGAGAGATAACTACACAATCGGAGGGAACAGAAATACGGTTACGTATGACTTCTTAAGGAAACAATCTCGACGATAAGGGAGGTAACAAAAAAAGGGATCCTACCAGGCACAAGCTCCTATACAATTTTAATGAATGAGATATTCCACAAATTATTCGTTATTCTATATGGTACCTTGATGGAACACTATTAAAATGTTTGTTTTTGGGTTACGTTCGAATGTAAACTTAAGGAACCACAAACTAACGTTCGAATAACGTTATGTGTGTCTTGGGGTCATATATTAATTGTAATTATGTCAAACAACTAGGAAATAATGTTTTTATCACAAATGGCGATATATGAACCATCACATTAAACTATTAAATATTTAAAAAAGTGAGTTACCAGGAAAAGAAAGAAATATATTTCTTGGTGAGTTACAGAAACCCCTGCTTTTCTATCAACCTTGTCATCGTTGAGTAAGTCCAGTGTTGACACACTAAGATTCTTTTTCCCTCATCTATTCTTTCGTGTAATTATCCAAAACCAATTATAAATATTTTTCTTAAGACATAAAGGAAGACTAAGATGTTCGAATTCGCTTCAGTGAGCTAAGTATCATTTGTATAATCATTATAAATTAGTTCATTCGGTTGATTGTCTCGTTTAATGTATGTCTTTTAATGATGAGGGAATGCGCAATGCAATAACATAAGTATGTCTAGGTATATATCTTAAGGGCATGTTAGCTCATTAGTCCATGCGTATACAATGCACAAAATGGGCTCATGAAAACGTGATTCATAAGCCTAGCGGTTCTTTTTAATATATATTTAATATCTCAAGCTTTGAATTATAAAAAACAACTTATCAAGTTACAAAACATTGAAATAAATGCTTCTATTTTATAAAAATATTATAAGTTTTCAGTTAATAAAGATGGCGGCTTAATAAATTAAATATTTAAAAATAAATGTGTTATATATTTTCTGATTAAGTTTGAATTATAAGTGATGTTTTGTTCGTACCTCTGTATCTCCTACACACATAGTTATATACTGATCAACTTGTATATCTATAGTTTGAGGTGCCATGGAAATATTAGTTCCAATAGGACATTATCGTAAAACCCCGGGCATCACCGGGTAGCATCCGCTAGTTAATTATCATTGAATATTTTTTATATGCACAAAAAAAACTTTATGTATGTATGGAGACGGTTCTCATTGGTTCTCCACGACGAGAACTGGCATAATATAAAAACGACATTGTTGACTGCATTTTCTCTTATTCAAAAGTCACTGTACCAATAAACTCTAATAACTTCCTACTTTTATTTCCTTTAAAAGTAAAAAAGCAAATTTACTAAATAATACAATAATTAATGGTATACTCTATTCAAAGCATGGCTTCTTCATCTAATATGCGCATAATTTTTATAAAGCTTTGACCTTTCTTGATACTCTTTTATCATATGACTACCGGGGCTTTCTTAATTAAATTAAAGTAGAAAGCAATTTTGGGGCTACCAAAAGGTTAATAAGGAGAGTATATATTTTATAAATTTTATTGAGCACAGCCCTCCACGTGAGATAGTAGTATTTTACAGCAGACTCAAAGAAAATATAATATTACTAGAAGAGTAACTCATCCCGCCTGCGAAAATTGGCAGAGCGTTCTTGCTTAGAGGTGGACAGCTTACATGTTGGGAATTTATGTATGTATTTGTAAAAATGCCACTATACAGAATGTTCTTCCTGAAATCACTATATAAAACTGTACAATAAGCCTATTTGCTCCAAATTTAAAAGTAAAAGTAATTATTAAGTTACCAAATTAATACAATAAAAAAGAATAAAGTTTTTATATCCTTTTATTTATTTGTCATTTTTTTTAGCATCTCACTTCTGAAACATTATATCATTATTGTTTCTTTTGAGAGTGTATACAAATTGGATTTCAAATTTATTTTTGCTAAATATTTTACCTTATTATTTCAAGATAGTTAAAAAGGTTATTTAATCATGAAGAAGCCCAAAAAGACTTAAATAATTACATTATTTTATAGAGCAAAATATTTTAGAAAACTCGGATGAGATGAATTTCCCTCATTTAAATATATAATAATACAATATGATTGATGTTCATACGCTCTATAGCATATCATAACATAGCCCAGAACAAAGCAGTTCAACTCCACCAATAAGAGATAAGTGGCAAAAGTTACATACCCACCGCCAGTGGGTCTTTGGGTTCCGCTTATAACAATTATTTCATATTGGGGTTATATATCCACCACTAATGGGTTCTTCGGTTCTGGTGATTACTAATGAGATATATTGGGGTAACAAACTCACCGCCAATGGGTCTGCGGGCTCTGACCGTCGCCATTATTTTATCTTGGGGTTATACATCCTTCACTAATGGAACCTTAGGTTCCGCTGGTTCCAATTGAGATATATATTGGGGTTACAAATTCATTGTCCATGGGCCCTCCAGTTCTACCGGCCATGATTATGTCAAATTGGGGTTATAATTCTTACGCCCAAAGACCAATTACAGAAACGAGTATTGCATATGTTTTTTTGTTTTCGATATAAAAAATATTTGGTAATCTGATAAATTTGTATACAGTGTACAAATAAAATGCACTAAAATTATATACAGAAACAGAGTAAAACTATGCAGGGCAGTTGCGAAAATACATAAATGAACATTTAAGTTCACATTTACTGCCCTAAAGAATGGCCTTAACTAAAAGGACGCCTCATTTATTGCATATGTTGTTTTTAAACCGAGTATACATGGACGAGAAAAACTCAAGGGATCATTGGCGTACGATTTGTCACCATTAAGCGTCATATTCGTGACAGGGGTAACCCAAGGGCCTGTTGGTTGTGAGTTAGAAGCCTAAATATGCTAATTTTTTATCAACCACAATTTCGACGGGCTTAACACGATGACTCATTGGCGCAAGCGGTTGGCAGCCTCAATATGAAATAAACAATAAAGTTGTTTTCAAAAAAATCAACAGAGCCTGACGTCACTGGTATTCATTGTAGGATTCTCCTTCTTCTATTCTCTAGCATTCTATTAAAATATAGAGTGGCAGCCATTTTAACTACATTACTGATGTCTTCAAGTTGGTCGAATGTTTCTTCTCAATTGAGTATCCAGTTATTATATAGATCAGTGATCTTTATCCATTCAGGAACCAGACGAAGGGTGCTGTCTTGCTGATAAATGCCACTTAGCCCGAGGACATAGCGGATGGGGGATGCCGAATGTTCGGACTTACTCGTTCACATTCCCTAAGCTCAGGTACCTTTCATGTCTCCCTTGGTGTCTTTCCAGTGTTCAAAAGTATGCAGGACGAAATTTGCTTGTCCATTTTAGAAGCCAGATCTCTGCTTGAACATGACATAAATAAAATTGTTCTAAGAAGTGTGAAAAGATAGAAACATATATCTCAAATAGTCCGATCCGAACCTCAAAGCGGTACATCCCCAGGTGTACTTTGAGGGAGGATGGGAATTATGATAACGAATAAAGTACAGTGTTTTTAGGAGGAGTGGTGTAGTAAAGGCATTATTAATATAAAACAATATCTAATATTTTTATAAGAAACAGCACAACAATTGTCCTAAATATAACATGAATAGACATAAAATTAAAAACAACAATATTGCTTTAGACGAAAGTAATAAAAAGTACTATGGCATCACAAGATATCTATTCAAGTTTGTCCTCTCTTTCTGAAAATAGATATTATATTTGTTTTTTTTTTTATTAAACTGTAAAAAAATAATGCTCATAGTCTCTCAAAAGTTATATTTAAAAACTATTTAAATGTTCAGGCTAGAGTAGAGTCTTAAACACTTACTAGTAATAATTTTATAAACTCAGAGCGAAGAAGAAGGGTTTCAAAGAAAATGGACTAAAAGGAGTTCATACCCTAGGATTTTTTTGACTCCCTTCCCTCGCTTGAGTATAATGAATAATTTCCCGCTTTTTATTTCCTTTCACTCTCTCTCTCTCTCTCGCTGCCTTACTGAATATTTAATAGAAATATTGGTTCCAGGATAGCCCTGGCATATTTTCTGAATTAGAGCTCAATTTATAGCAATATTTGAAAGGAAAAAATCTTTTAAATCATATTTATTTGAAAATACTCCAAAAGAAGAATATTTCAAGAAGTAACCAGATTTATCCGCCATAGGAAGCAAATGCATTTTAATACGAAATTTACTTTGTACTAGTTTTTTTTTGTCTCTGCCGTCCTGGTCTTAAATAACTTGTAGTATAATATTTTTGTTTGTTATAAGAACAAAGAATATTTATTTTTCGTCTTCTTCTTTAACTCCATACGATTTTTCAAGGATTGCGCGTGTATGGCGACCATTGTTGGCTGTTCATATAACCAAATATGTCATAATTGTGTATGTTGAATCCAAAGACCAATAGACGCTTTTTTAAGTCCCAATATTGCATTCAAGTGACACTCTTAACACAATTTTCAGTGGAGGAATATTCGACACCCCAGATTGACATAATCGGGCATTTAGATTTTACATGTCAAAATTTTGGCAGTTATCCTATTCCAGAACCCAGGACCACGATACACTTGGATTGAAACCTCAATATGATTGGGGTTTGACCCTCAATGAACGATACTTATAACCTTTGAAACTTGATGTTTCCTAATGAGAAAGCATAATCTTTGGCAACTGAATCATATATAAGAAGAATTGGGTACCTTGATTGAATGCAATATTTGTATGAGTTATTTCTAATTGCTACAAAACACTATAGTAACCTACTTATTAAGTATACCTGCCTCTTTGTGGTTGTTGCAGATATGAGATATATAAGCATAAAGTTATTCAAATATGGCATCAAAGCCGCTCCCATTACTTTTATGAGAAATGCAATTTTCTCTTGTAGGGAATATGTTGAAAGGCTTTAGATAAAACTTAGTCGATTCAGAATATGAATACAAAACAAGGTTTCTTTGTAATTTCTTTTGAAGTTTTCAAATTAACTTTTAAAAAGTTTCATAAATTTCAAGTAGCGAAGTTATTATTTTTGCGTACCTTAATATTTTGTCTTTTCCTTTTATATATCATATATATTATTTAAACTGTGATAGCATCTATTCTGATATTAGATTATGGAGTCTAATAATCTTAATATCAAATAAAAAGACGTAGAAATTACTTCACATAAATAAATCAAGTTTTTAATTATAATTTATTGTTTCCAAATGAACACATAGTCTATAAAATGTTAATCTAATTAACACCTTCAAGCCCTCTTGGAACATTTCAACATTTTTTCCTGAGGAAACAGCACTGGAAAATTATGACTGGGTATGATCCCCGTTTACAGTAACGACCACTAGTCATCTGCCATCCGACATGGAGGACGCAATGCTTGAGCTGTCCAGTGACCGCACCTACAGACAGCTTTTAATTCTAAGTCACTCTCTGAGTTCTGGATTTCAGTCCAGAACGAATATCTTCAGCTGTTCAGGGCCACCATGGATGTACTGATGCGAAAAAACATTATCAGCACTGACCTACATCAAAAATAAATACAGGTCACGTCTGAAAGTGGAGGATGATCTCAGAGTGGCTGTCTCCAAAATTGCACCAAGAATAGACTTTCTGAGCGCCAAACATAGTGATCATCCGTCTCATTAGTTTGGATTGATATTTTATGTATACATTCCCAAAAGGTAAACTTTCACCTAATGATGCTTCATTTTTACTCAGTGCTTTATGGTTGTTACTTTGATATTTAGTTCTGCTTAGATCAAAATTATATATGTATAATTATATAAGTTTGCATACAACAGCAACAATGCTTATTTAAAAATTACATGGAGATTATTTTGATCGATGTATTCTAATTTTTTTTGTTTCTTTGTTTCTTTCTATTGTAGTTTAGTACACAATAATATATGCCTATAAATGCTTGTGACCTATGTACAAGTTTTTTAAGGTTTCCGCCTCCTCAAAAGATAGTGGGGGTCACCAGTCTCAGGAATTGTTTTTGGGGGTCGCGGATTGAAAAGTTTGGGAACCCATGATCTAAGGTATCACAACACAACAGTTGGTAGGTTGAGCAATAGAAAGTCCTAAAGAATTTTAACTGCGCGGCATTCAACAATAGATGAATTGTTGAGTTAAGCACAAGACCGCAATCTTTCCACGGCCTTAAAAAATAAAATATTTGCCAAAATCATCAGCTGAGCTCTGGATTTTCTACCGCCGTAGATACCTTGTAAGATGGACGATACGATTGTTCCAAATATTATATATATATAATATATATGGCCAAGTATTTTCAAATAATTATCAATTATTTTTTTTACCTCTCTTTGATGCCGTGGAGGAGACATTTTTTTGTGCCATGGCTTCGGGAGAATGTGTTGCCGAGAAGTTATTGTCAAAGGATACATAAATCTCTCGTCAGTAAAAAAGTTTTCGTATTTTTTAATAAATAACCTGAATTTTTAAATACTCTGAGTTTTTAGAAACACATCGCTGCAATAAAAAACATAATCATTTAAATGAAAAAAAAAACTTGAAATAGTAAATTCGAAAATTTATTAATTTTTTACAATCACTAGATTGGTGTTAATGTTAATATTGATGGAAATTTTACAATAGGAATGCTAAAATAAAATATTTGGAAAGTGTAGGCTCATAATCTGAAGCATGTATTTAAGATTTTGTATCACTAATGATTATTTAATTTGACAATATGATACCCTTTTTATAATGATATAATATTTTCTTGGATTTACTGAATATAGTCGACGTATTATTTATGCGTTGCTCTATCGTTATTGCTCCTTATACTGGCACGCTTTAACGTAGCAGTTTTACTTCAGTGCATTGCTTACTGTAACAAGAAGGGAAAAAAGAGAAAAATGAAAAAATGGCTGAAAGGAATTAAATTTCACAAGGGATTTCATCCTATCATAACTTATGACGTAAAAAATTCATAATAATAAAAGTTTTTGAAGCATCCTGTTAATTTATCTTAAAATAATTACTTTAGTACACCTACTTATGCCTGCGGTTAATACGTTCACTAAAATAATAAGTATGACTATATTACTGAACACCTGCTGACCAACTTGCAAAAGCTGGATCAAGATCAAATCTATTAAAGGATATTCCTATTCCAGATACTTTTAGGTCCTATCTGGCAAGGATATATAGAGAATGGGCCTCCCGGTGGACACAAAATAGCTCCTGTTGACAATTTAAGCTATGGCTTCCAAAGCCTGACCTTAATACATCAAACGATTAAGGAATAGTAGTTGAGAATCTTTATATATCCAAATAGAGATAATAACTGTCATAACTTACTTAGATATCATCAGTCTTTGTCCAACAAATTTCTCTCAAAATGCTTTAACCAACATCCTAGAGATCCCAGCAATTCTTAAGAATTGATACTTTTTTTACTACCTGCTTGGCTTCCCGAGGTAGAATGAGACAACAACAGGTTTAAAGTGTTGTGTGCTCTAAGAAATTGGCTATGATCGTTATTCGATTCTGCCTTGGACTCAAGACTTGACTTTAGTTCGTACATTCGGATCCTACCCTCAAACAAACAAACAAAAAATACTGAATAACTATTTTTGTAGTATTGGATTGAATAGAAAGTGTAACACCAGTAAATATGCTCGAAAGTTTAAAAATTGTTAATTTTCATTAATATATATGTCTATGACTAATTACGAAAACAGTAATTTAAATTTGATTTTCTTTTTTTATATATTTCAGACAAGCAATTGAGCAAAAAAATATAAACAATGTGTTTATGTAATAATGATTGTTGAAAATAACTATTGAATACTCACAAAACATATAAAAGAGGACAAAAAAGGATTCTACAGTAATATTAAATAAAATAATCATAATTAACTAATTAAATATAATATAAGAAGAGGAAAACACATTTAATATAATAAAAGTTATGTGACTTCTAAGTCTAATGCTTTTAAGTACATATTCATATTTGATTTGAATTTATGAAGTTTACATTTTCTATTTTGCCATTGTATTTATTTTACAATAACCGAATAAAATGATTTTAATAAGAAAACAAATGATTTTTGAGGCATGATAATAAATCATTTTTACAGGACTGTAAAATTGTAATAATAATAAAAATAGCAGAGCCAATCAGAGTTGAATGAAGTAAACTGATTATATATCAATAGAATAATCTCCTTGATTTGAATTATGGATACAGACATTTTACCCCCCAGACGAGAAATGTCTGACACATCAAATAGTAATAATAATACATCACAATACTACTAATAGAAGAAGACATTACAACATATTCAAACGCTTATATGAATAATAATAATAATAGTTTATTAGACAGTTCGTCTTCAGCTTATGTAAATGTATTTTCTTCCTCCTATTCACACTCTTTAACAATAGTTTTTTTCATATTGAATGAAGACCAAAGATAGAAAAAAATTTTTTTGTGGATTTGGAAATCATTCACGCCCAATTGATTTGGGCAGATAGCAAATACAAATAGCCAAAAAAACTTTTGGGGTTTCTCACTCCAAAATGGATTTTGTGGAGTCACATTTTACTCACTTTGAGTAATTTATTAACATGGATACAAAGAGAGTGTCCAACGACACCTTTAGTGTTCCAGCAAGATGGGGCTCCATCCCACACCAGTAAATTGCTTTAAAGCTTCTGTAATGATATTTTTACAGACTTTCGGTCCAAGGACTTTTGGCTACCATCCTCCTCAGATCTGAAACCTATGGACATCGGAATATTGTCCTAACCATCTGGGGAGAATAATAAAAAAAGAAACTTCTACAGGCATGTGCCTCCTTGTCTGAGGAAGAAATATCTGCCTGTGTTGCCTCCACCGTTAGGAGGTTCAAAGTTGTATTGAAGGCCAAAGGAGGATATGTGGATAATTGACTAAATACTTGGTTTAAACTATATTTTATTCTATATCTTTATTTATATATATATATATATATATATATATATATATATATATATATATATATATATATATATATATATATTATATATATATATATATATATATATATATATATATATATATATATATATATATATATATATATATATATATATATATATATATATATATATATATATATATATATATATATATATATATATATATATATATCTATATATATATATATATATGTAGAGGACTTCTGTAGGTTCACTTCTAGACTAGTTTTATACATGATGAATAGAGAAGATGTTCCTTCTTTAAGAGTCTTTTTATTACTGAGTTCATATTTACAAATATACAAGAACAAAAAGGACAAGGAGATATACATGTAATAACGATGAAACTCACGCACCAATATATATATATATATTAATCAGAAACGACCGGGACACTTCTTTTCGCCAGGAGCCGGGTCGGGACTTAAATTTTTCAAGCCAGGTTGGAACTTTAAAAAACTCAGTCCTTCGTCATTCTAAAATGACGAATTTTTCTAAAAGTCTTTTCTAAAAACGTTGTCACTTTCAAATGACGAACGAAGGAATATAATAAAGTCCCGACCCGTGATTTTTAGACACCGGGCCGGGTACCCGTCGTTTCCTGATATATATATATATATATATATATATATATATATATATATATATATATATATATATATAATATATATATATATATATATATATATATATATATTATATATATAATATATATATATATATATTATATATATATATATTATATATATATATAAAGAAGAAGAGAAGTGAGGCAAAATACTCTCTCGCTTCCCTTCTTTCTTTCTCTTTCTATCCAGGTTACAGTGGTTAAAAGCGGTAATTGTATATTCTCATATCAAAAGATCAATTTTTTTTGGGAGAGTACGTGCAAAAATGTATTTGCTTATTTCTCTTAAGTATAGCGATTTTTAGAACACCAAATATATCAAATGAAAGCTTCGTAACCAGCTTTAATATTTTGGTATATTAAATCATGTCAATTTAATAAGTAGAGAGTTATATGTACACTTAAAAAAACATATCTCGCGTACAAATGACGCATATAATGGATTATAAATGCGTCTGAGACAAAGTAAAATTTTGAGAGGATACCTTGACGCATATCTAAAAAACACATTATTATTTATTTTTTTCATAATCGATTTCTTATGGGTCAATACAGGCTCTGAATCATATGATGTAAACTCAGATTGTACTGAATTCTGAATTGATAGAATGCAACCAAGGTCATTTTTGGATTTATCATCCAAAGGGTTACTAAACTTAAAATACTATTTTACTCTGAAGCGAACAAGTCATCTTCTACAGGCGAGTGAAGCTAATTGATACAAAAAAGCTATGAAATATGCTAACATTACACACTCCATTTCTTCTTTGTTTTTACAGAAAAATTTGTTTTAGTAAAAAGTATCAAAATACGTCTGGTAGTAAATTAGATTTTCTTTAAATTAATAATTATTAATGAAGCCTGAAACGCCCACCATTTTCAAGAAATTTGCAGAAAACTATATTTTTACTAAATTTTTAAAACTTTGACCTCGTTGCGCGACCCCGTAATGTTGACCGATTTTGTTCAAACTTTTTATGTCGTCTTCTTTTATCACCAAGAAACAGAAAATTCACAATGTCGCTAACATTTCAAACATTTGAAAAATAAGAACAGCCCTAATTTACATTTATATATATATATATATATATATATATATATATATATATATATATATATATATATATATAGTCAACCAACGATTCTAATGAACAGCTATCAAGCCATCGAACACGAATTTCGTGAGTGAATTGAATTTCATGTGCAAACAACAAAAGGGGGCAATTAATCAAATAGTTAGTTTCTTTTTATCTACATGACATTCATACATATTTACGGTAATAAAACAACAACTAAATAGATCAAAGGCAGAGACTATCAAATTTCATACAACAAAAACAAAAATATATAACATCACTTAACCCATGTATTATAGGTCTTCCTTTAATGTACATATACAATAGAGGGTATCACAGCAACTTCCATAATAATGGAACACTCAAGAGAGAAGAAAAAACCCTGTCCATTTAAAGAGTTCTTAGAGTTAACTGGCATGGTTTACGAACAGAAAATAGGAAATCCTGCGAAAAGGAGTGCGATAGCCATGTGCGTTTAAGGTCTGTACAACTCTCATTGTTGGGGGCGCAGGTTTGAATCCCAAGAGGGGATGGTCATTTTTGGTTAATTTCATTGATAGGACCTAGGTTCGATACACTAATTTTAATGTTATAATGCTTATTTATGTCCTGTCGGATGCAATTATATCGTACCATTTAAGCAAAAAAGCAAACCTATAATTCATAGCCAATTATGTCCGAGATTCTATGTTTCAACCAAAATTCGTCCCTTAAATTAACGTCACTGGAACTTGATATTAGACTTTGACTGCCCAAGGAATAAAAAATAATAATTCTTTCTTTCTCTTCCTTGTTACATCAACTTGAAGAATGTATATTTTGTTTTAAAAAGAATTAAGATGGACCCCATCAGCTATTGACTGAAATATTGCTCTTCCCAAGGTAGTTAAAAGTAAGGTAGAGCCATTTTAACCAATGAAAGTAAAAAAAAATACACCGCCACGCAACCTACCTCATGAGCATGACGTCACATATGGCAAAAGAGGGTATATTGTATAAGTAAAATATGTTAAATATAATCGAATTTAGTCTTTAATTAGATCATAGAAGAATTAATTATAACAATTCTATTAGAAAATGGAAATATTAAATTTTGTGAGTAATCATAAATTTTTGATGATTTAAAGTTGCTGAAATTATCTAAAATATTTAATGAAAAGCAAACTCTTCAATTATTATATGTTAAAGCACATAAAAAACAACGAAATAAATTATAACAAAGTACTATTTATAATCATATATTATTACAAAGACATATTTAGAAAAAAGTATATAATTTATGAATTAATACAAAAAATATATGGTTATAATCATATATTATATAAATATTAATAGAAATACATATTAAGAAAAATATAAAATTTATAAATTATTACAAACAAATACTGTTTATAATCATATATTATATAAATATTATTAGAAATACATATTAAGAAAAAATATAAAATTTATAAATTATTACAAAACAAAATACTGTTTATAATCATATATTTTATAAATATTATTAGAAATACATATTAAGAAAAAAATATATAATTTATAAATTATTACAAAACAAAATACTGTTTATAATCATATATTATATAAATAATATTAGAAATACATATTTAATAAAAGTAAATAATTTATTGGAGCATTTAGTTAATACACTGTTTCATTTTTTGCTTCTCTCTTAAACTTTTTCTATGTTTAGCTTTTTGCTCTTGAAGGCGTTTTTTCAAATTTTATTTGGAGAAATATACGAATTTGAGCAAATTTATTAAGAGCTTCCAATGGAACTGACGGCATCTTAGACATTGATTTAGAAACTCTTTTTATAAGGTTGTCGTTCCTATCAATCCTTCCATTTACTAAAAATTATTTGAAAAAAATTGTTCACATTTCCTTTACTACTCCTTTCTTGAGTTTCTTTGTTAAGGTTAAGAAGCTCATGTATTAGATCTCTCTCATAGTCTTCTTCAGTGAAGTGCAGACTACACATAAAAGATGATGTAGGTTGAAATGTCGAATCTCCTCTTTTGCATGCGATGTTCCAAGCTTTCTTCTGTTTGATGTTGGTTGGAAACGAGTGGTACTATACATTGTGAGCATTGGGATCCAATGAAGGACAAGCAGCAACTGCACACTGTCTTTTTTTCTTTTTTTATTAATTGAAGCCATTTTTGTAACAGTACGATGCACTAATGATAATTTGAGTAGAGATGTTATATAACGTAAAAAATATTTGTTTATTTTTCTGCCAGACGTGACGTCACACAAAAAATATTTCGGAACCTAAGTTTATACATTATGAAATGGCGGGGGGTTGGCTCTTCCTTTCTTTTATTGAGTCTATGATACATCTAGTTAATAGGGCGGAGGGTGCAAACATTGAGCTACACAACGATTTAACAAACAAAAGTTTCAATTACTCATCTGTTTTTCTAAAATAAAAAATTAAACCTTTATATAAGTTGATCCATTTATTTATTCAAATACATTGATCTTGATGCCACCCTCGAAAGTATAAATACGTTACAGTAGGTGATACAAATTTTGTTTGTATGTAGGTATTCATGTCCTCAAGCAATGTATTTTAAAGTAAAAGCAGATCTAATAGAGAAGTGCGATGTTGTTTCTTAGCAGGCAAACTTATGGTAATTGAGATTGCAATGAGATATTTTTGAGTCTAAAGCATATATTTAATAGATATAATTTATTTATGATATTTTTACTATACAACTGGTTGTTTTTTCTCGTTGATGTAAAAGAAAAAAGTGTTTTTCTTGGTCTCTTATTTTCACATATTCGACTAAATGGCATTGTAATGGACTGGTGATGAAAGTATTGTTAGCAATTAACCGTTTTGGTACACACTGTATTTCCATCGTTAGGTATGAATAATGGCATTCTTTATATGTGGAACATAAAACGATTTCATTATATTTACTAAATTAATTATGTTTTAGATAATATTCAATACTAAGTTTTGGATTTAAGTGAAAAATTACCCATTGAATCACAAAAAAGGAGCGCCATAGCTAGGAATGAAAATCGGGAACTTAGCCTTGGTGCTTACAGATTCTAAAAAAGAGAGAAAAAGAGTCATAAAAACAGTCATAGAATCTGTAAGCACCAGATTTCCATTCCTGGTGATAGCACTGTGCGTTAAAACGTGTCCAAATCTCAATATTGGGGGCGGAGGTTCGAATACTCCCGAGAGGGGATGGTCATTTTTGGTCTAACTCATTGAGTAGATCCTAGGTTCGAGTGACTATTTTTTTTGCTATAATACTTATTTATATCATGTCGGATGCAAGTCTATCGAACCTAATAAGCTATAAAAAACAAGTATTTCAAACCTACCGTTGAGGAGAAAAAATATTTTTTTGAGGAGAACCTAATTCCTATGGCAATGATTTAATGTACCTTTGTTATATGGACTCTCTAAAAATAGAGTGTATAATAGGATTCATTGGAACTTTTCAATGCTGTATACATATATGTACTTAAAGGTTTTTTATGACGAACCCCTCCACCCTTACTTTGATGGGCCGAAAGGCTCTAGAATCATTTTGTTTTTGATTATTATGATCTCTTTATCTTTTTATGTTCGTCATTGTATTATTTTTTATATGATAATCCCTCTTTCATAGAGTATGTATTTAAAAACGAAGGAGAAGAGAGTACCTAGGGCAATATTAAAAATGCATTCAGAAATAATAGCTATTAGGGAAATGGGAGGGGGTTGCTGGGGCTGCTTTTAAGAGGGTTTTTTAAAGCATACATACATGCATATTTAGTTTTTGTTGTTGTTGTTTTGTAAAGAACATTATTCAAGGAATAAATAACAATTTTCTAAATTAATATTCATATTGTTTTCAACATCAAAGGACTTGCAGATAGGAAGAAGAAGAAAAAAAATAAAGCCGATAGCATTTATTTTTCTTTGAGAAAAACATTTTCTAAATCTAAATATTTATATCTACATAGTCATTAGTGTGCATCAAATGGTTTGAAACAATGGAATAAACCATGTGGCCGAGGGTGTGAACAATATAATAAAGCATGGGCTTATATCATGTAAACACTTTTTTCACTTTTCGCTCCTGTGACAGAAGGAACAAAATATGTGTTAATAAATAATAACACCATCATAGACTTGTGTTGGTTAAATTGTGGATGGGACGCATGGGCTGCACGGTCTTTATTGAATAAAAATAATACATCCTATAATCTAAAATAATTAAAAAAGGAAATATGTGTTAGGAATAACATAAATAAACATTTTAATTTTAAAATTAGTTTCCTTTTTAAGACCTTACAAATCTAAAACATTTAACATTCTTGAAATATATACAAAAATACTTCTAACACAATGATTAAATACAAAAGGTAATAAAATATAGCAAAATTTCAAGAAAAATCTAAAATATATAAAATTCTTAAATGCAAATAAAAAGAAGATAACTAACTGAGATCAATCTATAAGCGTTCGTTTTGGTGTTCATGTATTTCTTGATTTGGCGAAGAAGAACATTGAGTGTCGTTGCGAGGTGAGGCGATGTAGATGGGACGTATTTTATCAATTCAGGCGCGTAGTTCCATCCTCTGTTCTGTACTTTGGGAATCTTGAATGACAAAGCGGAGTATCTGGCGGCAGGCCCAATCATGATGGTGCGTAATTTATGTTCATCAATCAAAACCTCTTCTGTTATTACATAGTTTGGCAATATACGCCTTGCAGTTACTTATTGCCGGCATATAGACAAACTTTCAATTTTGATCGCTGAGTCCCTCCTAGAAATGCCAAACAGGATGTAGCCTTTGATATGGTCCTTTGAAACCCCGAAATGTTCATTGTGTTTAATTCTAAGTAATCTTTTATGATAGTTAGAGCTGGACAATCACAAAATGCACGTTTTAGTAGTTGTATAAAAGACCACAATCCTTACAATGTCCCGAAAATTGATAATATTGGCCGATATTTGTAAGGATATAAGTAAACATTATTTTTTTACACCGAAACGACGTATCTTTATTCAAACATTAGCAGAGGTAATCATATAAGGATTCATATACTATTTAACAAAATATTAAATTTGTACAATTAATTTGTTTCAGAGGTCTTTTTATCATATTGTCGACAATCCTAAGCAAATAAAAGGAAATTGATTTTTCCATACGTAATTTATAAATAAATAAAATTAATGGTGTCTTGATGGTGTCCAGCATAGAAAAAAACTAAATCTTTACAAAGAAGTTGTAGATTTAAAAGCTGCTAAAAACTGACCTCAAATAGTCTAAAATTTTGGTAACCTGAGTACGCTATAAAATGAAAGGCTTTAGCGTCTTCAAGTATCTCCTGCAGTTAAGTATTGTCTTTGTTCTGTAGTCCTTTCATATAATATATATAATTTATATATATATATATGTATATATATTCATATAAATAGGTGTATATATATATAGTATAAGTTGATACACCCTAAGAGAAAAAGGTATGGAGGGTACGTGTTTTATGTAGATTCAAATGTTCAATGGAGCGGAAAATCAATACATTTAAATGAGGAACAATTTGTATAATGCCAAAATAGAGGTATAAGAAATAAAATGTATAATTTGTGGAAATAATTCTTGGCATTCATCCGTTTGGTATGAGCTTTAATGTCTCAGTAAAGGATTAAGGAAAGTCCTTTTCTTAACCCTTTCATTTATTTCTATATTAGACTACTTTGGATTGATTTCTTATGGAGTGATTAATATTCAGGGGTAACCAAAATATTACTTTCTTAATATCCTTAATGAAAAAATATTAATAATCGTACAAAAAGATGGAAAGCTTAAAAATGATACAATTATAAATTATTTTAGTATGGCCTTATAATTGTTTTTAAATGAACTGCCTCAAAGTTACCCTGAAAAGTTGAAGTAAGCCTTTGGTAAAGATTAAAAGTATAAATATTATCTGAATACATAATAAAAACAATAATAAACTGCCAAAAAAGGTAATCATATAATATTTGAATAACATCATAATAAAGGATATACCGTGAACGGGGTTTTGTTCTAAAAATAGTACTTTAAACAAGGGGGTCGTCTTATTTTCGCGGACTAGACAAAAAACATAATTATTTTTTTTAAGTTAACCTCAATGCGGTCATTAGGCCTATTCTTCACAACACCAAAACACTCAATAATGGAGAGGTCTAGTGATCGTTTTGTCCGTATCATTTCACAACGATTGTTTGGACTTAAAATAACAACTTACTATGAATCGGCCACCGTCCCTCACAACAATACCACAACAAAAATAAAAAATGGAGTAGACAAGAGACTGTCTTGAACAAAATGGTTCGAAATCTGTATAAATTAACCAAAGGCTTCGACAGAGCTATGATGCCAATTTTTTTAAATCTGAGTGGTGAACGAGGCAGAGTCATCAAATAATTGTCGTGCAGCCACAAAATATGGAGTCACGGAGTGCAATGTACGGCGGTGGCGAGCACAAAAAGAGCGCCTTAAGAATGCTAATAGCCAAAGAAAATCTTTCCGAGGACCTCAACGCGGCCGCTTTCAAGACATTGACAGCCGAGTCTTCAATATGTGAAAAAACGGCAAGAGGCGATGCCCGTAACCCGAGCGATAATTCAGTTAAACAAACCATATAAAGATAATCTACGCAAGAGATACACGGAGTGGCTACTGTCAGATAACCACGCACTCACAACAACTGGAAAAATTCAGAAGCCTGCGATATGTCTGCTTGGTGAGTGGATCCTCCAGGCATGGCGTGTCATTTCGCCAGAGAGCATCGCTCACGGGTTCAAGAAGTGCTGCATTTCCAATGCCTTAGATGGATCTGACGACGACGTACTGTGGGAGGGACTAGTGCAGCAACAAGAAAGTGACGACGATAGTGAGAGTGACAGCGATGCAGAAGATCTGTGTACTTAGAGGTTGTTGTTATGCTACATTTTCTTTCTTATTGCAGTTTTCTTGGGCAAGATATTTTTCAAATAAATACATTGCTGTATGATTTTTCCCCACAAAACATGAGCCTGAAAAGGGGGGGGGGGGGGTCGTCTTATATTCAGGGTCAATACGATAATAGTAGATTATTGCATTACAACGTATTAAATATTTTCGTATATTTTATATACTTTTTTGAATATAATATTTGTTCTTTAATTAAAAGTCATTCAAAAAGGCTTTTATCTCGGTTGAAGGATAACGATCCAGCATGGATTGAATCAAACTATTTAAAGGAAATACGATGAACCCGACAACATTGATCCATACGATGATCGTTATGATATTATTTACCCGATCAAACCTTTCTATAAAGACATCTCAATATCCTTCTTTCATTTTTTTACTGTTCATCTTGACAAATGATAACTTACTCAACCAATGAGCGGCTTCCCTTCTTTAAAATAAGTTGTGAATCATCAATTTTTACTGTCTATTTGACATCTTCCCTCGTTTCTATTTATAGTATGTATGTACATACTTATTTATAGTTATAGAGATTTAAAAATCCTTGCCAAGATTTGAATTTTTTGTGAAGGGTTAATAATTGGTTTTTCTCCATTTTGTTCTTATTTTTTATACGTCAAACACGATTTGTCAAGGAGTGCCAAGAATGTGCCCTAAGTATTGGGGGGTAAGAGATATAATTTGTTTGTTTCTCTCTTCGCTTTAACATGGAGGTCTACATACATACATGGTTGTAGTGAGGGTTCATGGAGGGGAACTCTGTCATTGTTGATATGTGTAATTATATATGTACAAACATATTGTTACACTGGATAAAATAATAATACTATTATTATACACTTACTAATAAATCATTCAGATTGACGAATAAGAAAGGAAATGAAAGACTGTGGGGGGTGAGGACTCTCTTTGTGCTAGTCAATGAGTGCCGAAATCTGGGGAACTTGATATTTGTATATAACTCGAATCACTGTTGATATCCTTGTTCAAAGCTTTATACAAACTTATATCTGTCGAGGTAAGATAAATTAATGTCAACTATACAAAAATTCACGGAAGAACAATTACCGATGATGACTGTTTTATGTTTAATGACTATTGGTACTTCTTTTAAGTCATAATAAGATACCTCCATATTATATATATATCAGACTTGTTGATTTATCGTTCGTCATCCGTTTTTTTGGCGCCAAAAAAAGACAAAGATTTTTTATTTTCACGGAAAAATTTCTCATCTAAAATGAGGTTTTTTCACTTTTTTCAGAATGGTGAGAAAAAGTTCCTTTCTAAAAAAAGGTTGTCAATTTTTTCAAAATGACGAACGATTCAATTTAAAAAAGTGATGAACAATGAACGACAACTTTTGGCGAACAACGAACGACAACTTTTCACGAACGTCAACAAGTCTTATATATATATGTATATATATTTGGGAGACCTAATCATGGACTACCTTACGGGCACTAAAAGTTTCGAAAATGCCAAAAAAACTCTTGCCCATCTCGTTTAAAATAGATTATTTTTAGCGCTTGTAAATAGACTCTCCACTACTGATTCTTTTTTCTTCATTTATAAAAATATAGTACATACATCAAAATTGGTAAGCATACATAAATATAAAAACCTTTCTTTTCTGCTAATAAAATAATATATACGTGTTAAATTAAAAATAAATAGAGAAAACAGATAGAGACATGTGTGGGATTAGAGCAAAAAAAGGCTGACTTCTGATTATTTAACAGACCATATAAAGATCTTGAGTTTTTATTCAACTCAACACATTATGTTTCCCAGTCTCTACATCAAAAACTAATTTTAAAACATCCTAAAGGACGCAACCAAACAGACATTGCACACGTCGTCAGTCCGTTAGATACTCCTTATATGTTTTCCAAATTGATGGCATTACTTCCAAGAAAAAACTCGGTTTATACTTTATTCATGCATAAAATTAGGACACATTCATAATTTCGGATAAATGAACCTTCACAGTGTTTGCAGACCTATTTAAAAGAATCAATTTATGTCAGGTGCAGTCTCACTCATATTTAAGGATCTCCTTCCATTTTTAACCTCAATTAACAGTAATGGAGTCTCTCAGGAGGAGGAGGAGATGCTGGTGCTGGGGTGAGGACGTTGTCATACTTAACGTTTACTAATTTCCTTCATATAGTACAAACATATTTACTCTAAAAAGCAATCAAATGACACGTCAACACAGATAAAATGTGAATTGGGGGGGAGGGAGAATGCGTCGCTTTCAATCTCTCTCTCTTCGCTTAATTTAAAGTCCTTTCCTTGTCATGAAAACACAAGTGAAATCATCTTTATATTTAAGTACATACATTTAATATGCCAAAGATATTCTGAATCCATGTTTCTTTTTAAGAGGTTGCGAGAGAAACACAAAACATTTACAAATCAGCATAAAATAATAATTATTATTATTGTTTGATTGTTCAACTCAAAGAGATATAACGATATAGATAGATATATATATATATATATATATATATATATATATATATATATATATATATATATATATATATATATATATATATATATATATATATATATATATATATATATATATATATATATATATATATATATATATATATATATATATATATATATATATATATATTCCCTTCAATAGCAGAGAAAACATCGTTCAGCTGTATTCTTGTGTCCAATATGAACAAAGTAATTTATACTACGTCATTGTAAGCTGATCATAAAGAAAGATTTTGTCTATCTCTATGATCGCTTACGATGACGTAGTATAAATTACTTTTTTTACATTGGACCTAAAAATACAGATGAGGGGAATAAGCCAAGGAGAATATAAATAAGGTGAGTCAAAGAGGAAATCTTTGACTTATGCTCTTGATCAAAAGGAAGAATTTTGTGACGTCACGAATGCTAAAATGAAAAATATATATTTTTTAGTGCTATGATTTAGTACTTATTTCTCAACTTTATCTTTCAATTGAAAATATTTCATTACAATATTGTTCTGTGCTAGTGTATAGAACCCATGTTGCATGAAAAATTTGTTAAGTAAATGATTTATCATTAGTATTCATTATTTTAAGTAATTAGCAAATAATATTTTCAAACAATAAAAATAATTTTTAAACTCTAGATTTTCATTTATTTCCAGAAATTTATAAATCACAATAATAGAATTCTACATATGTACACATAAAAAAGGGGAACATAAGAATATAAATAGAATTACACTAATTAGTAACCTGGCTTATGTGTTCAAGTTTTCCGCAACCATTTTTCATTTGAAGTAGCTAATTAAGAAATGACTCGAATCCGTGTTCTTTTTTATTATTACAAAAGCAATAATAATTTCTTTTGACCTATTTGGATATAAATTGATAAGTAACTTAAATTTTTTAGAAAAACATGGGGTCTTTATCGATGGCTCTTATAAAAAAATAAATGATTTTCTAAGAGGTGGCAGAACTTCAAAAATCGGGAGAAGGGGCGGTAATAACTCAATCCAAGGACTTTGTGTTACGTCAAATCCTTCAATGTACTCGTCTGTTTCCCCAAATGTGGGTGGAGGTCTTTAAACTTAATGAGTATCTAGCAATGTAGGAGAGACTCTCGTTGGAAGTCATTGGAATTTTCCTGTGTTTGCCGACTAGGCAGAGGAAGGAGTTTCCGTGAGCGCAAGTACTCAAAGGCCCGGGTACATATGCTCCGTAGAATGAAGGCGGTAGCTACATTTCTTTTGAGTAGCCACTTTGTCAAAGGATTCATTAAGCTTCTTGTTGGAATCGCTGTGTAATCCTTTTCGAATTAGGTTCTAATTAAAGTTTCCTTAAAGTTTTATGAGCTAAGTTTGAGGCATTTAACTTTGTTGCAGGACAGCTTCATTTACCTGACTGAGAGTTCCTTATTCCTCTCACTTTTCAACTCACAATTTTTTTCGTTCACGGGCTTCTTGACGAACCTGTCTGAAGGATTTAGACACACTTGAGGAGGGTGATCCAGGGATGAAGAGTGAAGGAACAACTTGAGACTAAAGCTTCTTCCTATTCTTCCAGCCTGAATATTCCTTTGGAAGTCATCTGGAGTAAATGATGGTCGCAGATCTTCGCATTCTTTAGGCCAATCCTGTCGGATCTTCTGCATCGTGCAATCCACAGATGTTGGATATTGGGATCCCTCGTGGAAGTGCAAAATATTATGCATCTCGAGGATTAGAGCAAGAGGGGATGGCACAAACACACTTACTTCCTCGAGAATATCGTATTTTCGCTTTACAATTCAAACTGAACTATAATTCAAGCGTAGCACTTGTGATATCACAACAAAATAGTCAGCTGTCGCCTTGCAATTGCCTACGTCGATTCCCATTGCCTCACCTTATTTATATTCTCCTTGGGAATAAGCTCTCTATATTTTTTTTCAGTATAGTTAACTCCTAGGTAATCCCATCTGAATCCAATCTGGTATCAACCGATGAAAGTTTACTTATAAGCTAAGATCTTTATTATTGAATAAGTTAAATGTACAGAATTTATGATATATTTTCAAGCATTGAGCTTGATTAGCGTCTTCTTAGATTTAGACTCTTCGACGAGTTGGTATATCTTCTTTATGGTACGGACAAACAAGAAAATTAGATGATACAGCGTTTCCTGTAATTTTTATCAGATAAATTTTATAATATAAATGTTATAAACATGATTACTTTAATGATTATAAATCAATATTTATACGTACTACATTTGATTTGTCTTATGCTTATTACAAGTAAATCGTTAAAGTAAAGTAGCACATGCATAACATAAAATTCTTCCTTTTTCCCCAAAAGGAATGGCCAAAATTTTAGTTCTTCTTTAGTCCGTAAGGGGCGCTTTGATGCTAGAGCTCTTTGAAAATATAACAAAGTCCTCTTATATTGATATTGGAGACGTTTTTTATCTTGATATATTTCAAATCATCAAATTTAATCCCTTTAACCGGTTTTAAATAGGATTGTGACATAATTTCACGGACAACAACATCTAACGTTAAAGGAAATTACAAAAATTTTGGCCAATTTTTTTCTTTTTCCTTGCACGCGCTACTTTACTTTAACGCTTTAATTACAAGAAGACATTGTATCAATTACTATGCAACTTCTGTGATTTTTTAAATATAATCATTACGCAATTTTAGAGTTTGATGTTCTGGGTTGATTTAGGCTTTTGGGTTCTTCCAAGAGATGTGCTACATGGCAGCTAAAAAGAGGTTTGGCGAAAATATGGACACTCATATTCACTTCACATCTTTTGGAAGAACCCAGATTTTTTTTATAGCCCTGTTCAAAAAATAGCCTCTATTATTCTTTGCCCTGTCATCATGGCTATATTAAATTAATAGGAAAATATTGCAAATTGAACAACAGGTCATAATTTCGTTGGAGTGTACTAAAAGGATCCGTCCCACTTCATAAAAGCTAAAGGAAATTCGAAACAAATGTCCCAGAGACTATTATTTCGAGAGGCGAGGATTTGAAGAGATTCTTCTTTTTTCTGCCTAATTGGTACGATAGAATTACATCCGACTGGATATAAATAAGCATTATAGCATTAAATTAGTCTATCGAACCTAGGATCTATCAAGGAGGTGACCAAAATGACCATCTCCTCTCAGGATTCGAACCTGCGCCCACATTTTAATGATATAATGCTTATTTATATCCAGTCTGACACTGCAATTCTATCGAACCATATTGGCAAAAAAAATATGTCGATAAAAAATATTGGAACTTAGCTGTCGAGATTATCATTATTGTAAATTTACTATTTTAAATAACTATATTTATAAAATGTAGTTTCTTAAAGATATAATTGCTCTTCAACTCATAACTTATTTTTAATCTCAACAGTAAAGACTCAAATCTATAATGAAATCGGGCCATTTCCAATTCAGCCTTGATTCCCATGAAGATATTACTTCTGACGCCCTACTCTTGAACAAAGGGAAAAGAATCTCACATCATCTTCCACTTTTATATGACAAAAAAACATGGATTCCAACAACTAGTCAAACTTACAATAGTACAAATCAACTGCTTAGAAAATAGGGATGACCCTCTTCTGACCTGCAAGCAGCAGCCAATATGCAAATAGTTTGAAACCGGAAGGGAAAAAAATATGTAATGTGATGAATACGTAAAAATCTTTAATAAATTCAAATATCAAACATATATACTTTTTGTAATATTTTAAGATTGTCCCTTGACACTTTTTTTTTTGGCTAAAAAAATTATTATCTTGAAATGTTCAAAAAACTGAACTTCCAAATATCTAATAATATGAAAAAGTATATATTCGTAACTATGAAGGAGCAAAATAAAATTGCTTCAAATATCATTGGTTATTCAAATATATGTTTGTATGTGAATATCCTTTTCTTTCACAGGAGCTTTTGATTAAAACAAATGGCTGAATAAATAATAATATAAATCCAACTTCATCCTCAGGTGAGTAAATTTAAAGAAAAAAGTTCATTTTTCATATTTTTCTGCAACAAAACTATGGATTCTGCAGGAGAGAAATCTTATTATTCTTCCTACCAAAAAAAATCCTCTACAGCCTCTAAACCATTGTTTTCTTCTTCACCATCTTGTGAGTGAAGGATGATTTTAAATAGGGAGGCTCACACGTCAGAGGTGTTTACCCCCTCCTAGAAAAATAGTAACAAATGATTATTTTTTAAATGAAATAAAAATGCAGATTTTACCCTCTTTTACCATTCAGAACAATGCTTTCTCCTCCACTTATGCCTGGGTGTTCCATCGGGGAAGTATATCCATTGAGTGTGATTACGCACGATTGCCCACTGATTATTTAAAAGTGTTGCCTGCCGTCCCATTCAAATAATTCCTCAAGCTACAACTCAAATGCGGAGATCTTTATGGGAATATTAAAAAGCCATTCGGTTTATATATTTATAAAAGGCTTTTGTGTATTTATTTATGTGTTCTTAGATGGACCTCTTCTCGCCTACTTTGAGTCTATAGGAGTGAGTATAAGGAAATATAGAGTACCGAGACCCGCTAAAATTCCAGATTTATTCATTTTCTTACTCTTTTTTCATTCCCATTCACCAATACTTTCATACTTTCCTTATATCGTCCAATAAATATCCTTATAAGGATAAGATTATGGACCCTTATTCTCGAACGTGATTGGTTAAAAGAAAAAGAGAGTGAATATCTAAAATAAAAAAACAGTTGGCATTACTAAATAAGGCATCATCACTTCAGAGTTGTCCCTTCTACTGGACTTTTTACATCCTTTCATTGGTGAATCAAAAATTGGTGGGTAGGGGCCATTGGAGCGATGACCTTTGGACTTGAAACCCCAATATGTTATAGTTGTTATAGGTGGACTCCTACAGTTCGGTTTTCCCTACATCCAATATCAAGTATGGGCGGCGGGGTTGGAACCTCGATACTGGAAGGTCCTGCAAATATGAAGCATAAAGTATTTGATATCGTGAATATTATATATTCATATGGTGATGTTTATTATCTGGTTGACTTAAATATGGACTGCTGGTCTCATGGCTGGAATTTATTACGTCATAACTTAGAGGGCCTTTAAAATGAAACTAATAATTACTATCAATTCATAAAAAAGACTCAGATATCTTATGGACTCGAAGTTAAAAGAAATGCTTTCTTTCTCCATTAAAATATCAAGAAAGTTAATATTTGTTTGCCAATTGACACATATTAAGATCAGCCAATTGGGTTCAAGGTATAAGATACATTAGATACATAAGGCTCCAAATATCCAAATTAACCGCTTCGCTGTTTAGCCTATTGTTTTTTTTCCAAGCAATGTAGTACTTAATTAAATCTTTATGCTGCTCTATTGCCGTCCAAAGTCATAAAATTAAGTATTAATGAATAGAAAATAGCAGATACAGCATGGCTTTTTATGGTTTTTATATAATAGGATCCTACAGTACCTGCCTCAATCCCTGCTGTTTATTATCCATATTGATATGAGGCTTTAGTAGGATCATAAACTGGAGTATTATATAAACGTATCTTGATTGCCTGAGGAATACTTATATATTATTACGACTACCCTGGAATCATGAGTTGACGACTTTATTATGTGCATTTATCAACCTGACCAATCAAAGAAAAACGCAAAAATATGAATGTAGCTGTCGCAAAAGAGATAGATATCCTGTAGAGTCGTTGTCTCTCCTAGTAGAGATCACGATCGTATCCTATCCTAGGAGCGACTACGATCGTGATCTATATTAGAAGAATCAACAACTCCACTTGAAGAGATCAGGAGTGCTATCCCTTATAGGAGGGATGCCGACTTAAATATGGAGATGGTATGACGACGATGTTATTTAAACTATTTGTATCATATCTAATTTCTTCTCAGAGGAGTATCAAATTATTATTCTATAAGTCGCAGAGTGGCTCACAGGGACCGAAAAAGCGTAAAAGGCATTTTTCTACTTTCGCCGATAGGTGTGATCCTTACAGTATACTTTTGTTTCATCATATACTAACAAGCAACACACAATTCATGTAGAAATGGTTCCATTTATACTATAAATATACTCATTACTTTAACAGGTGCATGTTGACAGAAATGAAATACGCCTGAAATTTAAAATGTATTAAAACATTTATCCATATGAGATCTGTTTAAGACAAAAAACTTGTTTCCCGCAAAGCGTTCATGAAGTCTAATAAAATATGTACAAAGTCGGTCCAAGGAAATTGATTCATTCATGGCATAAATATATATTTTTTAAAGAAATTATATATAAATAATTCCCTGGTGTTTTTTATTAAACAGGCACATATTAATCCGGGTCCATTTACACATGCGTCATATTTTTACTATGCCATCTTGAGTGATTTCTTCCAGGTTTTTTTTATTAAGCCATTTCTTCTACGGCCGTATTTTCCTCTACCATTTCTTCCTATATTACAAAAGAATTTTGATGTAATATAAGAAGCAATTAATATTTAAAATAGGCATAGAAATTATAATAAATATATAATAATATATGTATATAACGACATGTGATAATTAGTATAATTTTTAATTTAAAAGTATTTCGAATATTCAAAGTGATTTATTATTTAAAATATTGGAGAAGCGTTTTTTAAATTATGTATTGTGCCATTTTATGTTGATTAATTTTTATTCTATGTTTAATTGTTGTCGTTCTTCTCCAAAGTATTAATTTTAGATTACAATGTCTATTTATGTTTTTTAACGCAATTACTTTGGAATTTTAAGAACTGAAATACACTGGAAAAAAAAAGTAGGGAGGATTCCTTAACCTTTAGACACTTATAATAGATTGGCACATCAATATATAAACACACAAGAATGGGTGACGCATATGTTATACTCAATAACATTACAAGTAATGATAATATCGTCCCCCCCCCCCCCCCCCCCACTTCAAAAACAAATATTTATAAACAAACTTTTTTCTTCAAATTCAACATTAAAACAAGCCAATGCAAACCATTAAACCATTTGAATAAATAACATCATATCTTATAATATTATATATATATATTATTATATATATATATATATATATATATATATATATATATATAGGCCTTAAATTACAATCCATACAAAACATCCTTTTGTTACCATTGCGACTATTTTAATAATAAAAACTCCTTTTTTATCGCAACTATATACTTGAATGCAGATATTCTATTGTTACAGATAACATGTTAGAGCCTTGAATGAATTGTAATCATGACACGCAGCCTTAGATTAATAAATACAAATAAGAGGTGTATAGCATATAGTTATAGACTTAAATATTAGTAAAGAGGATTTTAAGAAAATATCGGCTTTTTAAGGAACAAATAAATTGTCATATTATATTTAGGTCATCACTTTTTAACAGTAAATCTGAACTATAACGTTCATTTATGTTTTACGCAACTGTTGAAGAGAGTTTTATTATATATTTATTTGTATATTTATATAATATGTATTACACTGTATTATTTGTTGTAAATATTGAATAAACTTCGTGAGCGAAAAAAATATAATATTTAGTAAGTCATTTTCGAAATTTGTTTACATTGTTTTTCAAACAACTTAAAAGAAAAATAGTTTTTATCATTATAAATATTTCCACAAATATCAATTGCATATGAAAACATCGTAGTCTTCGCAAGCAGCGGAAAAGGAGATCAAGAAAGTGGCTCACCAGTTACGTCCCTTTGTTGATAGCTGGGAAACATAGTTTAACTTCATAAGTGGACTTTAAAGAGATAAGAAATATTACTAAACAGGAGGGGGGGGTGGGGTAAATGCCCGGGGGTGATTGGCACGGAGGTTGCTAGTCCGGGGTGATTGTCTGGGGGGTGATTGCCCTAGAATCGAAAACATAGTTAAAAATAAACAATAGATCTAGAATGCAATATAATAAAAAATTTATTGTCACGAAGAGTTTGAACCAGGAAATATGTCCCTAAGACGAAATGAGCTAAGATCGAATGTGGAAATATGACCTCATGGTAAAATGCCCAATATATGGGTAGCCAGATTTTGAGTGGAAATAACTAAGTATTTCATATTATTATTATTCCTCATATCAATATGTAAATTATGGCAAAAATATAATTTTTTTCGCCATTATATATAATGATTCCGTATTGTTGCTGTAGAAACTCTTTGTAAACATTTTTAATAAACTTATTTCTCCTCCTATATTCCAAATTGCAATAGACAGAGGCATACGAATCAAACTTTAATATATTTATATCTAAATATAACGTATGTTGCCGAGGCTTCAGTATTTGCCTCCCTTTTAAATACTTATATAATGGCCAGTGGCCATATTAACTTTAATGGATATCTTACCGAATGGGAAGGGCGAAAACCCAACTGCGAGGAGGAAGATGAAACTCCAATTTCATCTAATCTACGATTGTCCACGGACACGGATTGGAATGGACGAACTTATATTGGAAACCAGAGAGAGAGGAAGAAACGCTGGAGGAATTTCTTTTAATTAGTTAAAATATTTGTCCAAATTTAATTTGTTAAAAATAAAATTAGTAGTTCCTAGACAGTTTACAACCTGCTGATACCGGATTAAGTTCCGGTGTGTGTGGGGCTGATGTAGGAGCTAAACAAACAACAAGCAACTTTATATAAGTGTAAATGGAGGCATCTAGGTGATTCGACTTTTCTATTTGCAGAGCAAGTTTACTCCGTTACGTCGAGTCATCAACGCTTCGAAAGACCTTTCAAATATTAAATCCAGCCATTTATAATGCAAATGTCCTATGGAAATGGAAAAAATGGGTACCCAGAAGAAAAGGACTAGGGAAATATGGCTTAGGAAAAAATGGCCGAGGAAAATGATGACTCATGGAAAAATGACCCAAATACAAGGGTAGGTAAGGATTTAAGTGGGATACATATAAAAAACCTACAACAATACTTATAATGTAAATTGAGGAAATAATGGCAAAAATAATTTTATTTCAGAAAATTATATAAAATGATTTCTCTGTTATTGTTGTTATTCGACGGGACAAAGTTTTATTTGTGTCATTTTTCCAAGAAATTATCCTATATAGTTAAGGAAAATGATAACTCTTGGAAAAATGGTCCAAAGACATGGGTAGACAAGTATTTGAGTGGAATACAACTAAGTATCTGAAATTACTATTTCTTTTATAAAAATGACAAAAATAATAATCTAGTAATATAGAGAAAAAATTCATTGCTTTGTCATTAGACAAGACTAAGATTAACTTTGGCCATTTCTTCCATGCACTATTATTTAATCTATAGTTTACTATTATAACTATTATAATAATCTAGTATTATAGAGAAATAATTTATTGCCTTTATCATTAGACAGGACAAAGATTAACTTTGACCATTTTTTCTATGGATTATCATTTTCCTTTAATATATTGGGTCATTCTTCCTGTCCTTTTTTCTTGTACCATTTCTTTTCTAGACCGTATTTTCCTCGACCTTTTCTTCCTTATGTCGAAAAAGTCTTATTTTTCTTCCTCCTAATTTAGAGGTTCACTGCCTACCTTCAAAAGTATTTCTGAGGCAGAAATACTTCTCTATCTTCAAGTATATTTCAAGTGTATATATATGTAATTAATGTCCAAGATGTCTATTCCTTTTGTTGTCTTTGTATTCAAGACAACATAAATGGTCGTACATATTTTTTTACGACACGGGGTTCTTCATTCTTCTTGTCAGATTTCTTTTTAATAAAATTTCTTAATGAATAAAAGTTTATATTTTTTTCTGGTAAAATAAGTTGTGGAATAAAATGAAAGGGAGACAAAGGGATGTTGTTTTTTTGTGTTGCGTTTTTTTAGAGAGAGAGATAAGGAGGGCATTGTGTGCTTATTTCTGTGCTCTTGTGTTTTGTGCTTCACTGTCGCATTTCAAAGCATTCTTATGTGTATATATTTGTTTTTCCATAAAGAATTGTGGGGATTTTTTTAATGATGAAGCTTTTATAAGAGGAAAGGAAATTAATGAATTTCGTTTCTTTAAATGTGTGTGTGTAAATATTGAAGTGATTGAAGCAACTCAATTTTGTTTTGCTTTTAGAACAGCCCAGACCAGCGATATAGGTATATTGTAAGTGAATACTTTTACAGGAAGAAAATTTGCTCGGTTTTTCAGCTGTTGTTTCATGACGTCTAAACGACTGCTCCCTCAGTAGAAGAAGAAAAAATCATATAGTCCTATTGAGAATAGAAGTTTTGAAAACCAATAAGTCCATTTTTTAGACACTCTTTTTATATTTTTCAAATCTTATATTCCTTATTTCTATATAAAAAATTCGGTAATAGCATTCTTTATTTTGTTATCTAAAAAGTCTAATAAAAAAAGCAACAGATAACAATAAAATGAATAAAAAATATTTTAGACAGCTGGGCTTAAGAAAAACATTTAATTTATAGTAACAAAAATAACAAACACCCTATATAAATTTAGATGCACTAAAACGCCACTACCTGATAATTTTGATAAATTTGTGGATAAATTTTAGAAGCCCCCCTTGGTGATTGATTTTTTTAAAATAATTATCATGATGAAGTTTCTTACGTTTATGTTATATTTTAGCGATTTTAAAGGATGATTTGTTTTCTTATTTTTACACATGTTGATTAATACATTCATATGATTAATAAAGTTGTACATACGTACGTACAAAAAAAAATAGACAGCTGGGCTTAAGAAAAACACATAATTAAACATTATAGACCAAAATACAGCCTAAAAATTATAGCTTTACATAAAACGCAAAAGTTCATTTCTTCCGTAAAATGCAAGGATGACTCTTCAAAGTCCTCTCTAAAACATTTAAGTGTTCCACTGCCCTTAATGGTACATACCGAATTCGGTCTCCAGCCCACTCCCACGAAGAAGATCCTGCGTAGGGAAATCTTAGAGAAAGAGCGTGGGTATTTTTTTTTGGTTATAAATCCTCTCTTTTTAGACCTTCGTATTTAAACTTTGACGGCATAGAGAGTAACAAATTCCTGCTTTTTGGGTATCGCTTAATCGAAAAAGATGTCTATATAGAAGATCTCAAAAACTAAGGAGTAAACACCATTCTTTTCGGTCAGCAAACACATTTCATGCTTTTTCTAGATCCTATCATCAAAATTATGATCCATTAACCATCGGATATGAGGGAACAAGATAAATGTTCATTATTTCCCTGAGTTAGAAGAGTTGGCTTATTTAATGGATATTAACACAGGTGAACACGCCGTTTCCTTTTTAAAGCATGGACGATTTTGGGTTTAATTTAGGCCAATTAAACCGAATCTGGGTAGTTTGCAACATATTTAGTTTTATACTAAAACGTTTTGTGTTAACCAGACATAAATTAACAACGCTTGGTGGTCTTTTGGCTCACGCCAAAACATTGAGAATTCGAATTTCGTTTGGCATCAGGATTTTCTGCAAATTACCGTTTCACATTTTCCTGAAAAATCTGTTTAATACTGTTTTTGGTTTCACTATACGTTAAATAACATTATCTCATAGAAAAATTAAACTATAGGCCTAACAATAGGTAAACAAAAGAAAGAAGGTAGCATTGGGTTTGCTGAATATACCTAAATTAAAAGTATATTAAATAGCTCATGGACAAAACAATGCCAAAGCGAAATAAGACAAAATATACAATCAATAAGTTAGCTAATTGGGTACAAATTGTCTTTTCAGAGTCTCTCGTTCATAAAGAGCTTTGGGTTTGTGTCTGAAAATACTTCAGCTGTAGTCTGTCTTCATGTAAGTGTGCCATCTCCTTTGGTACCATCAGCTTTATGTTTTTGTCGTAAAAGACTCGGCAGTAGTATGCCATCATGTGAGTCTCCTATTTCTCTTGATAGCAGTATTCCATGACTTTAATATCCTTATGAAGGCATTTCCACTTCACATCATCACTCACAGAACCAAGGTTAGCTGGAAAACAATCCAGTGACTTTTTAGATAGTGGACTTTAATGCTCCTATTGCATTCTGAATTGGCAGCGATTCAGACACTTACTCGTTGTAGTTATTCGCCTTTTTCCAAAAAAAAAAAACTTTGAAAGCATATGAAAAACCTTTTCTACACTCTTGCTTCAACAGGGCTCATTGAAGAAGTAAAACTTGCGTCTCGCTAAAGTTGTCTGATCTGTGGGCCATCAAACACACCAGCCTAAATATCTAACATGATCAATTATATTTCTTCGTGTTGTAATAATGTCATATTAATCCTGGCAATTACATACGTAAGTGAAATACAGCTGTTACAACTACCTCAAAAGATATGTTTGAAGAAAAGCACTAAGGCAATATTAATATTCTGAAACCTGTTCATAATTAATCTTTTGGAGTGCTACAAAAAACAACGAGACTTTGCCTACTTACAGCTACCTTTTGCACTTCTATTTACCATATGCAAAACCATGCATCCAATCCAAATTGCATCAACAGTTTTGTTCTAAACTATAACTGAAATATGTTTTTGGAGCGAAATATGAAGTATGTTTCTACATTATAAACACTATAATCATACGATGCAACGATTCAAGAACGATGTCTCCTTATAGATCTTACAACTTTATTTCTCACCAATTCGAAGCATCTATTTCTTTGTAATTACTTTAATTGAAATAACAGCATTAAATTTATTTGGTTGATAAATTCATATCCCTTAGTTGATGTTCAAGCTTGAGCAGCCGCAAGAGTAGCGATGGCTCATTTCATAGCATCAACTGTACTTTTTTATAACTCACGTTTCATTTATTTCTACTTATAGCTTTTGCAAAAATGGTTCCCATTTGTTATCCTTATGCAATGTCTGCAAGAAAAATATATTATCATTAATTTTCATGATAAATCTATTGATAAAAAATCAGAGTATTATTGAACTCGGTGGTGGAGAGACAAATTTATTAGATATGTCGAACCCCCTACTTTTATGTCGCTTTCAAAATATCAAATAACTGTTGTCATGTTAAATTCATCCTTTTTTTGTTAAAATAAAAGGAATATCTATCCGCTGGGGGATTTCATTTTTAAGCGTTTTCATAGAATTATTAGATCAAAGGGGGTGAATATATTATCAATAGGAGTCTAATATATCAGAGAAGTATTGCTACATTAGCATAACTTTTTCAATTACTCTCTACAGCTTAATCGTTCAGTTCCTGAGGAGTGTTTTCGGAATATTGTATATAAATGCGACAAATTGATGAAAGTAGTTTTCTTTGACAAAAGTAATATTATAAAGGAAAATGTCGCTGATACTTGATGATAAAAGACGTTCTAGTTGGAGATGTATTGGATTAAGTTCAAAAGGTTATAGTTTAAATACATTAATCTGTTATAATTTCCTTAGGGATCGTAATAATTATATAGAGTTTGAAAGAGTAAAATTGTCCTTTTGAAAGGCAGAATTAACGCAAAGATTGCTGAATTCAATGTGTTTTGAAAAACAAATACTTCCATATTGCCAAGAATGTTGCCTTTTTGTTTGCCGGTATGACGTCATTAAAAAACTCAGCAAATGAGAAAATGATAAAACATTTTTCATCGTCTCAAAAATAATGAAACTACAGACAACTCACAATCAATATATAAACATGAAATGTCTTCACCAGTAAAATAATATTGATGAAAAATAAGTTATTATATTATGAAAGTGTTTGGAACTGTTTACTTATTCGGTGATCATTTCAATATGAACCTAAGTAATGTAAATGTATCCTTAGATAATGGTATGATTGCTTATGACTTTTTAGTTTGTTATACTGCCATTGTACTATAATATATATTTATTTAGTTTAACACAATTACTCTGCATTTCTGAGATTTGTATATATATATATATAATATATTATATTATAATATATATATATATATATATCTATATATATATATTATATATATATATATATATATATATATATAATATATATATATATATAGTATATATTATAGATATATATATATATATAATATATATATATATATTATATATATATATATATATATAGATATATATATATATATATATATATATATATATATATCAATGAATACTTAAACAATCAGGAAAGGTAAAGTCGCGCAACCTTTCAAAACAAAAATACAAAGCGGGATGGACTAATTTATTTATTGCTGCGTGAATGAAGTAGTGGAAGTGTGTTAGAGGAATTGTTTTAGAACTACCTATTTATCTTCAAACTAGACGACAATGGGAAGGTTTGTGTTGCTCCGGGTTGCAAGAGTGGCTACAAGCAAAGGACAATGAGGGGAAAAAGAGACGGTTTCATATGTTCCCCAAGGATGAGTCCCTACGCCAACTCTGGACAAAGGCTGTTCCCCGAAAAAATTAGATATTTTCAAGACACTCTGTGTTGTGTGACGTATATTTCATGCCCTCCGATTACAAGCCAGAGTCTACTGACTCTAATCCATCACGTTCAGACAGATCTGGAAAAACTCTTTGTCTTAAGATATTAAAAAAAGATGCCGTCTCTTCCATTTTCCAAATCTTCCTCACTACTATTAAAAAAGCCTCCTCCAAAGCGTTCCTCCACCTCCACCTCCTCCTCACGACTCCTTAATGAAAACGAGCGAATTTAAAAAAAGATTAAGGCTTTGGAAGAGGGCCAACTCATTTTTTTACACTCGAAGAGCTTCAAATTAAAATGGATAGGACTTGCCTTCCGAGCGGCGTTCAAGAACATTATCATGAAAGGATAAAGAGCTGGTGTTCTTCAGATAAACTTTAGTCATGGAGGACCGTCAATAGACTTCAGTCTAAAGATTAATGAAGAAATGTCAATCCATATACGGTAAGCCAAACTTCATCCTTAACCTTCTTATTTATATATTGTTTTTCACATATCAAAACTTGACTATTCCTCAGTTGTTTCATATTGATACTGATTCATACAACTACGATGACTTTATTCCCTGCTATATTGTATTTTTCAGGGTGAAAGATAGAAATCTATCTTTTACTCATCTCGAACATATCACCAAGAAAAATCATATTACAAAATGGACACCCTTCTTTAATTTTTGGCCTTCTAATTCATTGACTCAAACTCTCCACCAATCAACTCTTTAGCTTGGGAACAATGAATTACACACACGTTTAAATCATTTGACAATATATTGCCCCTTTGGAGACGAAGCAAAAGAGAGAAAGTACACTGTGTGATTGGAGCAATTTATTCCTTGATTGTTTTAAATGTCCACCACCAACGGAGATACAGTCCTGCCCGTTACGCCTTATCTATGTCCTGGAAAGGTTTCTCAACGATTC
>CP045902.1:5055220-5104101 GCA_013387185.1 Caligus rogercresseyi
CCTGCTAATGCAGGGCAGTGCCAAAGGAGATGATCCGTGGTCTCGGGGTGTGTTTGGCAAAAGAACCAGTTCTTTCGATCGTCTTTGAAAACTTGTCTGCCAACTCCAGCGAACCGGTCAAAGTCGGTATTTGAACCATTTCTCTGAGGACGTAAGAAATCTATTATTCACAGCGGCGACACACATCGCTTATACTTCTTTGTATCCCACGTCTCTTTAAGTAGGCTTTAAAAGGTACTATTGTTGAGACTGTGGAAGCATTGCGTAAAATCTTTTGGGATAAATGGAGATCTTGATCCTGAAGGGTAAAAATGGACGATTCACTCTAGAAAGCTTCCCGAAAACACTAGTAAAATACTATGTGCAAGTCTGTTTAAAAATTTCGATGAATGTATAACATCGCATGCTATGTGAGCATTCAAGGTTTTTGGGATCGATACATTTAGGCAATTTAAAAGAGGCATTTCCAAGCTAAGGACGTTTCATATGTTTTGATGCACTCTGTTGAGCTATGACAGAATCTCTTATTCTTTCAGACACATAGAGATAGTGGGTAAAACTTTTGATAGCCCGTGATAGGGGGATTCATATAGTCGATTCCATTATTTTTTAAATATTGCTTGATATAACAAGACCAATAGTGGTTGTTGTCCCATAGCTTTCGAATCCAAAAGCAATTTAAAGATTTCCATAAATTTTGGACGTCCAAGACTCCCAATCCTCCAAGTCTGAGTGGATTGTGAATACGTTTTCACATCACATTCGTATTCAAATGACTTGACTTCGTAATTCATCAACAGCTACATTTGAATATTGTTTTCAGGTGCAAAGTATATCATTCCTCTTTTCAAAATGTAATGACCAAAATTTAGAAAATTCTACAAATTTTTGCTTCAAAATGGTGTAATACATATTGTGATTTTAGTATTAGAAAGTTTTGAAAATCACATCAGGTAGGTGTTGCTCTTCATTTCCATGCATTTTATATATAAACAAACAATGGCATTTGCCTGCATCGGAGGGTATGTCGCCGATTACTTTTTAAATCTTGTCATTTTAATATCCTTGGACGGATTGGCATAAGAATGAAATTTAAATAACCTGACTTATAAAAATATTCAAGGTATTTGTTACACATGTTTCTTTTTTTTTGATTTTTTTTGGCGTCATTTATGTAATATTGTTGCAATATAATCCCCACAAAATAGAAAAATAAAGAGATAAAAAATATTTGGAGAAAGTTCCGTAAAAAGAAGGGAGTACGATAGCCGTGTGCTTAAGGCGTGTCAACTCTCAATGTTGGGGGCGCAGGTTCGAATCCCGAGAGGAGATGGTCATATTTGGTCACCTCAATTATAAGATCCTAGGTCGAGTGACTAATTGTAATGCTATAAGCTTCTTTATATTCACAGGGATGCAATTCTATCGAATCATATAGGCAAAAAAAAGAAGAACAATCGACGTCCTTGGATGTCAGCCGTTGCTACGTAGTTTTAAATCCAAATGTTTCAAAGGTCCAAGCACCCATATTATGTTGAAAAATTTTGCTGATCCGCCAGTACCATTTTAAATTGTATTTACAAAAAAAAAAATCCTATGTACTATCTATTATGTTCACTTATCTGACCTTCAAATAATAATGCCTCTTTGTGACCTTTGAGTATAATAAAAATTTGAGCATATTTTATTAACATGTAAACGTTTTATTTCAATCAACTTAAAAAAATAAAATTGAAAATACTTTCTACCCTTTCGAATGTATATCATGTACCTCGATAGTGTATTTGCAGTGGTTTCTGCGTAACTATTTTTTCAACTTGCGATAACAATAACTTTTTTTCAACTTGCAATAAACGATAAATGGTAAAAATTTCCAAAAAAGTGACGATGTTTTTTTTAGAAAAGAATCTCCAAAAAAAGTTGACGACGTTTTTTTTTGAAAAAGATGACGTTTTGTTAGACAACAATCTCCAAAAAAAGTGATGACGTTTTATTTTTTTGAAACAATCTCCAAAAAAAGTTCACGACGTTTTTTTTTTTTTTTTGAAAACAATCTACAAAAATTTCTTTAAATATTTACAAAAGTCGTCTTTGAATTTATGGTTTATCGTTCTTCATTTTTGGACTAACAATAAGTGAATAAGCGTTAATTTTATAAAACTTTGCAATAACGATAACGATAAAAGGGTTGACCTCAGCGATAATTCGGTTTATCGCTCATTTCATCGCACGCGGCAACCGGATATGCGAGGCAGTCAAATTCTAATACCATTTAGGAATCCTTTGAATGGGTTCTTCCCATTCCACATATTAATACTAATAATTTAATGCAACAAAGAATATTTATCTTGTTTGCTCATACCTGTCGATAAATGGATCATCACTCTGATTATCGGAACATATAAAAAGTTAAGAAAACAATGTTGTCAAATGAAAAAAACAATATCTTATTTGTGAGTTTGCAAGAACACGTTTCTGGATTTCTCTATTTTGGTACAAGATAGTCTTTATAGACTCTTTACTTATAGACTGCACAATTTTCTATTCAAATCCCTTAGAAGCTCAAGACGCCCTATTAACAGAAGAGTCCAATATTCATAAGTTAATTTGCCTATGTCAAGCCCTTGTCACTCCCTCAGCCCATCTTTCATATTTTGTAATGCTTTCTCTAATTTATAATCATGTCAGTCATCAACAATAACTTGTTGATGCACTTATTTTCTCCATGTCGTTGCAGAATTTAAATAAGATAATTACTCAACCAGAAAATACCGTTCATATTATCTGATTTGCATTAATTCTGACACTTATTTTTGTTTTCAATGAATATTTACATGTTATAAACCCTGGTAAGCAACGCCTGAGGACAGTTACATTTATCTTATTCCTATTTTGCAATTTTGAAGCAATTCTGTCATATGATAGCACCTCCGTAAGACGCTATTTGCAATGCCAATGATTTAGTCCTCTTTCTGAGTAAATTACTAATATTACACAACATACACAACTAAATATACACTTTGTGTCTTGGAAATACGGCCTAGAATAAATAGCCCAAGACAAAATGGACAAGAAGAAATAACCCAAGAAAGAAGGAAATGATGGTGCATGGAAGAATGACCCAAACAGACCAAATATTGTATAATTACTTTGTCCATTTCGATGAGAAAAAGTTTTGTACAAAATTTAGGTGTCCTTCACTCAAATTGCTCATTTATTTGGATCATTTCGTTCTGAGCCATTTTTTCTAGGGCTATATCTCTTCCTGAAACCGTTTTTTTCCTCGACCATGCCTTTCTAATACCATACAATTTTTTAAAGCTTGAAAGCAAGTAATTAAAAGTAAGGTAGAGCCATTTTAAACCAATTAAAGTAAAAAAAATACACCGCCACGCAACCTACCTCATGAGCATGACGTCACATATGGCAAAAGAGGGTATATTGTATAAGTAAAATATGTTAATATAATCGAATTTAGCCTTTAATTAGATCATAGAAGAATTAATTATCATAATTCTATTAGAAAATGGAAAAATATTAAATTTTGTGAGTAATAAAAAAAATTGATGATTTAAAGTTGCTGAAATTATCCAAAATTTTCATGAAAAAGCAAACTCTTCAATCAGTATATGTTTAAGCACATAAAAAACAACGAAATAAATTATAACAAATACTATTTATAATCATATATTATTACAAAGACATATTTAGAAAAAAGTATATAATTTATGATTAATACAAAACAAATATAATTATAATCATATTTTATATAATATTATTAGAAATCATATTAAGAAAAAATATATAATTTAAAAATTATTACAAAACTAAATACTGTTTATAATCATATATTATATAAATATTATAGAAATACATATTTAGAAAAAAGTAACTAAATTTATTGGAGCACTTAATTAATCCACTGTTTCATTTTTCGCTTCTCTTTTAAACTTTTTCTATGTCTAGCTTTTTGCTCTTGAAAGCGTTTTTTTCACAAATTTTTTTGGAGAAATACACGAATTTGAGCAAATTTATTAAGAGCTTTCAATGGAACTGACGGCACCTTAGACATTGATTTAGAAGCTCTTTTTACAAGGTTGTCGTTCCTATCAATCCTTCCATTTACTATAAATCATTTGAAAAAATTTGTTCACATTTCCTCATAGCCTCTAAAAATAGTCTCATAGTCTTCTTTAGTGAAGTGCAGACTACACATAAAGGATGATGCAGGCTGAAATTCGAATCTCTTATTTGCATGCGATGGTCCAAGCTTTTCTCTGTTGATGTTGGTTGGAACGAGTGGTAAAATACATTGTGAGCATTGTGATCCATGAAGGACAAACAGCAACTGCACACTGTCTTTTTTTTCTTTTTTTATTAATTGAAGCCATTTTTTGTAAGAGTACGATGCACTAATGATAATTTAAGTAGAGATGTTATATAGTAAAAGTTAGTTGTTTATGTTTTCTGCCAGACGTGACGTCACACGAAAAATATTTCGGAACCTAAGTTTATACATAATGAAATGGCGGGGGTTGCTTGAAAGAGTTTATTGCTCTTTGGCATTATAGATACATGCGTACAAAAGGTATAAAGATACATACATCATACAGCAATACTAGACATATACAAGGCAAATGGGTAGGAACACACAAATATGTGTTAATCTATCAGGAATGTAAGTATTATAAAATATCAGCTTGTCAATCGGAGTTTTTTCTGATCGGCGATCAATAGCGATATAGCGATATTGATCGCTGATTGCAGTATCGCAAAAGTCCTGATCTTTATATCTTTTGATCGTAAGAAAATCACAAAAATCGCAATCCCATCAATTTGTATAAAATACTAAAAAAGAAAAATGTTTGTAATAAGGATTTTTGAGACAACCCTACATTTCTTAAAACTTAACTAGCTGTCACATTGACCAAAATCCATTCCAACCAACTAATATTTGTTTAGAAAACACAAATACAGACTAATACTAATGGAAAAAGCCAGTGTTTGCTATCTTGATATATTTTTTGTCCTAAAATATACGGACAGGCGACTATGTAAAATTCATTGTTTTGGAGCTCATAGGCTATCGGAACATTTATTCTGGCATCTCCTGTCTTAAAATATGCAGACATATGTCAATTGGGAGCCAGAGTGTTGGAGCTCATAGGCTATGAGAAACAATCGTTCTTAATTTTTGTCCCAAAATATACAGACAGGTGCATATGGAGAAGTCGTTATTTTGGCTCATAGGCTATGGGAAACATCATTTCATTGCCATATAAAGTTGAATACTTATAAAGGTTTGACTATATTTACATTTATATTTTTACTTAGAATTAGTATTACATATGAATTTTTTTGTTGATCGCAATTAAATTGATCGGATCGCTGATCGGAAATTCCCTGATCTTTATATCGCTATATCGCAAGAATTTCTGATCGCTATTTTTGATCGGATCGCTATTTTTTCCTGATCGCTTACAAACCCTGTAAAATATTCAGCTATAATTAATTATTTCCTCCTTTTTTGAGATTTCTAACGAATTTACGATTTCTATAATATAATCCTCACAAAATACAAATAAAAATAAAGAGTTTAAAAAACTCTGGAAAGAGTTTTCCTTAAAAGAAACATCCACGCCCTTGAATGTCAGCCGTTGCTACGTAGTTTTAAATCCCAATTATTCAAAATCTAAATCACCATAACTGTGTAGAAAATATTTACTGATCTTTCAGAACGAGTTTAAATTAAATTAAAAAAAGAATATCCATGCATTTTTGTATTTATGTTCGCTGATCTGAAATATAATAATTGAACATTATTTATTAACTTGTAGGTAAACGTTTGATTCATCAAAAAAATTTAAAAGTTACCAAAAAAATATTTTGGGATACTTTTCAATCTCTTAGAATGTAAATCATGTAATCGATAGTGGTATTGCAGTAGTTCTTTCAAACACAAAATGATTGGTACCGGTTGTAGAAATCTCCCGTCAGTAGTACATATTCAGAATATCAACCACATTTATCTTTATAGACATGATAAAATACTGATCCAAATAACAGTGCTCTGGCTTTTAGTTTTTTATTACTAATGAATAACTTTTAGTAATATTTTTAAACAGACACTGAAAGGAACATCTCTAATCCACAATAGCTGAGTTTAAACTCTGAGATTATTTTCGGAATACGAATGTTCACTACTGGGTAACACATCGCATTCAAAGTAATTTATCTCTTTTTACAATGGAACAACAATCAACTCAATTTTATTATTAACTACAAGATAGAAAAGGAAATGATTCCGTGATAACATTACAAAAACTATTTTTATTGATACAAATAATCAAACAGAATATTTATTTTATGCTTCATTTCTTTGGTAGATTTTTAAGAGTTCAATTTTTTTATATAATTTGCATGATATATTAAGCTGTTTGTATCTTCTTTAGACTTGAAATTTGAAATGAAAAGGTTTCTATAGGTACCATATCTATGTTGTTAACCTAACTCTCTAGATTATTTTATCTGTTAGCTTAATATTATAAGTATATTAATTTTTTATCCTATATATTCCAATTTAATAAATACATATTTGAACCACTATTTTTCTTTATTGTTTGTTTTTATCTGGTTCGATCAACATTGAATATATCTTTCCATGAAATACTGATTAATAAAATCTCATAGTCTAAGATACTTTTAAATATTGAGTTTAAACCATCATTTATATGAGAAAGAATGGGGTTGCCTTTGTAACATTTTTTCTTCCTCTTTCTATTTGTCACCTGAACTTTCTTCAAAGGAATTCAATTTTCCCCAATTGGATTCCCTTCATTCTCTTAGTTTCCCTTTGTGTCCTTGGTATTATGAACAAATAAAAGCTGTGAAAAGGAGCAGAGGCGGCGATAGATATCTCTTTCTTTCCTCAAAGTCACGTAGTAGCTATTAAGAGCTTCATCCCCTCCATTCCCTTTATCACGACCTTCCAAGGGGTTTTGCAAATAGGATGGAGGATTTACAATTAAAGCCATTAATTTCAAATTAAAAACTTTAATTATTTTTTTAGTAGATAGTTTGTGCATACCTTCATAGGTTCAGTAATAATGATTGCATAGACGTTATCAGGGTTTAAAAGACGATAGGCTGGTATAAAAAAGGTGTCGTTTCAGAGATGTCATTAAAGAACCCTTATCTTTATATTAGATTCAGCCATTTCTTATTATGTTCATGCACATATATAGGCATTTGCTCGAAATTCAACTTTTATGGAAAGTGATTTTTGGGCCGATTTATATAATTCTAGTATTTCCTAGGAATAGGTCATAAATTAATAAAAGGTGTGGATTGCTATTTTATAATACTCAACAATCAAATTATAATGATTAAAGCACAAACACTAATGGTACTATTTAAAAGATACATTACCCTGTACTAGATCGTTTTTGCAATATATACAATTGATGGTTAATTACTTTCTTTTAAACTATAATGTTTATTTATGTAGTATTTTTATACCCAATTCTACTGCCTTTTTTACTTTGTATCTTCTGTTACAATGAAAAAAGACCTATTAAAAAATTACTTTCTTATCACGAGAAATACTGGAGTTATTGAAGTTAATAGCTCAAAATATACTTTGTCTGGTATGTGATTGCAATACCCTCAGTACATTAAGGCGTGTTCAGCCCAAAGTGTGAAATCGAGTATATTTCTTGCCATTGGGCATATTAGTTACATTTGTAACTAGTCTAAAATATATATATAATAAAGGTTTTGTGGGCGCAGGTTCGAATCTAGATAGAAAAGGTCAATACTGGTCACCTTCATTGATAAGATCCTAGGTTCCAATAGCTAATTTACACGCTAATATGTTTCATTTATGTCCAGTCGGATGCAATTCTATCGACCAATTAGGTATAAAAATGAAGAAATAATTATGCGAACGTGTTTCTAGATGTAACATACACTAGCTAACGTATATATTACATAATGACTTCATATCTCCCAGCATTGCTCGTGATAAAGAAGTAATTGAAACCGCATTTGTGTATATTGTAAACGATCTAGTACGGCTAATGAGAATACGTAGTCAATATTATTATTACTTTTTTTTGCTTTAATCATTATAGTTTGATACTGAATGTTGAGTACTTATAAAATGTATTATATAGAAAATAAAACTACTTATATCAAGGTATACATTTTTGATATTTTTCTTATAGTATTCAATGCTTAAATCGACATGAAGTTCGACAACCAAAGTTTGTTATTATTATATTTTTCTCTCTTGTTTTGTTAATGGATAAAACTGATTTAAAGTTTGTTTTTATTTTCCTTTTAAAACTTGGTTGCCTCTTAATGTAAAATGAATATAATATATAAGTGTTCAAAAACATTTTGAAAGCCATTTTCAATATAGATCTTACCAAATAAACCCTTTAAATAGTAATTTCAGTAACGATCTAAAATGGTAAGTTCGTTGAATAGTAAAATAAAACGGATAGTATGTATTTCATCTAAGGGCCTATTATTACAAAACTGAAAATAACTAAATATATAGCTTTTTTCCTGAATATTCCATCAATCAATATAAATAATTAGAGATTTTCCACTTAAAATGTTTATATCTTATCATAGCAATCATATAATATATATAATAACAGTAATACAATGTATATTGATATTTTTATACCTACCATTCATTTTTTTTTTTGGTACTCATACAACACATTTATTTTCCATCAATTGGTTCCATTATACAAATTTACATCACTACATAAACATATTAATAAATAATTGAGTAAAAGAGTTTTCACTTTACATATTTAGTACAAAGTATACTAATTTTAAACGATATATGAGAAGATAAGCATTTCCACTGGTAAAGGATGATACATAAAGTCGTTTAGCTAGAGTGATGATTCATTGATCGTCGGATACAATTTAGAATATATACATTTTCTATTCATTGAGTAAAATTCGATGTGTTATTTCAATAATAATAATAATACAATGGAACAATTCTAACGTAGGACTCGTAAATGACAAGGATAAAACCATAGAGAAATAAAGACATAGAGGGCTTATTGGATTTTTCAGAGTAATACGTTTTTTGTGTCCAATATAAACAAATCTTTCTATCTCTATGATCATCTTACGATGACGTAGTAATAATTGCTTTGTTTATATTGGACACAAATACAGCTGAACCACGTTTCTTTGCTATTGAAGGAATAAGCCTCTACATATTTATATATCTATGGATAAACCCATGATAAGAGATAATTGGCGCTCTTAGGGATGACATTCTTATCCCAGAGATAATCATGACCTTATAACATCCGCAAGTGAAGTTATGTTTTCAAACGTGTTTTTTATATTCTTCACTTTGCTTTTACGTCCACAAAAATTAGTCTCCGTTTGTCATGCTTATAGGATATGATGTAGAAAACCTCTACTTTTTATTTCCTTGCATGTCTGAGAGAGGTTGCCTCTTTCCCCACAGGAGACTTGCATATTATATAGCAACTACCAATATGAGAGGATGATTTAAGAACCCAGGGTTTTTTCCTTTATTCTTCCTCTATTGAGTCATCCCTCTCCTCCCTTCTCAGTTCATATAATAATATTGTTGTTGTTCTTGTATCCCTCCCATCCATTTTTTATTTATTTTTCATAGGTAGTTTTTATATGTATATAAATATATATAAACGAAGGGTTTCCTTTTGATATGAAGGGAGGGGGAAGGGGCGCATTGTAGTAAGAAGGGGGATTGCATCCCTCTTCCTCTTGCTAAACATTGTTCGTCTTTGATGATGATGATGATTTCCTCAGGACAACCTCCTTCAAAACTCAATTGTTGCGTCTCCTTTTTACAAGTAATTATTTTGATTAATACTCTTGCTGCTGCTGCGCAGCAAAGAAGTAAGTTCTTGTACTCACTCTCCTCTACCTTAATTCCTTACCCCCTCTCTCTTTCTTAGAGCAACTTAATACCTCCGCCGAAGGAGGTATTGTTTTCACTGGCGCTTGTTGGTTTGTTGGTTTGTTAGTTTGTTTGTTTGTTGGTTTGTTAGTTTGTTTGTTTGTTGGTTTGTTGGTTTGTCAGCGGATAACTCAAAAAGTACTGAACGGATTTAGATGAATTTTGTGGAGTTGTTGGAAGTGCCAAAAGGAAGAAGATGCTAAAATTTTGGCATCTCTGAGTGCAGAATTAAGGCGCCAAATGAGCTAATTACTACTAAAATTTTTCAAGTTAGCCTACTCTGCCAATAGATGTCGCTGTGCTGTGAATTGGGTGCCAGAGCGCGTCTTCCTCTCGGATTTCCGTCTAGGGGAACCCTCCCCCCGTCTCTCTACGCCTCCCCAGTCGTGAAAAATCCGCCTCGGAAGGCTCATAGGACCCTGTGACGGCGGAGGTTTGCACTCTCTGAGTGTATATATGCCTCTAGTTACCTCCGCCGAAGGAGGTATTGTTTTCACTGGCGTTTTTGTTGGTTTGTTGGTTTGTAGTTTGTTGGTTTGTTTGTTTGTCAGCAGGATAACTCAAAAAGTACTGAACGGATTTGGATGAACTTTGTGGAGTTGTTGGAATGCCAAAGGAAGAAGTGATTAATTTTTGGCATCTCTGAGTGCAGAATTAAGGCGCCAAATTAGCTAAATACTACTAAATTTTTCAAGTTAGCCTACTCTGCCAATAGATGTCGCTGGCTGTGAAATTGGGTGCCGGGAGCGTCTTCCTCTCGGAATTTCCGTCTAGGGGAACCCTCCCCGTCTCTCTGCGCCTCCCCAGTCCGTGAAAAATCCGCCTCGGAAGGCTCATGACGGCGGTTTGCACTCTCTGGTGTATAGATGCCCTAGTTAAATTTGTTATTAAAATTATTCGAGTCCTCGATGGATGGCTCCCACGGTTTTCGCGCGAAGACCTTTATTTATTTCAAATTGTAAATGTGCATATAATATATATATAACTTGTTTTTAAATTGAATGTATTCATTTTTAGTTTTGTTGTATAACTACCTGGAAATCTTCGAATAACGTATCATGAGGCTAAATAAACAGTGTTAAGGGGGCATTTTAATTTTGTTCGATAACAAAGAACTTTACCGTCATAATACGTTTTAAAGGGGAGGAATGAAAAATGCCTAGAGAATAGATTTATTAACTGATCTTGATATATTTATTGCTGCTGCAGATTGCAAGTTTGAAGTTGACTTGCACTTATTTTTCATTTGAATTGATGAATATATATATTATTATATATAATTGACTTGTGTGCAGCACAAGTTGTATAATCATAGCTCAAGATACTTTGAAAAACATAACCTAGTTTGCGTGATAAATTATCCATATCTCAATATGGTGGTCCAGAAGAATTGGCCAGGAAAATATGGCCTAGGAAGAATGACCAGTAAAAAAGGAAATTATGATGTCTGAACAAACATGCCATATGGTGGACAAGTATTTGATGGTATAAACTAATTTTGTATCAAATACAATTCTCGCTAAATTGAGTGAATAATGGCAAAACTAATAATAATTTTCGCCTTATATACATAAATAGTCTCCTTATAATATTCATTTGGACCATTTTCCTTTTCTATCTTGGATATTTCATTTTGAGCCATTTCTTCGTACAACGTGTTTTCCTCGGGCCATATCTTCCTAATATCATAAATATATATACAGCCTTCTACATATAGATTAATAACTAATTCATACAGAAACGTATCTTACGAACCTTCATTATGAAGCAGATGAGTTTGTTATTGATCTTCATTCAAATTATTTTCCAAAAAAAACCTCTCTCTATGTTTTTTAAAAACAATTAATTTTTATTTTTTTATTAATAATAATATTTATTTATTCAAGTGAATCATAAATATGTTTTGATTCCCCTTGGTGAGCAGAACAGGCTACTTTTCTATATTTATGGATACAAAAGTACTCGTTTTATCCCTTGTATGTGCTGTTGGTCCACCAAGAATCTAAGTTAAAACGAATTTTTGTGTAAATGATTACCATCACTATAATATAGTTGGGTAAATTCCCCTTCGGTTGTATTAGTACATATTTCGATTAGTTGAATACAGGCTCTGATAATTGCTACTTAAATATTATATTGATAATTGTTAAGGAATAATCTCTAATGGCTATGAGGGATCATATTGGAGGGATCATATGTAATTGAACCCTATAAGAAATAAGTGCATAGAAGGAAAACCATTCTAACTTGTCGAAGTAAAATTACATTCATGGGTAAAAACGTGTGCAACTGGTCTTAAAATGCTTCTGAAATATTTGGCCGTCATTTTTATGAGTTAAAAAACTTACAAATGCGTTTTTTCATTTTCACTATTTCATTTTAGAATTGCTTTCTAGCTGAACCACCTCATATAATCTTTCAGATATGAAAGCAAGAAGAAAAAAACAACACTATCCTTTAGTGTAAGAAGCAACTAATAAATCTTAACAGATTCCACCCTTTCATAGACTCTTCTTTAAAATGGTTCTTTTTTTAGTTCCTTATATATTATGTAAGTCTACTTCTTACATTCATAATATCGACTTGTTGGAACGTGAAATAATAAGGAAATGGATTTCTTAGATATCTGCAGTCTTATGAGCAATGGGGGGAAATATGTGCTGTCTATGTACATAGTAAAATGATAGGAGAGTTCTTTAATGTATTTTAAGTAAGGAACTCTTGGGATAAGATGAATGCCTTTAGACCATAAATAAGACTTTCTATATTATTATTTTGGTATCCTTGAAGTCTAGGTCATACATAATGTTTAATATATATATTTGATAGAGCAAGGCTAGTTGTGATGGGTTATTAAAATATACAATAATTCAGTTGTCATAAAAAGTTGTACAGAATAATTCATTAAGTTATGTATCTTTGGTCCCAAGAAAAATCAATAGTAATTTAGAATATCTTGAATATTATTATTTTTAGTTACATATAGACCTCCCAAAAAAACACTTTTTTAGTTCTTTTACATATACCCAGCGATTCTGGTTCATTTTTTGATGCTGAAAACGAGTATCTAAATAAAAATCTCTAGCATTGTTAGAAATCGGACGTCACTGGTGTCAAAGGTTTCGTTATGAAGCAAAACTTTTGTGTTATTACTTATTTTGAAAAAAACTAGTTTTACAAAATTTAGCTATGATCAATTGATGACTTTGTTATTTTTTTTAAATTTTCGTCAAATAATATTTAGTGCCAATAAATGAACATAAGTGCTGACGCACCAACCATTTTTTAAATAACAGCTCCTACTAGGGTTCTTTATAGTTTCAAGAAGGAAAAAGAAAAAGAGGGTACTCATGTTGATGTTTTAAGTTATCTTTTTAATACGTTTTTAAAACGACTAATGATAGTAGATTTTCCCCATCGAATCCCAATCTACTCCCTCTGAATCCCTCTCATCAGTATTGATACCAATTCTTTTAATTTTTGTTTTTCTCAAAATACAGTTTTTCAATGGAAATGTCATTATGGTAATCTCGTGAATTCGCCAATAGACATTTTATTCAACATATATATATTATTATTATTATTATATAAATAAATATATATATATATATATATACTATATTATATATATATATATATATTATATATATATTATATTATATATATATGCTCATATTTGACAATCAAAAAATTATGGATTGAACTATGAATTCCGTAAATGAATCTAACGGGCGTCATAACCAGACGATACCATCAGCTCAATCACAGAGCTGGTAGCGTTGACACGATTGAAACACTTTCGGGTTGCGTGAGGAAACGCACGACGTGAAAGTTCAACAGCCTGAAGAATTTTCTGACGCTGTTTCTCGCTCTTGGTCAGCACTTTAGTAAAGTCAGACCCGAACATGACGGCCCTCTCTGCCGCGTCATTGACAACTTGAAGAGAGGTGACGATGCCGCTTAACTCAATGAATGTTGAATCAGAAGCCCATTGTGTGACCGGGAGCTCCAAGAAGGTTGGATGGATGTTTGTAAGTTGAAGGTAGAAACGCTCAATGAGATATAGGTGGTGGCATTTGATATAAAATTCTTGTTATTCTTTGGTAAATTAATCATAGCTTATTACAATTATTAAAGGAATGTTTACCCGGCTAAGAGTTTTGTCGGCTTCGATGATGTCCAAAGCACTTTCGGCACTGACATCGTAACGAGTTTGCAATTCCTTGAGAAAGAGCTCCTTCTTCTCCTCGGCGTTTTTTCGCTTCCGTCGCAGTGAACCCACCACCCCACGGCGATGGAGCTTCTTAATTAATTTTTTCCTCGCCATGAGTGGCAAATAAGACGGTGCCCAGAGACGAAGTAGGGAATCGGCGGTGCTACGGGCAGCTAGTTGCGCGTCCGGTCTACCCAAAGACCAAAGATGAAAGTAAAAGTGCCGTATCACCTCTTCGGTTAACGGGAATGGACCTGGTTTGAAAATTTCTAGAGTATAAACAATACCCAGTGCCTCGCTTAAGCACTTCTTCAATGCCGAGTTTCCATTTTATGTTAAAGGCACTTGACTGATAGATCAAAGAGTGAAATTGAATCTGATACGGTGTTTAAATAACGTGTTTATAAATAAAAACAGGTTTTGATGAAATAAATTAAATGGTTATTGTATTGTATTTAAAAGATAACTTAAAAACATCACTTGAGTACCCTCTTTTTCTTTTTCCTTCCTGAAACTATAAAAACCCTAGTAGTAGCTGGTATTTAAAAAATGGTTGGTGCGTCAGCACTTATGTTCATTTATTGGCACTAAATACTATTTGACGAAAATTTGCAAAAAAAAAACAAAGTCATCCATTGATCATAGCTAAATTTTGTAAAACTAGTTTTTTTCAAAATAAGTAATAACAAAAAGTTTTGCTTCATAACGAAACCTTTGACACCAGTGACGTCCGATTTCTAACAATGCTAGAGATTTTTTATTTTGATACTCGTTTTCAGCATCAAAAAATGAACCAGAATCGCTGGGTATATGTAAAAGAACTAAAAAGTGGGTTTTTTTGGGAGGTCTAATTACATAGGTATGTTCGGCTAAGGATTACTTTATACCCGACATGACATAGAAAGATAAAAAATGCTGTCGATCAGAAAACAAACAGACATCTTTTGTTATCTCTCTGGCATTTCCTTGACAATAGTATCAAATTAATCACAAATCTCTCCCTTTTTTATATTATTAATAAGCTATTACTGTGATTATTATGGTATTATATTAAGCAGCTTAAATTCTTCTATTCTGTAGGACGAAAATTTGGTACGGCGCTCCCTCCTGTGTCCAGACTTACTCTTTCCACAGGACTCGTGGACAAGAGGTACAAACCTGTCACTTAAAAAAAAGTATTAATAACATTTTTAAAATAAATAAATCAAAAGCTGTTGTTGTTTTTATCTTACATTATAATAAACAGCTTGAGTTCTTCCTTTCTTCATATCAGGGTTCTTCCTCAAGAATAACAACTATAGCTGTTTATGTTAGCTCAAAATATAATAGCAACAGCTTATTAAAACAGCCCTTTTTTCTTTCTGTGTTCAATGTCCAAAGCATTGGGGCAAGTTGGGACCTGCTGATGCAAGTTTGATAAATTGAAAGTTTGTTAGTCAGTCATTCTTGCAGAATTAATCATTATGATTGTATGACAAGAAGAACGAAAATTTTTATATTTTAATATGAATTATGTGAATACCCTGCTCAAATCTACCGTGTTAGTAACTTTGTTTGTTGACAAAAAGGTCTTTTGAAAAAGAAATCTTAGATAAACGAAGACTAATCCTAACTATTGGGACTACATCAACAAGTACTTAAGTAAGGAGTTCTTAATCCGTAACAAACGACAAACATGATCCTATTTACCATAATTACTTTACAAACTTAATGGAAGACATTGCCATAATATATTATCATGGAAATCCAACAACATTGAGCTTATTATCTCTCTTTCGTGACCCTTTATGTGACTTTGAAATAAAGAATTGGGTACATTTAATTTTTGTTTTCATCCCATCTATACCTCAGATGGGATATCATTTGTTTAGTCCACGATTGTTGAGTTTAAAAGCAGAACTACGGTACATCAAACCAAGCAAGTATATAGTATATAGTTAACATATTATATTCCATCTAGCGGACAAAAATAAGTAATATTTGGACGAAAGGAAAAGCTGATACTGGATGGACCATTTTTCCTTTAATGCTTTAGGTTTAATGAGAATGGTTGATGGTTGGTGCCATGAAATGAATGAATGAATTTACATACGAAGAAACTTGTGATATTTCAGAGGGATGATTTCATTTATATTTCCATAATTTTATAAATTTACGTAATTAAAGGAAATATCAATGCAGCTCAACAGATTTATTGGCCGACGTCCTTAAATATAAAACTTTTATGCTTGTCACATTTACCGACCTATATAATAACTGGATGATAGACTAAATAAAGGAGTAAAAAAGAGAATGTTTGAAATCAGAGCCCTATAAGTAGAGTTACGTAGTCAAAACTACCTGTGTAGCAGCGGACTTAAAAAGGCAGGCTCAAAACATTCATAATTTATCGAGGAGTTGTAAATAAACAGTCTTTTAAAATTAAAGTTGAACGCAAAACTCTTATTTTGCATTCACGTTCAGCGTTTAAAAAAAGTTGCGTTCCGTTCAGTGTTCCGTTCATTGAACGTGCGTTCATCTGAATGCCGTTAATTTTGCGTTCCGTTCACAAGCCTGATAAAACAATAGCAACTTTAAAGATCTATTAAGAACACAACTATGCCTCCTTGTAGTGCTGTGGATTGTGGATTCTTATAGGGCTCTGGTTGAAATAAGCAACTCATGAAATAAAGAAGAGATTGATGAAGAAATACTTATTATCCCTTGAACAATCAAAGTTATCAAGTCCTATGAACTATAAGAAAAATTAAAAAAAGCCAGTGCGCAATGGTAAATTAAAATAACATTTTTAAAGATTCAACCATAGAATATAATAGTATAGATTGCTTATACACTACATGAGAGAGATTATCGACAGCTGAAAAAAGGAAGAATAAAGAGAAAAACAGACTTTCAATTTAACAACTATATCAGTACTTTAATTCCTAATCTTCCTTCTTTAATTCGTTATACATATATAATTCATTAATTACCATATTCTGTAGGCAGTCTGTTACACCCTGATGTTCTGTGCTGACGTCAATGGACTCTATATTTTCCTTTCTTATTTATAGATGGAGGATGCTGTTTTCAAAGATTAAGCAAAGATTGTTTAAACATAACTGAATTCTTGCTTGAAGATAACTTAAGTGGCCTTCAGTATTCATGGGATACAAAGATGGTCGGGATCATCGTTATTAACTTTTAATAACTTAATTATAGACTTTGTAGTATTTAATATGCCTAATAATAAAGTCTAATAATAACTTAACGAGATCAATAAATTACTGCTTTATAATTACTTTCTTTTTTTATTAGCATGTTTAGATCACATCCATTTATATTTACATAATAAATGGCATGTTTTTAGGGGTTGTTGGGAATGTCAAAATATTAGAAAGCATCTACATATAAGATGAACAATATATAAAAGTATCATTTATTAATAATATTGGGAATGAAATATATTATTATTTGTTACTGAGTTATCTACATAATTTCAAAATATTAGAGATTAATTCTCAATAATTGATTTCGAAATTGTATGACTTTTTTAAGTAGACTTTGAATCCTCGTCCTTCAATCCTCTTATTATCATTTTAGCCTAAATGATTGATTTTTATAACAGATTACATTTGGCAATTGCTTTTATAAGAACAAATACATGATTTTATTGAATTGAAGAATTGAATTTATGATCACTAAGTTATTGAAATAAGTAATTACGATTAATTCCTATGTTTATAAGACAGCGTATAAATTTTAAGTGTTTAATTTGGAATCTCTAAGCGGAAATTTGTTCGGTGAATTTAAAAGTTTCTGAAACATTCTTTCTGTTTCCAGACGGACCTCGATCACATCTTTGGGGGATATTAAGTATGTTTTCTTGAGGTCCTCCCCAATCTTTTTGTTTCGTCAAAGCAACGTCTTCACAATATGGACCATGAACACAATACAAAAAATCGATACAGTTTTTATATAAAATAGCGTATTTTTTAATTTTAGTGTATCTATCTCTATATCAGCACCATGTAAAAACAGCAAACTCGATACAATTTTGACATGAAATATAGTATTTTTTTAATTTTAATGTATCTATCTCTATATAAACCCATGCAAAAACAGCAAACCTAGCAGTTCGTTTTCTGTGTTTATTATTTGTAGACTCTTTTTATATAATATTGTGACCCTCTTTCTTCTTATCACTGCCGCTTACGCAATGATACCTTAAAATCAAACAAGTCCCTTTATACTCTTTCGGAATCTTTTAGCACTCTCACCTAACTAGTCAATAGTACTAGGAAAATCATAAGTATGATCTAAGCTGTATTTGCCGTTGGTTATTTTCCATTATAAATTACATCATTGTTTTTTTTCCGGAATTATTCGTTTTAAAGTTCTTTATTGGATATTTTATTTTTGAAAATTCTGAGAATCAAAAATTGAGGGAAAGTTGAATCACCGAATTATATTTATTTTTTGTGTTAAATTATGTCGGCCTCTTTAAAGTGCTTCGAGAAAATCCGAGACCATTTGGTAGAAGTTCATTTTATCGAAGGCAGTTTATCAACCACTTCCTTAAGATGGCAGTATCTTTTGGAAATATGAAAGAACACAATTCTATATTTTTTCTATTATACAAATTGTAAAATTCCCTTCTATTTCATAGTTATGTTATGTTTTATAATATTCATAAGATTTACGCGAAAAATGAATATTTTCTTATTTCCTTCCAATATTTTAATCTGCCTGATGAAAATATATCTTACAAGTACATTATGCACCTCTTTAATAAAAAAACGATTGTATGTTATCTTTAGGAAGGTCTTTGCGATGATGATAATAAATGGCTATTAATTAAGCATGAGCAGTTAAACGATGATAAAAATAGGTGTTTTTAGGTTTAAACGAATGTTATGGTCTGTTTTTTCTCTTTCTTTCATTCAGCTGTCGATAATCTCTTTCATTGTAGTGTATAAACACTCTATATTTATATCTCTTTGGAATCAACATATTGTGACGTCACTGGTATTTATTGTTATTTTCCTACTTCACTTTCTATTATTTTATTATAATATAGGTAATATTTCATTGTTTACTTTGCATTTTAACAATATTATTATTAATAATACCTTTTTTGTAAATGTCTTATGAGGGATAGTGGGGATAGTATGATTTTAAATAGCTTTCATATGCATTTTGCTATTTCAATGAGCTTAGTTTATTTTTCCAAAAAATAGGGAAAAATACTTAAATAAGTTTAAATAATTTTTAATTTATATAAAATAATGTCTTTATACGAGTATTAGTTACCTCCACCGAAGGAGGTATTGTTTTCACTGGCGTTGGTTTGTTGGTTGGTTTGTTTGTCAGCAGGATAACTCAAAAAGTACGGAACGGATTCGAATGAACTTTGTGGAGTTGTTGGAAATGTCAAAAGGAACATGTATGAAATTTTGGTATCTCTGAGTGCAGAATTAAGATGCCGAATGAGCTAAATACTATACATATTTCAAGTTAGCCTACTCTGCCAATAGATGTCGCTGTGCTGTGAAATCGGGTACCGGGAGCGTCTTCCTCTCGGAATTTCCGTCGAGGGAACCCTCCCTCGTCCCTCTACGCCGCCCCAACCGTGAAAAATCCGCCTCGGAAGGCTCATAAGGACCCTGTGACGGCGGAGGTTTGCACTCTATGAGTGTATATATGCCTCTAGTTATTATTAAAATGCAACTTTTGCTCAGCTTTGACATTGTCTTCTATGATACCCAAATATATAGATAATACAAGATGCGCAGAACGCAATGTTTAGATTCCTCTGATTAGAAAAGAAAAACTGAAACGTCACAGTAGCTATGTGTTATTAAATAAAATCAAAGATACATTTAAAAACAGTGATAAAAAGGAAATAAAATTTGAAACCCGGGAGCTCTCCGGCGGAGGCGGAGCTGCAGAGGACGGCACGTTGCTCCGGAGCTCCTAGATGCGTGCGGGCTACCAGCCAAAGGCCTCAGAGTCCCGTGCGGTGTTCAGGACTTCCATTTCCTCCCTGATGCTGAAGCTGTACGTCCCCGGGTGGCTCGTGGCGGGAGGGAGCCGCCAGACGTTATTCCTTTGAGAGCCTTTACGTTCTTAGCTTAGTTGTCCTAGAGGTATTTGCTGCATAGGCAAATCGTAGCTGTGATGACGTCACATTTTTTTAATTGGAAATATCCTTCTTTGTTTACATGAGTTCTGCCCCCCCCCCCCCCTGATGATACCCCCACACCTGCGCCCTCTACATACATTTAAAACACATCAACGCCTGAGTTTGAGACAATTAAGTCATCCCCAGGCCTAAGGTCTTTTTTTAATTTACTTGTTTATATATATGGAAGCCCCCCTCCCCTCAAGTGAGGCTTTAATGAATCCCAATTAGCATTACAAAAGAGAAAGCAGAATGCTTAAGGAAGTAATAATACTGAGAAGTCTTCTTCACCCCCAAGAAACATTCTTCATTTCCGTGGGCAAGGCATGAAAAAAAAAACCCTTAGGGCTTCAACTCATTATCCCCTTTCAAAGGAGGGAAATGGAAAGAGTACTTGAATAGAGCTTCATTATCCTGATCCACGTACAAGACAAAGAGACATACTATAAGAAAACGACATAGCCAGCATGGTATATGATAATTTATAATTTATTTTTATTTTAACAAAAATGTTTAAATATTTTTTTTTCTAAAATACTTTACAGTGGTTAAAGATTTCTTACCGATCCAATACATGTTTAGTATTCTTATTTAAATGCATAAAGTCTTTACAACTCTAAACTGAGACATCCTCTTCCATCAGAGTCTCTTTATGGTTATACAAAAGATTTTTTTTTTGCCTATTGGTTCGATAGAATTGCATCCATGTGCATATAAATAATCATTATAGCATAAAAAATAGTTTATCAAACCCAGAATCTTATCAATGAGGTAGACCAAAAATGACCATCCCCTCTCGGGATTCGAAACTGCACCCCAAACATTGAGACCTTAAACTTAGGTGAGAAGGTAGAAAAAGTCTCATCAATTCGATGTACTGCGTCGGCAAATAAAAAACTATTTTCATATAATCATATTACCAGGATTTTTCTCTACAATATTATGATTAAAAAAGAGAAATCTCTAAGTTGGTAAAATTATTATTTAGTAAATATTGAGTAAAATATTCTGCCTTCTGAAATGTAACAAAAAAATCTTAATTTAAAGATTACAAATCCTCACCTCCAGCTATTCAAATCTACATATTTTAAATACAGTCAGCTGATTTTTAACTCTTTCAATCATAAAGAAAAACTTCTAATTAAATTCAGTAGAACTAATACAATATTCAAATTAATACCCTCCTAATATACACTTTCAAAAACAAAGATATTAAATCTCCTTTTTTTCGCGCAATAATATTTAAATTAGACACAAAACTTTATAAATAATTTTTCTCCTACTTTCTTGTGTCTACAATTACTCATCTTCGCACAAGTTCAAATCAATTATAAAGTTTTTTCAAAGAACAAAAAAGTATGAGAACAACTTAATTATAAAAGTATAATTTTTCTTCGTCAATTGCATATTTATATATAAACATTTTATCTTCCCTATATGTTTAAATAAAACTTTGAGTAAATTATTTATATTTCCACCCCTCATGTTTGTTGATTTAGTTTACATGGGGTTCCCTACAGAGTATCTTTGATGTGGCTCTTTGTTTAGGATATAAACTCAAGGCAGGCAGGTATGGAGAACTAAACAAATATAAATAGAATACCAGAATGTGAACTTGACCAATACATGTATTAAAAACTATTACTGAGTCCAAGAGAGCCAATAAGAACTTTTGGCATGATAATTAACCTACATCTTTAGCTAGGTTCAGATGAAACAAATGAATGGATAATGATAAAAAGTACTTGAACATATTAATTTGTGCCTAATTGGTTCAACAGAATTGCATCCGATTGGATATAAATAAGCATTATAGCCTTAACAAATTTCTCATTATTTTTCTATCGCCGGAGCATGTTTCAGAAAGAGGTGGTTATTGAGTTATTAAGAAGAAATGGCTGAGAAAAATACGACCTAGGAAGAAATAGAAAAGGAAAATGATTAATCATGGAAAAAATGGCCCAAATGCAAGAATTAGAGTGGATTGATACTAAGCAGGATCAAGTACTATTTCTAGTATAAATTGAGTAAATAATGGCACATATAATTTTATTTTAGCAATAATGTATTAATGGTTTCCTTGTTGTTATTAGCCGGAGCTAAGATATATTTGAGCTATTTTTTCATCCGTCATCATTTTCCTTCTTTTTTTATCTATTTGGTTTGACAGAATTGCATCCGACAGACATAAATATGTATACTAGCATTAAAATGAATCACTTGAACCTAGGATCTTATCAATGAGGTAAACCAAAAATGACCATCTCCTCTCAGGATTTGAACTTCCGCCCCCAACATTGAGAGTTGAACACGCCTTAAACACATCGCACTTCCTTTCTGCCTATATATTGCCAATACCGTTGGTATATTGTTCATACCGATATCGCGACATTTGATAAAATTATATTGTATATAGTTAACGATTGCATGATCTCAGTCAATCGGTAGGGGTAGATAGAAAAGAAACACGCCTTAGCACACATGGCTATCGCATGCCCTTATTTTCCTTTTCTATCTTGGGTATTTTCTTCCTTGTCCATTTTTCATTGGGCCCTTTCTTCCTCGGCTATATTTTCCTCGTACATTTCTTCTGGACACCGATTATTGATGTAACTCACGTCTTGTTCTCATAGTTTCAACCCATAAGTTCCTCTGATTTTTATATTCAATTCCTTTTCGTTCTTTATGGAGATTCGTGTAAATAATTTAAAAAAATATTATTGGAATTCTAAAATGTCCGGATTGGCTTCTTGGGGGAGATCTACACATGCAGAGGTGCCCCATCTCAGATGATTGGCTCAAGAGCTACTGAGCTTATGGACATTCAACTTAGTACTCTGGAAGGTCCTCATAATTTTGGGAAAGTTAGATGCACTTGTACAAAGTTATAACTTATTTTATTATAAACTAGAGGCATATATACACTCAGAGAGTGCAAACCTCCGCCGTCACGGGGTCCTTATGAGCCTTCCGAGGCGGATTTTTCACGACTGGGGCGGCGTAGAGGGACGGGGGAGGGGTCCCCTCAACGGAAATTCCGAGAGGAAGACGCTCCCGGCACCCGATTTCACAGCACAGCGACATCTATTGGCAGAGTAGGCTAACTTGAAATATTTGTTAGTATTTAGCTCATTTTGCATCTTAATTCTGCACTCAGAGATGCCAAAATTTAATCACTTGTTTCTTTTGACATTTCCAACAACTCCACAAAGTTTCATTCGAATCCGTTCCGTACTTTTGATTTATCCTGCTGACAAACAAACCAACAAACTAACAAACCAACAAACCAACGCCAGTGAAAACAATACCTCCTTCGGTGGAGGTAATAATTTATATCAATAGCCTATATTCCTATAGTCCGTTTTCTGTTACCATCCTTAAAATGGAAATAAATTTATAAAGGTATTCGTGATGATTAGGAATGGAAGTCTGAAGCCTTGGTGCTTACAGATTCTATGACTAATTTTGGCCGTGAAAAAGAGAGAGGGATAAAGAGAGGGATAGAAGGGAAAAAAGAGGGAAAGAGAGATAAATTTTTTCTTTCTCCCTCTTTTCCCCCTCTTTCTCTCCCTCTCTCTTCCTTCTATCCCTCTCTTTACCCCTCTCTCTTTTTCACGGCAAAGACAAGGATAACCTCTCTGGCAAAATTTATATTACTTTCCATAGTACATCTGACAATCTCAATCTCCTATAAAGTATGAACAGCTCTTCGTTCAACTCTGTAGACCATAGTTGATGGTCTCCTCCCTAATTAATTGATCTCCAAAACATTAACCATACCGTCACACCCCATATAAACATGTATTTGATACATTCCTAAGCACATACATCAAATATATGACGCATGACTCTAAGCCTCTCGTATGCGCTAATGATGATTAATTTAACAAACTGCCTTAACGCGCAATTATAATTTATTCCACAGTTTTTGCTCAAAAATATAATCTTATTATCTATGCAAGAACTACTTTCATTTGTCTTAATGGTCAATGCTCTAATTCATTATTAAATATTGATAATTAACGAATATAATTACATTTTTTTTATTTCTATATATGCTAATTTTTTAAATTTATATCAAGAAGTGCAATAAACAAAGTTTTATGGGCTACTTTTATGTTTAAACATAGGCCTGGTTTAAGGCACCTATTATGGGTTAATTTCATCTTTTGACACAAAAATACAATTTGTATTTTGATAGGGTTAAAACTAAATTAATGCAATGTTTTGTAGATTCTTAACAAAATACTTAATATTTAAGAGACATAATGGTAGGATATAGCAATTATTACAAAAATATATTATTTTTTTAATGTCTGTATGGAGGTGTATCAATACTGAATGGTTATGAATGGCGGCCCATCAGATAGGAATACCGTTACTTGAAGATACAATGAAATGTTACCTTTCGGTCAGCTAAAAAATGTCAAACATTCATTTGCTGACTCCGAAATTACTCTTCCCTATTTATCTTGTCTTTGGGCATCCCGTTATAATATAGATCAGCTATTGGTTTGATTGAATTCCATCCATTCGGATATGTAAAATAAGCCAGTCGAACCAAGGATCTTTTAAATGAAGTTGACCAATGAAACAGACAATACATTTAGAATGTGAGAACGCTTCAACTGAGATGACGTTCTCCTATTGGCATACACGTTTAAATGTTAAGTACGTATATATACAATGATTATTTTATATATTTAATTTTTATTAGAAATACTTAATAGTGTAACTTTCAACTAAAAATATACTGCCCTCTATAGCAGTATTTATCTATTATCTTAGATCTATATTATTCACTTGGCTTATTGAATGTGAAATTGAATTAACTGTCTCAAAAATAATAAGTGAAAAAGTTAAGATATCAAAAGCACGGTTCTATGTATGTATACAAAAAAACATAAATGCAGATAAGCTTCTCAGTTATCTTTATCAACGCACTTTTATTGGTGCTTATAATTAATTCATTATTTGCATTCTATTGTATACTTCAACTGCATTGTTTGAATAACGATGATAAGTAAAGTTTAACTTGGATAAATGCATTCAACATAATAATAATAATAACTACTAATAATTAGTATTAATTTTTGTAAAACATTTGTTTATAATATTTGACAATTAAAAATGTACCTTGATCTTTGTTTCTTTTGAGCACGGCCTATTTTTTATAATTAACATATTTATTTATGGGCCTCAGGACAATCAGCACTCATATAATTTGGAAATCTTCATGCTGTAGTAATATTTTTAGATGTAAATGTAAAACAAATAAATATATACTCTTAAGAAAACGCTTGGTATTATGATAATGTATATATTGTCAAGCATAATATTTCAAAACTACTAATCACTATAAATTATGAATTTGAAAGCCTTTACAACTTTATAAGATTGTTTTTTGAATTGTATATTTCGTCTCTAATCACAAATACAATACTGAACAAAGGATCCATATAAAAATATATAATAATATGTAAAACATAGGATAATTCAGAAACATTTAGTTCAATATTACTAAATATCAGACTTGTTAATTTATCGTTCATTTGTTGTCGTTCGCGAACGATGAACGACAAAGTTTTGACGAACGATAAGGAAAATTCCTTATCGTTCGTCTTTCGTTTTTTTGGGTGCCAAAAAAAGACAAACATTTTTAATTTTCATGGGACAAATTTCCGTTCTAAAAAAATGTCATCATTTTTTTTTTCAGAAATTTATTTCTAAAAAAACCGTCGTCAATTTTTTTCAGATGGCGAACGACAAACGAACGACGAACGATTCAATTTAAAATTAACGATGAACAACAAACGATAACTTTTGGCGAACGACAAACGAACGACAATTTTTTGCGAACGTCAACAAGTCTGTATATATATATATATATATATATATATATATATATATATATATATATATATATATATATATATATATATATATATATATATATATATATATATATATATATATATATATATATATATATATATATATATATATATATATATATATATATATATATATATATATATATATATATATATGTATATATATATATATATATATATATATATATATATATATATATATATATATATATATATATATATATATATATATATATATATATATATATATATATATATATACAAATAAAGAAATGTATATCACTTAACCGTAATAAGACTATATCTGTGCCACTACAGTAAAAATAAGCAAGATTCTTTTTTAAAAATAAAGTTATTTATTATAAAATCTTCATTTTGTTGGATTTCATGAATACTAGAATTATCGGCGATCTTCCTCCTCCACTTGTATGGCTTCGTATCTCTCTTGTGAGAGAGCAGGGCATCTTTTGATGTGATGATCTACGCTCTTCCTTACAGATGTTGCATTGTGCACTTATGTTCTGTCATTTACTGAGATGGTTTCTCTTTGTAGACTTTAGGTACTCACGCCGAGTTTACAGGTCTTGAAATAGGCTTTTTCAGTATCATAAGTGTGTGTGAATGTTTCATGTTCTAATTATCTTTAAAATGACTACCTCACTTTTGATTAGGTAAGGAAATCATTCAGTGATTTCTTTATATAACTGGAAGGAAGACAAACTTGCTTACTTTTTTCCGGTTTTAAAATGATGTTGTCTAAAAAAAGGAGTATATAAAATACAACAACATATAATAAAAAAATAAAAAATATTTTAGACAGTTGTGTTTTAGAAAAAAAACATAATTGAACATTATACAGCAAAATCAATGTCTAAAAGTTACTTTTTGCTATATAATCAGCCTATTCATTTAGGGCTCTCAACGAATATTCGAAGTTCGAATCCGAGTTCTAATAGTATCCCAAAAAGCGAATTCGAACGTGAAAATTAATATTCGAATGTTAAAAAACACTCCCGCGGTACAAGCGCTTCCATCTGTTTTGTGAATGAGCCTCTGACTGTTCGCGGTGTTTCTCGCTTTAAGCTCATACCGTCTCTGCTGTAATCTGATACTGTAGGACTACAGCGTAATCTGATAGGCTACTGTACTACCGTACGTGCATTTGCGCGGGAAATTTCAACAAACCACAGCAGCGCAAACACAGAACATAGCTACGTAATGATGTACTGTACAGTACACATGCCCGCGAAATTTAAACGAATCACATCAGCGCAAAAACCAAAACACAGCTTGATATTAGATGATATTAGATACATAAGATTATATAATGAAACGAGGTTGAAAGATGGCCGAAAATGATTTTTCATGATTATATGTGTGCGTTATTGAATTGTAATATGATATAGGCTATATATGATAATTTAATGATCTGATTTTAACTATGTTTTTGCCGCATTATTGCCGTATATGGGCTACACAGCAAATGCGTAAAATGGACAACCAGATATTCGAATAGTTCAAATTCGTATTTTTTTTTTCAAACGAATATTCGAATGTCATTTTTGAGCAATTTTGACAGCCCTAATTCATTGCCAGTGATATCACTGTGACCTTTACACCATTCAATGCATATATTACTATCTTATCTCGAGATTAATATTTTCTTTGTCCTTTCTGACCTTATCACTTGTTGTGCTTGGGCTAATCAGAACGACTATGGCTGACTGAGGATGAGATCGAATAAAAATAGAGGATTTTTATTCCTTTAAGAAATTCTCTAGAGATTGTGTTATAGCCAAAAACCTCGACTTGAAAGACTGATGCCTCTCTATATAATGATAGCATTGATTAATGAATTATGCATCACCCTTAGTTTTTACTCATCCAGTATTACCTGGTTCATCTTTAAAACCATTGTCTTATATATATTTTTTGGATGATTAAATTAGGAATTATCCATTCAATTTTATGTTCCATTGATTCCATAATCACTTTCTTCGTTTAAGTATGCTTCGGTAAAGGGTAAAAGCACACCTCCTTCAGGTCTATCCCATGTTAGGCTGATTTTCTCCTTTAAGTTGAGCGGTCATAGTTCAACTTTTTAGGAGGTATATTATGATCTTATAACTAACTGGTATACCCATTTTTCAATTGCTTTGTTAATAAATTGCATTGAATAAAGTACAGTCAAAACTGAGCGTGTGTATTGATTTTCAATATAATTGATTTAAGACGATTGAAGAGCTCAACACCATGCCTTCATTCATACTAGTAAATAGATTATGTTAGTTACATTAGACAACTATCATTTGCATATATAAATTATGAATATAATAAAAATATTGATAACTAATAATATATATTTTTTCATTTGTTTTAATGAGAAATTTATTATATTTATGAAACGAATAAAGCGTCATTTTTGTACATTCATGTCTATTAATTTCCTATAATCAATATTATTTATTTTCTTTATTCATACAATACCATTGTTATCATATGAATAAAAAATAATTTTCTATATTCAAGAAAATATATTTGTATGGGTTGATTGTGCATCCTATTCAATATATAAATTAAATTTGTCATATTGAAAAACATATGGAATTGAATTTCCTATTAATAATTTCTTTATATAATTTCCATGGAGAGAAAGTCTACTTAGTTGATATTTGATAATTCTGTTTTAGAGACAAATATATGAGTGTAAATATATGTCTGTATGGATAAGTTCTCAACATTTGATGACAAAGATTGTCTACATCGTTTCCTTGGACCAAGAGACTGATAAACTCATTATGGTAAGTGCGAAATCATAAAAATGCTTTTTTGATATTTAGTTTCACTTTATAATAGTGAGGTGTATGTGAGGATTTAAATAAAATAAAATAAATAACTTTCGCTCCCAACACAGTATATGTATTACTTGAGCTAAATTGGCTTTATCTTAAAGATTAACTTATTTTTTAAAAGTGTATTTTGTAAAATATTATATTTTTCATTTAAATGATATTTTAATTTATTACTATTTTGCACTGGTTTACTGTAATTTCATCGCGAGTAAATTTGTCACCGAGCTTTTTATAGCCGTTTTTTTGTCGCGGGTAAATACATCGCTTGCTCTTTTAAAGTCAGTCATTTTGTAGTTCGTCTTTTTGTCGCGGGTTAATTTGTCGCCAAGCTTTTTTGTAAAAAAAGCTCGGCGACAAATTTACTCGCGATGAATTACTGGACACCTTTTGGATTCTTTAATGACCAAGTTTAAAGGATGCATGTGGTACTAGACTTGTTTAAGTTTAACACTTTCTTTAAATGTATTCAAATATATGATTTTCTGGCTTAAATAATCCACAGAAAAAATATTTTTAAATTTGGACCCCTGGAATGCCTGCCGAATTAGGGCGGCGCCAATGAAAATTAAATTTTTATGATGATATAGTAGTAGAAATGAGATTTGTAAAAAATAATAATATGCAAAACGGGTATACAAATAAAACCTTTTTCATTAAAAATCATTTTTTATTATTATATCAAGTTTATTTAGGAACCTACTACATAATATGTAGATACGTCGCGTCGTATTGCATATATTTCAACATTGCAAAGGAAGAAAAAAAGCTATTTTTAAAAATCAAATTTTACCTATGAGCTCTTTTTGACAAGATTGAAAGTCTTAACAACGACATTTTGAGCTACGTAAGGATAATTGGAATACTTTGGATAAAAGCAGCACAAAATTTTAGGTGAAGTGGAGCAAGAATGGAAGGAAATAAAGGCAAGTACATTTACAATTGTAAAAAATCCCAGAAAAGACTAGTCTTAGAGCTGATCTTAGAGAAGTGGCAGAGTTGTGTCTGATACTGCTTGGGAAAAACCTCCTCGATGCATCCATTGGACCAAATCAGGTACTGTTCACCAAGTATGTTGGATGGCGAGGAATATTTACTCTATGAAGATTGGCATTGTTCTACATTAAAGCCCGGCGGGCCGGGGGGGGGGGGCAGTCCCGCACACCCACTGAGTGTCGTGGGCCCGATTTTTTAAAGAATGTGCTAACTGTGCCCCCATAACAACTGTAGGCCCCCCTACATTCTGGACCTGCTGTCGGGCCTGTCTACACTAGCTACTCGATAACCTCTACGTCAGCAGCTGATGCTCCAATAAACGATATTCATCTTTTCAAAAACATGCTTCCATATTTTTGTCGAGACAGTGAAGTAGCAACTTCTGTTCTCAATAAACTAAATAACCACCGTTGATACCTCACCCAGGAAACACTAGTATTTGTATTGCTTAGCTCACACGAAAGTATGACAAAGACTTCTAAAGAAAAGGCCGCAGTAAAATTATCAAAAACAGAAAGCTACAGAAAAGAAAGACAAGTGTTCCTAACATTGCTCAGGCAACACCTTCTTAGACCTTATCGAACCTGAATTACACTTTTATTTGAGGCTTTGGGACTAAATTGGGATTTGCAAATAACTCCTGCCGAGACTTGGGAACATTACACCACGCTGAAAGAGGAGTAAAATGATTATTGAATTCGATACAAAAAGAAAAACGAATGAAGAGCAATGAAAATGAAAAATGTGAAATGTTTCTTGCTTTATAGAAAACATGATATATAAGACCTTATATTTTTCATTACAGAACTCCTTTCATCAGGTGAATTATTTATTCAGATTGTGTCCACAAAAATAATAACAAGATTCTCTATGGGGATAAAAAGAGGGAGTAAAGTAAGAAATAACTAGCTATTTTTATAATTCAAATGATACAATCACGATGGAATAACTTTATTTTAGAGGTTGTTTTTTACAATTGCAAGCAGTTAGGGATCAAAAGCTAACTACAAAGCGCTACAGAGCTCGTATCTGACAATACGGTACATCATTTGAAAGGTCTACAAAATGACGCTATCAATGATAAATTTGAATATTGCGTTCAACAGGTATAGACGTGTAACATGGAGTTTACTAACACCAAATTCGCGCTATTTTAAATTTTCCTTCGTAAAAGGAAAATCCGCTGGAGAAACGTTTCGGGAGCTTAATGGTGTCTTGGGAGATGGTACTATATCACTTCGAACCGCAGAGGAATGGTTTCGACGATTCAGAACCCGTGAAAACGGCACCATGGATAAGCTAGCCAGTGGAATACCTGTGACGACAAATACCGGTCCAATCATGGAATATATATACTGGCACGTGGTATCTTGTGAAATCGCCCAGGAGATGGGAGTTAGTCACCAAACTATTTTAAACCATCTGAAGAAGCCTGGATACAAAAAAGCTTGATATGTGGGTGCCGCATGATTTGACGCTAAAAACCCTTCTGGACCGATTCAACGCCTGCGATATGCTACTGAAACGGATCTACTCGACCCATTTTTGTAGTGGATGGTGACTTGCAACGAAAAATGGATCACAACGACATATCAAGCGAAAACGTGAGCTGTTCACCTCTAAACAAGGGCTCTCTGTCAATCCTCCCGGGCGGTCTTAATTACTCTTCTAGTTATATTGTAGTTTCCTTGAATTCTCCTCTATTTTTAACTGTATACTTTTTTCTTAAAGAAGGAGGTGATTTTAAATTTTATCATTAACAAAAATCTTCGGAAAAACTATTTGTCTTCACGAAACCTCTTCATAAGGAATAACTAAAAGCTTTCATCAACATTCATTTAATTCAATTAGACAAATAAACCTTGTTAAATAGTTTGCATATCCAGCCGCCTCCATTCCACTTTACTTCTCCTTTGAGTATATACACTAAACAAACATCTTTTAAGAGTCAAAGCAATTAATTATTTAAATAGTTACTTTCTTAAGCTTAGTTTCCCCCCCATCCCTCTTTATATAATTATTATACCTGTATACTTAAGTCTTTACACAAAAAGAAGTAGAATATTTTAATATACATGTACGTAAATTAAACACCATTTTAACTTTCAAATGCATAGAAAAATAATATAATGAAACTTCTTTTAAGAAAGGAAAAAAAATCCAACAACTAATTTTTTATGTAGAAAATAAAACTTTCAATGAGAAAATCTTTATGAAAGGATATACATACTTTAGCAGGATAATCTCTTTTTTCTCTCTTTCTATCTCGCATTTGTAAGTTTTGTATGTATATATAGAGTCAAAAGCATCTTTTGTTTATATGCATAGTTTTTTGTTTATGCATGCACTATTAAGGCCAATGAAGTATATCATCAAATTGGTAAAGAAAGTTAATCTTCAAAAGGTTTTAGAACTATTATTATCCGAAAAGTAAGATGGTATACTTCTTTGCAGCGTCAAAACTATTTAGATAAACGATTGGGATATGCTTTTCACCTGTTGCCGATTGGGATAAACGATAATTATCACTGAAGTCAAACTTTTTTGTTTAAATTTTAACAAGTTGTCACTTAATTAAAGGCTACCAAAATGAAAAATATATATTTTTAATTTGGAAAAAGTGGATTTCAATCTCCATCGACAAATGTTTCAAAGGAACGAATCTTGATTACTTTGAAAAAGGATCTCTTGTAGATTTTATAATATTGTTTATGGTTGATGTTATCACAAGTTAATACTTTTATCGCTATCAATTTATAATTTTATAAGTTCATTTTCTTATTCTTCATCACAAGTTTTAAACTTTATATTTTATCGTTATTGCCAATTTAAGAGTTTGTTTTATAATTTCATAAGCTCAAAAGAAAAAAAATATGTTCGTGCATATTGAAAAGATATAGATTGTTTTGTGAATACTAGTTTAAAAATAATATAGTGTTACCTATATGGCAAGTAAAAAAAAATCATTCTTAATGCTTAATTATATCCAGTCGGATGCAATTCAATCGAACCATATAGGCAAAAAAAAGTTCATTTATGTATTTTCGCAACTGCCCTAAAATAGTTTTACTCTGTTTCCCCTATATAATTTTAGCGTATTTTATTTTTACACTCTATAAATTATAGCGATTACCGAATAAATGTATTAAACCGAAAACAAAATAATAATGGCAGAAATTACTGATTTATTATATAACTGCTTAAACTCTGATTTAATGCTTGTGGAGCCAAAAATATACATTGAGCTGCACAAAACTCTGAATCCCCCGCTAATATTATAAAAATTACCCGTGAATCATATATACTAGATATAAAATAACACTGTAAACTCTAAGATTTAGTAAAAAAAGAACAGCAAAGACCTTGAACACAAGATATTGAGGAGGGGGTCTGAGTTGTCACTTTCTTTAACATTAAATATGGAAATACAAAGAAAGTAATTCCTTATGCAACTTCCATCCTTATACAAATAAGTGAAGTTGATTTTTTCCTCGGGTATAAACATTTTATTTGGTAATCTGCGATAATTTGTATAGTTTAAAATTAAAAATACACTAAAACGTTGATTATATTATATCCTGTAGGATTATGTTTTTGCCACCAAATAGAATAATGTAAGAAAATCAGTAAGGAAAGTCAAAAAGTTTTTCGGGATATCAACATAATTTAATTTAGGGCACAAACCAAAAAAAACCTCCTATACAACTTATAATACAATTTATAATGAGAATAGAGTTTGACTATTTAATTTGATCGGTTTGGTGAGCAAAAAAGTTGTCATTGGATTGTAATTGTCTATGATTATTCAGTCTTCTAACCGGAACCTTATAGTCTCATCATTTTATATTTCCCAGTAAACAAACATATTTCTTGTCATTTATTCCATGTAAATATCATAAACTAATTCGATATAAGTATATGTAGAAAGAGTATCTTTCTACATATAGTTTATTTATTTAATTACTTCTTATTCCGTATATATAATAGTCTTACTCAAAATAATAAAAACTTGCAAAATCAATATTTGGCCACCCCTTATCATTGATTTTTGAACAAAATCTGTTCATTTCAATTGGTTTTAAATTATGAATTCTTCATCTCTCTTATTTTATGAATAGATCTAAAATAAGGATTAGTTGGAAGTGATTTTATCATTTGAATTATGTTTACATCATTGAAACAACATCATAGCTATTACCTTCTACGTCAATGACTATATTATATGACCTAATGAGGTCAGCCTTCATCCATTATATAAGAAATAAGGCCGTTATATGGGAGGAAGATGATCTGAAGGGGAAACTAAAAAAAATGGAGGTCACAAAATATGTATAGATAAATGCATTTGTCATTGATTAAATTAATAATACACACCTCAAATCAATGAGGATACTTGTATATCATCTTGCATTTATTGAGGAGTGCATTGTTATCATGTTGGCCCATTTATGTATCAAGTTTTTTTTCTCTCTCTTTAATTAAAAAAAAATATATATATATATACCGGGTGACAATTATGTCTTGTGACAGTACATATACGTGTGTTTTATGGGTCCAATTCTAGATTTTTCCTCTCTCTATACCTGTATATTGTAAAAGAGATCTTTTTTAATACATATTTTACTTTACTTATTTTTGTGTACTCCTTTGGTCATCCTCAAGATGGAGAAACGTGAAGCCATCGTAAAGCTCTACCAAAGGGGCATAGCTGCAGGGCAATTGTGGAAGCCTTGAAGCCCATGAAGGTGTCGAAATCAAATGTCTCTTACACGATACAGCGTTTTAAGGAGACAAACAGCTTCACTGACAGGCCTAAATCAGGACGTCCAAGGTCTGTGCGGACCAAAAAGCTGGTAGAAAGCAACACGAATCAAGATTCATCGAAACAATCAGCGATCCATTAGGAAAATGGCACTCGAGGTAGGAGTTAACCGTGAAGTGATGAAGAAAATAGTCAGAGAGGACCTGGGAGTCAGCCCTATCAGTTTCAGAAACGATAGCTCCTCAGTGACGCGACTGTGGACAAGAGGCTAGAAAGATCTAAGGTACTTAGAAACTGGCTCAAATCTCGTATGCGAATTTCCATGATCTGGACGGACGAAAAGGTTTTCACCCTTTAAGTTGGTTTTTCAACAGCCAGAACGACTGCATTCTGGCAAAAGACATCCGGCAAGTGCCTGTGAAAGACAAGAACGTCTTCAAGTGCCAAAAGCCAGCTTCCGTCATGGTGTGGGCTGGCGTCACCACCTGTGGTACGAAAACTCCGATTATCTTCAAATCAGAGGGGGTAAAGATTAATCAAAAGGTTTACCTCGACATGATGAGCATGCAAGTGCTTCTTTGGATCAAAAAGCAGGAATGGGAGGATTTGTATTGCTTCCAGAAAAATTAGTTCAGGACTGGTGTCATCGTTCATTTGAGCACTTCTGGTCAAAGGATATGTGGCCGCCTTCCTCACCAGACTTGAATCCTATGGACTTTTCAATTTAGTCAATTCTGGAGAAGAAGGCGTGTACGAAGAGCCATAAGAAATTGGGGGCGCTGAAGGCATCATTGGAGGTGGCATGGCAGAAATTGATCCGAATGTTATCCGTACAGCCTGTCAGTCATTTAAGAAGAGGCTCAATGTTGTGGTGGTCGCCAAAGGTGGATATGTTGAATAAATATATAATACAAATATGTTTTTGAATATGCCCAATATTTTTTGATAAAATCAATTTTGTTTTTTAAGCAAGCTATTGATTAGTTTAATAATTTAGTGTCCCAACTTATAGTTGTGACCCGTATATATATAGATATATATATATATATATATATATATATATATATATATATATATATATATATATATATATTATATATAGATATATATATATATATATATATATATTATATATATATATATATATATATATATATATATAATATATATATATATATATAGATATATATATATATATATAATATATATATATATATATATATTATATATATATATATATATATATATATATATATATATATATATATATATATATATATATATATATATATATATATATATATATATATATATATATATATATATATATATATATATATATATATATATATATATATATATATATAATATATATATATATAGATATATATATATATATATATAATATATATATTATATATATATATATATATATATATATATATATATATATATATATATTATATATATATATATATATATATATATATATATATATATATATATATATATATATATGTCAGAGCTGCGACTATCGAATGTAAATCGGTATTTAGAACTGGAAGAGTTATCTGGTGTGAAGAAGTTGAACTTTGCAAATAAATAAACAACTCCGGTGCTGAAAGTGCATTTATATTGGACAACATATAACAAAAGACAGTTAAGGAAATAAATTGTTTGCTATCGAACGTATGGGACAAGATCCAAGCCTGGAACACCTATATTGTACCTAGGATCGTTCATTTGTTCCGTGTTACTCCCTTTCACCAAAGAACGTTGGAGGATATTACAAAATGGAAACAGCTTTTTGGCTTCAACAGAAGAAAGAATATCTCCGTCTTAGAATACATACACCGTTAAAACTTGGAGGACTAGGCGTTCATGATATTAAAAAATGTGGATGTCCCAAAACTGTCTTTGGATCTGTAAACTTTGGGACAAAAACCAATATTTTTTTTTCTTGGCCCGATGGCAAACTTTATTCAGAACATATGTAAATATTAAAATTCAACAATAAAGGACAATGGGGATTAGTAAAAATATTAATCTAAAAATATGTGGGTGGGCATAAAATGTGTAAAGAAATACATTAAGAATATTGTTACATATATTAAAAGTCAATTGAATCACATAAAAACTTGTAATAGTTAAAACAATCAATCAATTTCATTGATTTCTTTTATATACATTTTGATAATGGAGATAATACCCCGGAGCTTTGTATCGTTGGCGGATCTTTTTGCGTATATAACTTGCTGTGTCTTTGCAATCGTTGCATTAACTTTGAGTTCCTCCTTTCCCGCGAAGTAGGCTAAAAAGTCTTCTTTGTCTGTCACGGCTCCGAAGCTATTCATCAATATACTACGTATTGATGAATACGTTTCCTGTAGTTCGGAACAGTCCAGAAGATGTGGTCCGTTGTTTCTTTTTCTTTTTTGCAGAAGATACAAATGCTTCTCTGATCGTTGAAGAACTTTGAACGTACTTCCAGTGTTCCAGACAGCAAGCGATATTTGAACCACTTTTCGGAAGAGGAGAGCAGACGGTTTTTTATCACGCGGATACTTCCCGCTGCATCCTTGTTGGTAATCAGTCTTCTCTGGAGATATGAACAAAAAGGAGTCATATTATCGCTATTGAAAGTTCCTCTGATAAATGATGTGGGTGCTGTGCAGGCTTTCATCCTGAAAGGAACAAGTGGCCTCTGAAGGCTTCGGAAAATTCCAAGTCTTTTTTTCAAGGACAATCCAGCCATTTTATTGATAGTGGAAGATGACCAGAAGAGTTCTGCAGCGACGTCGCAAGAAACTGTTTGCACTTCAGGAAAGTTAAAGCATTCTTTCATGGGTAAATACCAGCACTGTGAGAGCTCCAGTTTAATTACGACTTCCTTACTCCCAACACTCATCCGTTTCATGGTCTCCGAGAACAGAGAAATATTTTCCAACACCCTTTTGTAGCTTGCCTCTGGTTTATTGTTAAAATCGACTCCTTTTTGTTTCAAAAAATGTTTAAAAATAGAGCACCACGGCTCTTGGCGGTTCCACAATTTCCTCGTCCAATAAAAATTTAGGGTTTTCCACATATTCGATAAATTTGTTAGAGATAGACCTCCTCTATTCAAGGGACTATGTAGCCTATCGTGAGATATGTTTTTCCTTTTTTCAGGTTAAGGAAAGATGCTTTTATTTCATTTATTTTTTTAACTACTTCTTCACTATGTGGGGTTACTCTTAGGAGATGCAGGACTTGCGAAGTGATATATGTGTTCCAAGCAATTCGTCTATCCCAAAAGTTGAGGCTGAGACTCTTGAAGAAGGAGCATGCCCTAAAAATTCGTTTAATAATTTCCTCTTCGTTATTGTGACATCCATGTGGTCCAACCCAGGTTCCTAGAAGATTTATATTCCTGACAGTGCGGAAATATGGCCATCCTTTTTCTATAAGCTCTTCATAAGGACTCAATATTTCGGTTTTCTCTGAACTAATTTCTAGTCCAGACGCTTGAGAGAAGTTGGACAGAAGTTTAATTGCATTTCTTAAGCTTTTAATGGTGACTAAGGGACTACCACTAAGGACCAATGTCATGTCGTCCGCATAACAGAAAGCTTTTATACAAACTTGATTTGATAGTACACCAGCAAAACTATCATTGTGGATGTCTTGAAGAATTTTATCAATTCCAATGTTAAACAAAACTGTGGATACAGGATCTCCCTGTTTAACTCCTCTTTTATTTATGAATGACGTTTTTGATCACCGTATCGCACCACAGTGCGGGATCCTGACAAAATAACGCCAACCATTCTAATGACAAGATCTCCAAATCCCTTCCGGTAGAGTTGCCGTATTAAATATTCGTGAGAAAGCGAGTCAAAAGCTTTAGTGAAGTCTATGGCCATCACTGAGGTATTTTCTTCTGAGTCGATGAGTGCTTGAACGGTGAAGGGGATATCGTCCAAAAGTTTAGTTTTGATGAATCCGTATTGTGAAGGGTGCAGGTATTCGCTCTTGATCCCTTGTATTCTGTTAATCAGTACATATGAGAATATTTTATATAAGCAATTCTGCATCGTTAAGGGGCGGTAGTTTTTCAAGAATCTGAGGTCCTTATTTGATTTGGGTATAAGTACAATGCGTCCCTCTGATGCAAAATCCGGGGAAACCCCAACTGACAATACTTCCTCATAAAAGAGAGGAGAATAGGTGCAAGTATATCCACATATTTTTTATAAAACTCGAAGGTAAATCCTGAAGGACCTGGGGATTTGTGGAGCTTAGCATTTTTGATAATTGCTGTTTTAATTTCTGAGCAAAAAAGGTGTCTTTCTGTCATGTTTTTATCGGCATCTGAGATTTTGAAGCTATCATTGGGTTTGCATCTAAGCTTTTCGCAAAAGTCCGCAGAGTTAATTGTGCATTTGCTAAAATTTTTATTCTCAAGACAATCTATGCAAGAGTAGATATCAGAGTAATACTTGACTATTTCATCGCAGATGTACTTGGGATCCTCCGAGGTTGTACCATAATAGTCCACGAGACTGATATTTTTTGTTTTATTACGTTGCTTTTCTTGACGCACACAATTTAGTCTCGAGTGTGAAAGATCCGCAATATTACTGATTTTTAATCTGATTCTGTGTTTTATGTCCTCTTTACGATAAATTGTTTTAGCTTAGTTCTCTTTCATCTTCTGATTCATTACTTTCCGATATGGCTTCGATGTCGTTAATGTACATGCGCTTTTTTGTAGCTAAGATGGATCCCTTTCGTCTACATACATTTTGATCTTCTGGAACATTGACTGAACACTTTGGAAAATGTTTTCTCCATAATTTAGCTTGTACTGAGTACCATTGATAATATTAATGATTTCTTGATCAGTTGCTGCGTAATTTAAAATGCTTGAGTTGAGGATCCACGGACTCTTTGTTCTAGTTTCTCGTGGCTCCCTTTTTCAACCGATTATTTGCTATTTGAGGGTCCGAAGCATCGCCTGTGAGGATACGTGATTCATTGTCAATTATGGATATTTCTTTTTCCATAGATTCCACTGTACATAGGGGTCTGAATCGTCAGTGGTTGGGGGCGCATGCTCCGTCCTCTACTTCCTTTTCAATTGGGTTAACATTGTCTTCAATAGATCTGATGAGGGGCAACCATCGTTATTTTCTGGTGTAGGGACATGGCACTGAGAATGATACTCTTTTTCGAGCCATTTTCCTGTATTCCATTATCTTTTGCTTCAACGCCATTTCATAATCTATAATTTTTACCCGTTTGCGGTACAACTCCCTCTTGCGTGCCCCAAACTGAAAACAGTTCTGGCACTGAAGGTGCACCCTGGGGAACTTTAAATTTACAAGTTTACCGTATATTGGGACGATTTGAGGTATAATATATGGATCCGCATTCACTTCAAGAATATAGTTCGACGTTCTCCAAATTGATTTGTAGCGCTCAAATTTTCTCTCTGCGGTCTTGATCTTCTGGTTTGCTTCTGGGTGGCAATCTAGAGTTCGACAAAATCTCCAATCCAATTCTTTAATTTATCCTCATGATCCTTTGAACGTATTAATAGCCTTTATTGTCATCTTTTTTCTCCTATCGAAATTATTTTTCAATGCCTTCACCCTCATTTTCACAGTCCTCATTTCTCCATTGGGTCCCTCCGCTTCAGTTGTATGTTCCTTCTTTAAAGTATCATGCGAGATCGTATATCAATAGGCCTCATTGGTATATAACGAAGCATATCCGAATCCATATTGGGATTGAGCCCCGGCGATTTCTTCTTCAGAGAAGCCAAAAATAAAGCTGCATTATACACATAAATGTGCTTAAGGTTTCTATTGTTAAAGACCCTTTCCGTATTTCCTTCCGTTATGGTGAAAACGAAAGTCTCCACTTGAACGAGTAATTCAAGTTTAAATTCAATGAAACATCATTGAAATTCCTTTTTCTTAGCGACAACCCTCGCATAGCGAGCTTAGTAGTATTGTTATTTGTTTCATCCGCCTGACCATTGTCAGGAGGGCGATCTGTATAGGATTCATATCAATCCAAAGTAGAAGAGAAAAACACGCCCTTTACAGAATTATTTTGCTTAAGATCTAATGAAGGAATCACGACAAGCTGATAGGAGCCGGCTTTTATTATTTGAAAGAAAAAAGGGAATACACCCCGACGGGTAAGAAGAAGAGGAAAAAAAAACTCCTGTTGTCCTTAATTAGATTCCAAGAAATCCGAATTTTGGCCAGTATTCCGCTAGTTTTCCAGAATGTGTGTGCTTATGGTGACGAGGTGATTGAGTAAATCCTCCCGAATCCAACCGGTGTGATGGAGTCCTTATAACAACGCTATGTCAAATGTTATGCGTCTCTTTACCGGAGCAAAAACACATACGTCTTACTCCATGAAATACATTTAAAAAAACAATATTGGTCCATATGCTTGAAACAATTTTTATTTAATAATGATATTGATTATGAAAAATTTCCTTGTCACGGATTGTCGAAAGTTTTAAACATTATCTCCCAATTCTCAAAGAGAATGAAAGCTTTTATGAACGGTCGAGAACCTGTCTCGAAAAGTTTGAACTGTCTTTAGCATGGGAGATGCCAGTTTTAAATTTTTTAAATACCTCCATCCTAAAACATTAACGCTTTTATCGCAAGTGACGTTATTTATTCTGAAGCAATTTTAAACAAGCTCGCTTTTAAATATTTTACTAGTATCTTCGGTAGCTCACTAAATACCCCACGACCGTTTTGTACCTTTTAGAATAATATTTCTACTATTTACGAGGGTTTTAAGAAATACATCCTATATATCAACTATATTCCATTTGAATCTTATTCAAAACGAAGAGGAATAAGAAGAAATATCAGCGAATGCATTAAAACTGTTAAAAATCCATTTTTAACATCGCAGAAAAGTTTCAAATATAGAAAGTTGACTGGTTCACTGGAAGTTGCCAGCAAATTTTTCAAAAACGATCGTAGTAACTGTTTCTTTTGCAAGAGGGAATAGAAACTACAGATCACTTACTGTGGAAATGCTCGTCTTTAATTGAAACATATCGGGCCGTTCAAGAGATTACCATGTGTCACTTCAATGAAAACCATCAGAGGAGGACTTCATCACCTTCTCGCGCAATCCAAGATGTGATGCGGTCTTAACAAAAGTTTACTATGTTATTTATAAAAAAGAACAATTAAGATGCCAACCTCCTTGAAATGATGTCCATCGCTTCACTGTATTCCAAGTACTCCAACAATTATGAACTGTATATATATATATATATATATATATATATATATATATATATATATATATATATATATATATATATATATATATAGATATATATATAGAAATTCAAATAATTTATTAAAAACCATTGCTGTTCTGTTTTTTTTGTTGATATGACTATTGTTATTAATGTGTTACAATTCGGACGTTACCCCTTTTTGATATTTGATGCATACCGTTATATATTTGTGATTGTAATTTTTTCAATACTACATAGTGAAATATAAGCCCCTTGCGGCAAGAAAAAACAACAACTCCGGATCTGAAAGTGCATTTATATTGGACAACATATAACAAAAGACAGTTAAGGAATAAATTGTTTGCTATTGCCTTCCGTTTTCTTCAAAATTCGAGTGCATATATGATTTATATCAAAATAAAATGTATTAAATCTCAGATATCTCTAAAAAAAACATAACAATTGTGTACTTAATTGTCCTTTATTATAAATTGTACGATACTAAATGCTTATGAAGAAGTCATAGAAAAGATACATAAATAATTTTCTCTTTCTTTTTTATCTACCGCACCGATCGATATTCGGTAGATATATAATAAAATCTACGAATACCGAATCGGCGGTACCGAATTCCAGCTCTGATGTATATATATACCTTTGTTTATATACATACATTTAGCTTATTTTTTCCAAAATAGCCCCCCTCCCATTTTGAATAGTTCATTTTTAAATAGTATTGAATATCACTATTTATCAAATTAGAAATTAAAGGTTGCAATAATTACTCCAAACAAATTATATATTCTCCTTTAACCTAATTGGTTGTCCTATTCGAATATAGATAAATATTTTACATGAATTGATTACGACCATTACTACAATCATTAAGAGAATGAATAAATGCTTTCACAATGCTGAAGGAGGCATTTAAATAGTATGGGCTTATGAAGGATTGTAATGATTTTTTTGATTATGTTAAAATAAATTAGGCACTTTATTTCATACTTTCATTGGGATTTATAATAGTGATGTATTGGTTTTGTGTGCGTTTTACAGTAAGTAAGTGTTTGTTTAAACTATTATGTCTTATCTAATGATTTAATAATAAAGGGTAGACTTTAAATATATTCCAACTTTCATTTTTTAAGGCAAATTTTGCTTAGTCACTCCTATGTAATAAGTTTTTATGTATAACTAATTTTGTTTTAAGAAGCCTCCAGTTTATGAGAACATTCATTAACTTTATTAATTTTCTTAAATGCCTTCAATCAAAAAATGATGGAATCGCAAAACCAAGACAAACTGTGCAATATATCAGTTCGAAGAATATAATACAATTGGAAACTTTTTAATAGGTTTTTTAGTCTATTTCAAGGGCTATATATCCCTTCGTTTAAAATATTGCATTTGATATTATAATAAAGTTAACTAGTTTATTGTACCATTTTAAGTATTCTTTTTAAGGTACAAAATCTTTTTCATTTTCCTTCACAAAAATGCCAATAAATGGATCTTACTCAGACAATAAGACAAAGAAAAGGACGAAAATTAAGTTGCCAAATGAAAAAGCTTAGCAGCTTTGTGAGTTTGAGATAACACCATATAATATGCCATCTTTTTTGGTGCCTATTTGGGTTCGACAGAATTGCAGTATCCGACTGGATATAAATAAGCATACTAGCATTAAAATACGTCACTCGAACCTATGATTTTATCAATGAAGTAGACCAAAAATGACAATCCCCTCTCGGGATTCAAACCTAGTCCCCCAACATTGGGAGTTGAACTCGCCTTAACGCACACGGCATTCGCACTCCTGTATTGAGCAATATTCCCCCAATTGTTTATTTCTGTTCGGGTTTTTTATTCTCTGAGAAATTGTCAAATGAGAAACGTCACACGAGAAGAACGATTAGAGAACACCTTTTTGTTGTCTCCTTGATTAATGAATTTGACCTACGATAAGCACACTTTTCCTTCCCTTTCCCTCCTCATTCTATAACTCCTTGTTTCATTCTAATTATTTCTTGTCAAAACGGTAGTTAATTGAAGGAACTTTGTTTGTTTTAAGCGACTCAGTCCTCCCTTGTCAACGCACATGCATACACACACATACATTTATATCCTACACATATTGGTGTAGCTCTTTTACAAAACGAAATATCTGATAATTTGCCTTTGCATGACAAGAGGAAATTGTTAATAGGAACAAGGTTAATTTGATCCTCTGCACAGCTTAATGATTGAAAGTAGAGTAGTTCATAAATGTAAATATACATTTATTTCTAGGAAGCTTCTTCATTTCTTCCTGTCAAAAAAGTCCTTCAAATAACTTTAATTTATTTAACCATTTAATAAAATATGAATTCAATTTATAGAAAAGACTTCATAAAGTCAATTACTTTTTAGGATGAGCCAACTGGAAGTGTCGGTATAAAAGTATATTATTTCTTAGGTTGTAACTATCGACTGTATGATTCCGCTTTGGATGAATTTGCGTTTTATTGATTCTTTAATTGTTCAGCTAAAGTCTTGAAGTTCTGCCGGAAAATATTTTAAAATATAAATATCGACGACTGATGGAGAAGTGATATTAGTCATTCTTGGAGGCATTTCCACTTTTTCAGAGATGTTTTTGTTCAAATGACAACATCGAGGTGGCGTGCAATAAATATGTTCTTATATACTATTTACAAAATTTGTTTTTTCTTTTCGCGTTACTCCCTTCAATTTTATATAATTTAGATTATGATGTTTTAATGATGTGATGGGTTTGGCTACAGAGGTTAATTTTTAACTAAAATGTTTTGTAATTTTGTTATCACACCCCTCTTGCTATTTTTATTTGTTATTGTATATATATATTATGTATGGTTTTATACAAAGGACCCATTAAAAAAGCACATAACGAAATCTGAGGCCTAACTTTCATATCGGTGCATTTTTTAGAACATTTATTTACTATTTAATATCCTGTTATTTTTGTGAATGAGGGAATCGACAAGTTCAAAAACGTAGATTTTGAGTTAGCTAAATATACCATTTCTTATATAGGGCATACCCAATACTTTTTTGGCCTCGTTTCAACTTCTCTAAAGCACACACACACAACCCAATATCTTTAGGATGTCAATACAGTCATGTTTTTGACTTTGTTGTTTATAAGGCCGCCGCCCATGTATATATATATTTATGTATGCCTGAGATATGCTTCAATAACAAAAGCAATTCCCGTCGGTTGCACTGCCTTTCATAATAATTAATTTGTAAAAAAACACATACGACAGTATTAAGCTGTAAACAAGAATATTATTGTTTTTTGGGTTGTTGTTGTTGTTGACTTGCTTTCTATTAAAAGATAGAAGACGATAGAATAATATCATTCAACTTTTTCCCCTGTCATAATCGCATTTATTAGAAACCTCTTTGATAAAACAAAATTAATGAACACTGTTTTAATGTTGAAGCCTTCATAAAAATACAGGCTAATTTATGGTTTATTTAAAAAAGCAACGATATCTCCTCTAAATAATTTGAGTTGTTTTTAGGAAGTGAACTGCATAGTACAACTCATATTTAATCTCCAGCTAATGTATGAGGTATATATTTTTCTTCTTTTCGGCGGAATTCTGAAATTCAACTAGTATTCTATTGGATTCATCATATATATATTAATTATTACCTTATCGCAATTACTTGAATCATCCTCTTTAGTACGTTCGATCAAAATTTTTATTTAACTTTTAATTCAAGGACAAGATCCCGTTTAACACCGTGGTGATTGTTATATAATATATAAGTGTGCCATTAATATTGAGTTAGATTCCTTGCCTTGAAAAGTAAAAAAAGGTGCCTTTAACACTCTAACGACATCGTTTTTACAAATATATTTTTAGTACTGGGGTAAGTGTGGTATAAATAGCTGACAATTGCAATATAACCACTTTCAAGGCTGCAAACTAGGATATCTGATTTTCGTTCCTACATTTTGATCAGGTACAAAAGAGCCCCTGCAGCTCAGATATTTGTGATCCTGTCATGAGAGTTGAAGCACCTGCTCAGAATGTTCGGGGAGCATGAGGAGGCCGGGTCTGTCGTATGCTTGGGGTGGAATAAGACGAGCTGTCCGATCAGTTTAAGAAGCTCCTGGGCAATACCTCAGCAGGGCAGAGGGAATCCTATTTTCTAATTTAGAAATTTTCTTTATGATTGGAAGGAAATCTTGTTTTTTTTTGTTGGGCTCAATATCCATGATGTATCCTAAAAAGGAGACTAGTAAGAAAGAATGGTCAACGATGTAAATATTCAAAAAAGAACAAAAATAAGAGGGTTATTGAATGACTCCTTTAATCAATCTTGGTGAAATAAAAAGAAACTTTTTTATATTTACATCAGAAATTAAATATATACACGAGCTTAGTGATATATCCGGAATCACTTTTAAGGACATTTTCACATCTTCCAGTGCCATAATTTAATTCATTTGAACTAGGTTGGGAGAGGCCAGACTCTTTTCTTCCCAATTTTAAGATAAAATATTTAGAAAAAACAATATCTCATCATGGAACAGAGGAGACGTGATGCCGTCCTCGAGCTCTTCCAAGGGGCCACAGTGCCCAGGACATCATTAAGCTCCTCCACTGCCCCAAGTCCACCGTTTATGACATCATAAGAGGTTCAAGGCCACCGGGGAGTCTAACAGGAAGATCCCCAACCCCAGGAGTGACACGATCAGGTCTCCCAGATTCCTGGCTGGGTTGAACAGGTCCATAAAGAACACCCCAGGCACCCCCATGACGAGTTGGCCGCCGCCAGGTTGTGAACATCTACACCATCTCACAAGGCCGTCAGGGAGGACCTGGGGTACAAGAGCTTCACCCTCAGGGTGATACATCTCCTCATAGAGAAGCAGAAGGACGCCAGGGTGGCCCAGGGCAAGGACATACTCAACTTCATTAAGTTTTTCTTTAAACCATTCCTGAGATTCTTCTCAGGTGAGAAGCTGTTCAACCTGGACCGCACTCACAACAGGCAGAACACCACGTGGATCTGCCAGGACTCTGAGGACGGCCCATGGTCTTCAAGTCCAAGAACCCGGCCTCAGTCATGGTCCTGGGCGTGATCTCCTCCGACGGCGACGTGATGGCCCCCGCTTCTTCTCCGTGGGACTCAGGATCAACCAAGAAGTCTACCTGGAGAGTGTTGAGGGACGTGGTTATACCCTAGTTGAACAAAGTGGCCAGGGGCAGGAGATACACTTCCAACAGAAATAAAATATCATAAAAAGCATTCCACTTTTCCCGATTCCGGATTTATCGCTAAACACCTTTAAACGAACAAAATATTAATTATCAATGCCATTTGATTTTGTAAGAAACGTAAAAAAATATTTTATTGACTTATGTAGTTGAAGTCCCATTCATTGTTAAAAGGTTCTTATACCCAACTCCGCTCAATAATATTAATTGAACAAATTCAATGGTTTTTGTTGTACAGGGTTAGCCACTTAAATTACACAAACTTTAACTGCGTGCTGAACAATTAAGAAGGTTGAGATAGCAAAAGGAATAATTCTTGTTGATAGCCAAGGTAATCAGCTTTCGGATAAGCTTGTTTACTATTTGATCTTTGAGTATTAACAATGGAACAAGCCAGAAGGACGACGATATGTGAATTGCGGCGCGCGGGTCACAGTGCTGCCGCCATCTTCAAGATGACCCAATACAACCGGAAGACCGTCTACAACGTGGTCAAGGCCTTTGACGAGGAGGGGAAGACCACGAGGAAGGACCACAGTCCAAGGAGCGATAAAATTCGGACTCCTAGGTTCGTGGCAGGACTGAAACGGTCTATTAGGAGGACGCCGACCACCAAAATGACGAAGCTTGCGAAGGACCGCAATGTCAGCCACACCACCATCAGGAGAGCAGTCAAAGATGATCTGAACTATAGATCTAGGTGTAAATGCGTGAAACACTTGCTGACAGCGCAAAATAAGGCTGATAGGGTGTCCAAAGGCCGCAAGATCTTGAACGACCTGAAGAGCAAGGGACATTACTTGCGGTTTTACAGTGACGAAAAGATATTCACTGTAGACGAGTCCGAAACGACCGCTGGATCTGCCAGGACCCCAAGGAGGTCAAGCCGACCATGTCCAGTAAAAAACCGGCCGCGGTCATGACGTTGGCGGTCATCAGCAGCGAGGGGGACGTAATGGTGCCGCATTTCTTCCAGGCCAACGAAACCGTCAATAAAACCGTGTATTTGGACGTCCTGAAGCGGGTTGTTGTACCGTGGATGAAGAAGACGGCTGGCGAGCGCAAATACACGTTTCAGCAGGACAGTGCGCCCGCCCACAAAGCGAAAACGGTCCAGAACTACCTGGAGGCCAACACTGCCCACTTCTGGCCACCCACGTTTTGGCCCGCCAATTCGCCGGACCTCAACCCATGTGACTTCTACCTGTGGGGAAGGGTCGAGGGGATAGCTTGCAACACCTACCACAAGTCAACGGTATCGTTGAAGCCTCAATCAAGCGCACGATGGCCTCCTTGGACCCGCGCGAGGTGTCCAAGGCTGTCAAAGCTTTCGGCGTCGAGTGGAGACCGTAATTGAGTTAGACGGCGAACACTACGAATAATCGACGGCCAGATAGTTCACCTCCATTTTTTTTGTCGTACATTTCCGCGTTGTTGGTCGGGACGTAGTAAAAGTTTGTGTAAATTTAAGTGGCTAACCCTGTAATA
>CP045902.1:5109201-5126701 GCA_013387185.1 Caligus rogercresseyi
CCCTGACTTTAACATCGCACCTGTTAGTTTTGTTGAATACTTTTAATAACCCCTACCCTCGCCCCCTTACTCATTGTGATGGGGGGGAAATCAAACGAAGACGAGTGTTTTCCTTTTTTTTATAACTTAGTAATTGTTTGGTATGGATATTAAAATAATAGCTGCAAATGCAAATTCAATTTTAAATAAAGATAGAGAAATAATATTTTAAAACATTTAGTATCGTTTTGTCCAGATATTTTGGCCATCTGTGACACTAGAATAAGAAGATTAACGTCAGAGAACTGGCTTCCAGTTGGTTATGAATGCATATTATCACCTGCTGTTAAAAAAAATGCAAATCATCCCTCAAGAGGGATTTTAGTGTTGATTAAAAGCAAATTTAAACCTCAATTAATAGCTAAAGACAAAGAGGGGAACTACGTTGTACTTAAAATTAACTGGAGAGGAAGGAATATTAACATTATATCGATCTATGGACCAAATTCTAATAACCCAGATTTTTTCAATTTTATTGGTTCAAAATTTTTAACCGAGGCCGCTTTTAAAAATCAAGACCTAATTTTAATGGGAGATTTTAATGTATCAATTGACCAGGAGCGAGATACGCTAAATTATAAGAAAATAAATAACAACAAGTCAAAAAATGTGCTGAAAAATATATTATACAAAAATAGATTTACAGATGCAGCAATAAAATTTAATGGTAGTCCTGAACACACATTTTATGTAAAAAATAAAGGTGACATTATTAAAAGCTCTAGGTTGGATTATTTTTTCGTGTCCGAAGAAATTTTTGCGCTCATTTCCGATTATCAGAATATCCATACATCCATGTCAGACCATTGCGCAATAGCTATGACCATAACCTTTCCCAGGGCTCATTCAAAAAAGAAATGGAAACTGAATTCATCTTTATTGGAAGATAAATCAACTGAATCAAATGTGAAAAAAATTATTGGGGAAATTACGTTAAGACTCAGAAACGGAAAAATTAAATCACCATCTCATGCTTTAAAGTTGGTTTTGGATTGTTCGAGAAGGGAGTATATAAAATTGGGGGTCAAATTGAGCGAGAAAGGAAAGTAAGAATAAGGGAATTGGAGGCAAGAAGGGAAGAAGAAGGAGGAGGAATACTCCAAGATGAGAAGTTACAGGAAATCAATCATAATTTTACGAAAGGCCATTTAATTCGATCTGGTTTCAACTTTGTACCAAAAGAACAAGTATTGTTAGGCAGGCTTAAAAACATAGAACGATGTAGGGCAGAGAAGAAGAAAATAAGAGCAATTTATGATAAAAATGGACACTTAGTGAATGAACCTATAAAGATCAATGAAATGGTTAGGGAATTTTATAATAAGCTTTACGCTTGCGGTGAATGCAATGAAAAATTGGGCTATAGGTGTTTTAAATGTATTTATAACTCAGCAGATTTTGTGAGACACATAAAATGTGAAGCTGTTAAAAAGGGTCCACACTTGGAAGGTAATTGCCAAAAACTTCTTGAGGAAAAAATTAGCAGTACAGAAATTAGAAAATACGTAGAAGGTTATAAAAAAGCAAATAAAAGTCCGGGGCCGGACGGTTTTACTATGGAATTTTATAAAGCTTTTAATGACATTTTGTCCCCATTACTGGAGGAAGTTTTTAAAGAAGCGCATTCGGTTGGATATTTTGAAGACAGTATTTCTTTGGGAAAACTGATATTGATCCCCAAACAAGGAAAAGATTCTAGGTTTGTTGAAAATCTGAGACCTCTAACGATGCTCAACACCTCGTATAAAATACATAGTGGTATTCTTGCGAATAGACTTAGAAAACATTTACCCAATTTAATACATCCTTCTCAAAAAGGATTTGTTCCAACGAGAGTGATGGAAGATGTTGGAAGAAATATAAAAGACACTATTGAGTATGCAAATACGAAAAACGTATTTATGGCAGTAATGGGGGTAGATTTTAAGAAAGCATTTGATAGTATGTCACATCAATTTATTTTAAAGATTTTAAAAAGTAGCGGGATAGGAGAAGGTTTTACAAGAATGGTAGCAGTAAGTCTTTGTAGTACGGCTACCTTCTTCGACAGTGAAGAAAACATTTTCCAAGTGAATAGAGGTTGTCGACAAGGCAACCCTATCTCACCAACATTATTTATAATGTGTCTCAATGCCCTTATAGAGAACATATGCACAAATACCAAAATAAAAGGTATTAAGGTAGGAGAGTTTGAATCTAAAGTAGAAGCCTTTGCTGATGATATGACAATATTCTACTCTGGCAGTCAGGAGGAAATTCAAGATTCTTTTAAAGAGACTTTGGAGTTATTGGAATATTTTAAACACGACTCGGGCCTTGAAATAAATTTTAAAAAGACTCATTTAATGGCAAATTTTAAAGTAAAGTTCAACTTAAATGGAATACAGGAAAAAAATATTTTAAAGATCCTTGGAACATACATAACTTTAGATAACAAAGATATTTTAGAAAATAGTAAATTAATGGAGGAATCTATCCAACAAAACACGGCAAAGTATGCGAATTTTTAAAAAAGGATATTTTTTCTAGAGTTTTTATATGGAATAGATTAGTTTTACCCAAAATAACGCACGTTTTAAAATTAACCCCATATTCAGAGGATTTATGTAAAAGGATCGAGGAAATTTGCGAGGGTTTTTTATTCCCAAATGGACGCCCCAGAGCGATTTCATGGAAACGGATTCAAACACCAATTTTTTGGGGTGGATTAGGATTGCTGGGTATAAAATGTTTCTGGAGGACAGTAATATACAAATGGTTCAGGAGAATTACAGTACAGGGATCTTTATGGAAAGAAATGCTTCAAAGAGATTACTTGAAGGTAAAAACCTTACTCTAGACGAAGAAATGGGTAAAGGGCCGTATAAAGTTATAGAGGCATCTCAGGAAATCGGAACTTTTTGGAAATTGAACGGAAGTATATTTAAAGAAATAAGTGAGAACCTTTTAGAGAAAATGGAGTGGCAGGAGCCAATTGAAAACAATACAAGATTGACTTTCCTAAAGAACACTTCTATTAAAAAGAAACTTGTTTGCATGGGGGATATTTATAACGAAGAAAATGTTTTTACCATAAACGAATGTCTGGAGAGGAGGAGTATCCTACGCAAGGTTAGTTTCGGAAGAAGGGAAATTGGGCCAAGGAACAGTTTTTATAATTTTATTTCAATGATGGAAAACAGTAAGATTCGGAACAGCTTACTCGAAAGGGGAGCAAATAAATTCTTTATTGGCCAGATTGAGAGAAGACGTGAGGAATATGGAGTAGAAGCGTCTACGAAACAGATAATAGAAGGTCTTCAATCAAATTTATTAAGCAATGGCCTCTCTTGGTTAAAGTACAAAATAGTGACCAACACTTTGTCTTTGGGTGCTACTCATGGGAGAAACACAGAAGAAAGGTTTTGCTTCTTTTGTGGGCATGCAAGGGAAACATTGAGGCACTTTTTAATGGAATGCGGACAGATGGTCAGAATTCTGGGACATTTGGTAAATTTGTTTTATGAGAATTTTAATCTGATATTACCTCTTAGAGAATTTGTCTTCTTTTATGTTGGCCCACATCAAGAAAAAATTAATTTTTTAACAACTAAAATGCAGTTTTATGTTTATAAATTCAGATGTAACAGGGTGCCCCTCCCCAGTGATTTTATAAATATTATAAATACATGGATGTTGAGTGTTTTATAAGTTTGTTATAAGTTTTTTAATGTGAATGAATTGTAAATAAAGTTGTACCTGTGTACAAAAAAAAAAAATAAAGGCTCTTTAAAAAATGGTATGACATATAATTATATCACTTTACTGTAAGGCAATTTAGTCAAAGGTTAGCAATATCACCAAAATGGATGAAAGTCAACTTTGGTAGATCCTTTGGCAACACATGAAACACCTTGACATCTACAAAACCCTAAATCGGCATCTCTTTAAGATGGGAGAAGGTTGAGAGCCCACTTGCCGCTCTGTAAAGACGACGAGGAAACTCCAAATCACCTCATCTACAATTGTTCTCTTACACGACAAAAGATGAGACAACTCGAGGAAAATATCGGGGAACGAAGATTGTCTCTGGAGGATTATATTTTTAGGGCATTTAAATGTTTATGCACTTTTAATGATATTTTTATTGATAAAGACAATAGCTACTAGATAGTCACTACCGGCTGATACCGGATTGGTTCGGGATAGGTGGGTCAATTATAGGAGCTAAACAAACAAACAAAACCCTATAACAGTTTATTAAACAATATACATCCATTTTGAGGTGCTGAATTCGAAAGCAATATTAATTTTCTAGATTTGTTATTTTTTCCGACAAAATAAGAATAATAATTATCATCTTTGTCTATAACTATTCATGCATTAATACGTGTTTTTGCTAGAATTGGAATAAAATGCACATATTTATATACTTTCCAATTCATCAGAAAAAGGCTTTTTTCATTTATGGTATACTATATTTTTATAAAATCTATTCATTATAATGAAAAGTTCCAAATTTAGCCCAAAATTAATATTATTTATCTATGTTTAATTTTGCACTTTTTGAAACAATTAGCTCCTTTTTGCAGAAAAAATAAGCACATTAAATATACCCTTGTATACCCAATAACAATCAAGCTATTCATGGAAACGAGTTTCCTTTAAAAACAAAGAAAAATTAAGCAAAGCTTTCATATGAGACATATTGATATCATATATGTATACCTAAGTAGGTATAGAAAGGATTATCCCTTCTTATGTACTTTTAATAATTCATTCTCATCGAATAAGGCTTTTTATATGTTTTTAGAAGGAAATACATATTTTGATAGATGACAAGAGGAATGGTTTCCTTTCTTTTTAACATAAATGAATCATTAATTACTTTTTATAAGAAAAAAAACCAGGAATTCATTAATTAAACATATTTTTAAATGGAGGCAGTGAAACAGTTTACTCGTAGGAAAGCCTCTGTCCAAAAAGAGAAAACGGATATATCATAAGCTTAAAACGCTCTTTGACAGAGGAGAGGTTAAGATAGCAGCATGGGACTTATGATATTGGGGCATATCGTACTTGATGACGACTGGCTGTAGTTGTCAAAATAATTATGTTCAATTTCATTTCAAACCAAACCTTTATATTTTCATCTATGGAGTAATAGAGAAAGAGATTTCTCACTCTTCAGAAGGCCGGAGTTCACTTAAAAAAGCTTTGAAGGCCGGATTCATGATAATACTTGAAGTTGAAGAAAAATCAATTTCAGTTGACGTTTTGTTTCGGGCAAGAATCAAAGATATAAAAATATTTTTATTTCACATTATTTCTCTTGATTGATTGGTAGAAATAGTTTTATTTCACGGAGAAATATTTATGGTTAAACCGTCATAATAAAAGTATATAAGTATGTAAATGAGTTGACTTATTATATTTTGATCACATAGGTTAGGAATTCCTGGTTGAAATCGGTCAGAGGGCTGGATTGTTTTCATGTTGGTCCTCGGGGGACAAAAATTACCGGTACATTTTTGGCGTGGCAACACCAAACACTAAACAAAAAACAGATTTAAAATTGTTGATATTGTATCATAATATCATATATTTATTAAAAACATTTCTCAACCACTGACGTAACAGGCCAAATTTAATATCCATTCGGGCCGGTTCCGGCCCGTTACAATGGCACCAGTGATATAGTTATAGTAATGTGACCTTTTCATATACTTTTACTAATTTCCAAGTTTTATATAGATAAAATACCACGGGTAAGTGAAAGCACCATCTACAGGCCCCTTTTTCAAATAAAAGAAGGGATCGGAGACGTGGAGAGCCCCACTTTTGGGTTCCCTCTAACAAATTAACAATAAAATGATAAATTATAATAAATAATAATAATAATAATAGGCATAGTAAATAAGAGGGTCGTAAATCTCTGTTTCAATGAGGAGAGAGGGGGGGGGGGGGGGGGGAGATATCCGATAGGAAGGAGAGGGAGAGAGAGCTAGGGAACGAGACAGGGCTAATGATGGGAAAATGAATGGTGTTTTACAAACATACTCAGATTTGTTTCTTGTCCCACTACTCTTAAGTAAGTAGAGGAAAATGAGGGAGGGATTGTGTCCCTCTGTTTTCGTTCCCCCTTCCAAGGGCTATAATAAGCACACATACACACACTCTAATGAGAGAGAGAGCTAGAAAAAGTTGGATCCATTTATAGTAAAAAACGTAATATATAGCATCTTCCATTTAGTGAGACCTAAACAAGAGAGAACGACATCATAATAGATATATGTATATTGATCCTTGAGCTTCTAATGATGTAATAGTTCCAAAATATGGGGATGCTAGTAGAGGTTCCCTTTGTTAGATTGGAGTAGTCAAATTGAGCAAGAGGAGTTTGGTTTCCTTCCAAACTAAAACAATTTTTTTCGGCTTTATATAGGCTTTCTGATACATTACTTCTTTTGCATCAGGAGTACGTTTTTTAAGGCCATATATTCTTGGACTTAGAAACTATCTTCTATTCGAATCCAAGTGTAAATAATCCAATAAAAATGTTACCCTATTTACATACAATCTAAATACTTGTATGTATATAATCCTTATTATTTACCTTCTCATGTACAAACGTCTTGTATAAATAAATCAGTCATCTTTACACCTTAACAATAATTAGAACTTTAATAACCTATTAAAGAACTATTTTGAATGCACACTTTTTTTGGTAATAGCATGTGGGCTTTTTCAGGGGATTTGGGGTTTTATCGGCACTAAAATACAATAATTGAACAATGGTTGATTCACACCAACTAAGACTTGAGCTGTAGGAGGTCACAATGAGATATTCCGACTCGAGTCGACTGATTTATTGGGTCCATAAAAGCCTTTTGCCAACAATCAATATAATTTAGAGTGCAGTCGACTAAAATCAAATACATTTTTATATTTCGGTATTTTTTGTTCCTCGATACCACTCCTGTTATTTCATTTATATGCTTTATAAGGTTCAATTATCGTCTTTGTCCTATTAGAATACTTGCAACAAAACTGCCCAGTTTATAATAATATATATTTACAGTTCGATTATAGTTGAAGTTTAAACCCAAAATAAAATATATACAGTAAGAGTTCCTCAGTCTTAAAGTTTGGCTTTATATGTATCTATTATTTAGAACGACTTATTATTATATTTTTGAAATATAATATATATTTCGGCATAAAATGTTGATTATTTAATGGTAAAAAGCGTCATTTCTTAATTGAAACTCTATTTTTCTTACTGAGGGTCTTTAGATTGCATTTATTTGACCTATCCTTATGCATTAAAAATAAACAAATGTCCTATTTGCGCATATTCTTTTTTTTTTTTCATCCATAGACCAAAAGAGATATAAAAACATAGAGAGTTTATTCTCTTCAATAACAAGAAATATAGAACTAGTGATGATTAAGCTAATTTGCAATATGATTTGTTGAAAGAAAAGTAGAGGGAACTAGAGGCATATATACACTCAGAGAGTGCAAACCTCCGCCGCCACTGGGTCCTTATTAGCCTTCCGAGGCGATTTTTCACGACTGAGGCGGCGTAGAGGGACGGGGGAGGGCTCCCTTCGACGTAAATTCCGAGAGGAAGACGCTCCCGGCACCCGATTTCACAGCACAGCGACATCTGTTGGCAGAGTAGGCTAACTTTAAATATTTATTAGTATTTAGCTCATTTTGCATCTTAATTCTGTACTCAGAGATGCCAAAATTTAATCACTTGTTACTTTTGGCATTTTCAACAACTCCACAAAATTTCATCCGAATCCTTTCAGTATTTTTTGAGTTATCCTGCTGACAAACCAACAAACAAACAAAACCAACACCAGTGAAACAATACTCCTTCGGCCGAGGTAGAAAGGGGGAAATTTGTGTTTGGTGAAAACATAAATAAACATTAGTTTTAAAATTATATTTTTATTTATGTAATCATATATGTCGATAATTGGATCATCATTCTGACTATCGGACGTATTAATATAAACTGTTTTACCAAACGAAGGAAGGATGTACCTACCTATGTACTTGGATAAGACGTCATCAGTGTCGCTCTTGAAAATATATCGCTTTCAGGGGATCAGAGGTATTCTTGAACCTTTTTACTGGACTAAAAAGTGTTACAAGAGCCCCCTGCATCTGCCTCCAGCCTTGGACTCGGCCTCAGTTGATGGAACCTCTGTTTTTCACGGACTGAAAATCGTTGGACAATCCTAATTTTGGCTAAGTCATTGTTGCTATTGTTATTATTAGTAATCTTAGGTATAGAAAAAAGGAACGGAACTTTCTTCTTACCGTTATCGCTCAACCTCAACCATATTTAATATAGTCTCATATTAAGCGTCTATATAAGAAGTGTTATAAGGAAGAGCTATGGAAGAACCTGAAGATAACAATCCAAACACCATGGTTTGGGAAAAAGTTACCTACAATAAGTGGGGTAAAAGAACAAAGGCTCAATCTAAGAGCCAAAAAGAGGATCTAAAAGAGGCTCCTCGCCAAAAAACTGTCCACGAACAGAAAAACACCGTCTTTAATAAAGACACAAAAATGAAGCGCGGCAGAGAAGGCCACACAGAGGAAACTCCTCCTCCAAAGAGATGCCAAAACTCTCAGGATACCGTAAGGAACACGGAAAAAGAAGGGATAAAACCCAGGCCCAAAAAAGTGTTTTTATACGCCCAAATTGCCAAAGAGGCAAATGAAATTGTTCTCACAAGGAAAAACGGTAACCACATTTCGTTGGTCGAATGGCACAAAGTCATTGAAATCCTGGATACGGATTATGTACGCCGCCTGTCCTCTCCGGGTGATGAGTGGATCCCAAATTTTGAAGGGCGTAGATACACCAACAAGAGAGCTGCTATTTACGTGAATGATGATGCTTCTGGCCGATATGTCAGGAATATTGTCGCTAAATCAACTCCTCTCCTACCCATTTCATGGGCTGAAGCTGAAAAAATGAGGGAGGAAAGGAAAGAAAAGACGAGTCTCACAGGATTCATAAGAGGGGTAACTGGAAACATTGCGGACGAAGTACTCACTCGCATTATCTCTCACCAATGCAAAACTCTAAAAATCAACGGTAAGGTAGAAATTACCAGGTCAGAAATGACTAAGACAGGGAAAGTTCTACATTTATCTGTTGACACAACCGCATTGAAAGACATGCAACTTGTTGATTGTACCCTACGTATAGCCTCTGCAGGAAAAGTACGATTCCAAGACCCTCGGAAGGCGACAATTGAACAACCTGAGCAAGAAACAGAAGATGAGGACAAAGAGGAGCTTCAGAGTCAGAACCCGAGTGGAATATGTGATAATTCCACTAGCGACCATCTAGCCACCAAAGAGAGCACAAATACCATCTCGAATAAGGGCGCTGAAGTAGAAGGAGATACCGTAATACTGACACAAACACTGGTGGAGTATCGAATGAGGACACTGGGAAAGAAGATAATACTGACAGCAACACAACAACGGCCACATCATCCCAAGAAGGTAAATTAAAATTAAATTTTAAACAAAAACGAGGTCCAAAAAAGCAGTCAAAGATCGATCATTTCTTTGAGGAAGCAGCCGAAATCCTTCTTGGCCAGTCACAACCTTCGAAGGTAAATAAAAACAACTAATGATAAGTTGCACATATATTAATACGCAGCACTGCAAAGCAGCAAACTCAGAGCTAAAGTTAAGAACTTCTGCTATTGCATTAATAACTGAACCATATCTCTGTAATGGCTCAACAAAAAGCCTTGCATTAAGTGGGTATACTATCCATAGTAAACACGGATCTAGCCCGAGAGCCTGCATTCGAACTGTAAACCATTTGAATGCATGGTCAATTCCAGAATTTTCTGAAAAGGACGTTTGTACAATATGTATAAAAATAGACGAGTCCTTAACATATATTAGTGTTGCTTATCTTGATCAACAACTACCTGTAGAAAATGAAACACTGCTTAATCTCATTAAGCACTGTGAAAGTAAACAAGTACCACTTTTACTCACTATGGACTCTAATGCTCATAATCGCCTATGGGCTAGTAAGCATACTGACACAAGGGGAGAAAATCTAGAGAAAATCATAGATGAAAATAACCTTGTTGTTATTAACGAAGGAAATGAACCAACATTTCTCACCCAACGAGCAAGTTCAACCATAGACATTACTATGTTAAATCATCATGCCTTTAAAAAATTTGAAGTCTCAGGATGGCATGTAGACCTTAGACCATCTATGTCAGACCATAGATATATAGTTTTCAACTTTGGTAGATATAAACCTATCACCGAAAAATCAAGAAACTTGAGGAAAACTAACTGGGACATGTTTAGGAACCACACAGATGCGGCAACTCTACCTAAAATACTTCCCTCCCCTAGTATCATTGACCAATGTGCAGAATCATTATATGAGGTCATAAATAAGGCGATACAAATTGCTTGTCCTTTAAGAAGCACGATAAAATCTAAGTCAGTACCTTGGTGGACAAAGCATCTTGCTACTTTGAGGCACAAACTCAGAAAATTGGAACCCAAACGGATGCAAGCTTCCCATAGAGAAAAATATTTACTTGCTAAAAGTGAATATCGGACGGCTCTTAGAAATGAACAAAAAGATTCTTGGAGAAAATTCTGTAGTAATGCTGAAGGTCCCAAAGACATTGCAAGATTAATCAGGGTTCAAAAACCAATAGACAACCCAATTGGTCTCTTAAAAACGGATCGTGGTTATGCACAGTCACCTGCTGAATCTCTAAAAATTCTCATGGAAACTCACTTCCCTGACTGCAAAATCGGCGTAACTTTTGAAAGACCATCACAAACTAATAATTTCGGGATTGATTATTTGAACTATGACAAAGTGAGGGAAGCTTTGAACTCCTTCGGAGCACATAAAAGTCCAGGACCCGACGGACTTAAACCAATTATATTACAACACCTAGGAGAAAATATGACATGCTACATTACTGATCTTTATAAAGTTATTCTTAGCACTGGATATACACCGAAGAAATGGCGTGAAATGAAGGTTGTATTTTTGCCTAAACCAGGCAAAGATGATTACAGCTCCGCTAAATCTTTTAGACCTATCAGCCTTTCCAATTACATCCTCAAAGGCTTAGAAAGAATAGTACAATGGAAAGTAGAAAAAGTAATTCCATCTTTTCATTCTCAACATGCCTACACAAAAGGCTTTTCTACAGAGACGGCACTATCACAAGTAACTGATATTATCGAAAAATCGATATATCAGCATCAGTGTACACTTGCTGTCAGTTTTGATTGTACCGGTGCATTTGATAATATTCAATTTCATTCTGCCAACAAAGCAATGTCGAAACTTGGAATTCCAGTGAGCATCACATCCTGGTATAAAGACCTCATCAAAACTAGGATGGTGAAGGCAGAAATAAAAGGAGAAAGGGTCTGCATCACCCCAACGCGTGGAAGTCCTCAAGGAGGAGTACTTTCGCCTGTGATCTGGAATGCCGTGATGGACACTCTACTTACAAAGTTCCACAAAGGTGCAATCAAAGCAATTGGCTATGCAGATGACATTATCTTATTAATAAGTGGAAAACACCCACAAACACTTGTCAGTAAAATGCAAGATGCAATAAATATTGTACTGGACTGGGGAAGATCAAATGGCTTGACCTTTAATCCAACAAAATCTAGTGCTATAGTATTCTCAAAGGCATATAAACTGAGGTCAAAATATTTTCCACGGTTACAAATGGATGGACAGGAGATTGAGTATTCAACACGCTTGAAATACTTAGGTTTGGTATTTGATCAAGGACTCACCTGGACAGAACATCTGAAGGAAAAAGCTGCCAAGTGCTCTCGCTTATGGAACATGGCAAAAGCAATCATAGGTCAAAAGTGGGGACTGACGTCTGATAAAGTTATCTGGCTCTACGAATCAATGATTAAACCAATCATATGTTATGGTTGTCTTGTATGGGGCCATACTATTGCATCCAAAAAAAGTGGAATCAAAATACTAACCAGTGTACAAAGGAAAGCACTTTTATCAATCACTCAAACACTAAGGTCAACACCTACCGCAGGCATGGAGTCAGCTTTAGGTATTATTCCACTCGACCTATACGTACAAGCACAGGCAACAAAGTCCAGATGGAGAACAAAGCATTTTACACAAGATACTTGGGATGGCATTGGCAACCTCCCACGACGGCGTGGACACCGCTTTTCTAGTGATAAACTGCTTTGTGAAGCAAATATAAATGGGCCTAGTGATTACATAAAAGGTGACCTAGTCTGGATCAATAATAATCGTATAGAATGTCCGGATACAATAATCTATACTGACGGTTCTAAAGACCAAGACGGAAATACGGGCGCAGGATGGGCTATCACTAGGGGTGACATGACTCTACATCATTCACTGGCGTCATTAAAAATCGAGGCATCAGTATTTCAGGCTGAGGTCCTCGCCATTTCAAGATCTGTGGAAGACCTTCTGAAACTGGAAAAACCTACTAGGAATATTGTTGTACGATCCGACTCTCAATCGGCAATTGCGGCTCTCCTCAATCCACTCACGAAGAGCTGCATAGTCAAAGAATGTAAAGAAACTTTGATAAGAGCAAAAAAGGAGAAAAACATATACCTTGAATGGTGTAAAGGTCACAGTGACATAACTGGAAATGAATTTGCCGATTATCTTGCAAAAAGTGGCTGTGAGAGTCAAAATCAAATATGCACCGGAGTACCGCCGAGCTACGTAAAGAAGGCAGTAGATGGTTTGTTTTATCAAAGGTGGAGCTGCCGTCACAAAAACAGCGTAAATATGAAACACACTCGTCTAATGTTGAAAACTCCTCAACAAAATACGATCAAATTTCGACGAGAGAATATGAAACTGCTTGTTCAAGCAGTCACTGGCCATGGACCTTTTCTCTCGCACTTGAGTAAATGGAAGAACATCAGTCCAATTTGCGATCTCTGCACGGAAGAACCGCAGACTGCAGATCACCTCATAAACAGATGTCCCGCTCTGTCCTATGAGAGGCATGAAGTTTCTCAAGAGGAGGACGAAAACATTAGAATAATCAAATTTATGCAATGTAAAATAATGAAAAATATTATTGTAAATAATTTTAGTATTTAAGTAGGAATAAGTATATGTACATAGGTATTATTATCATTATTATTATTGTTGTAACACAGATACCCCGTAGTGTGGTTGTGTTCTCTACTTTAGTGTTATATGTGCGTTTTCGTGTGTATGTCTATCGTGGATGATAGTAATAAATATCAACAAACAAACCAAACGAAGGAAACAACATGTTTATTGGTGAGTTTGCGAGAACAACCTTTTTTGTTGTCCCTAATCATTTCATAAATGAGAGATTTTGTGAATGCCATCCGTTTGTTATGGGCATAATCATGCCTTTATCTGAATAAACTCTTTATGTATTTCTTTCTCTATGCCATATACCTGGATCATATAATTTGAGCTAACCATATGTTTTTTCCTTCTCTAAATGAACATTTATTTAGTCGATCTTATTATGATATTTGGAATAATTTCTGGTGGCAATCATAATTTATTCACGACCTGTAAGTCACGTACACCAAGGAAGTGCAAAAGTGCGTAAAATCCTCTTTTTATGCATTGCCTGATTTTCACCTTGAGCACACTTAAACGCTTCCATTTAGTTAGAGCCTACAGAGAATCATGATTACAAACAATTATTGAATTAGTTGTCCCATGATGTGAATAAGTCTTCCAAACCAAGTTTGGCTTCTGCTATCAAACATCAATTGAGATAGTTAAAAAATGAATCTTTCATCCAACTAAATATATAAATATGTATGTTTTACAAAGGGCCATATAGGCTAATTAGTCCTGTCTAAAGAAATAAGTCCTTTTTGGAGTAATAATAGCCAAATAAATGAGGAGTTTTCGGGGAAACGTCTGGCAAATGTTTTGCAAAGGGCCATATAGGCTAATTAGTCTGTCTAAAGAAATAAGTCCTTTTTGGAGTAATAATAGCCAAATAAATGAGGAGTTTTCGGGGAAACTTCTGGCAAAAATGAAGTGGCAGGAACCAGTTTTAGGTAATAATAGGTTGGAGTTTTTAAAAAACACATCGATAAAAAAGAAATTGTAGTGTTTGGGGAATGTTTTTAACGATAAAATGGATTTTACCCAAAATGAAATTTAGAAAGAAAAACTGTAATAAGTAAAATTAATTTTAAGAAAAGAAAAATTGGTCCACATATTGGTTTTTATAATTTTATTAAGCTTAGTAATAACGCGGAGTTTCGTAACACTTTAATTGATGAGAAGACCCGAAACTATTATTTATACCAAATTGAAAGAAGGAAAAATGAATATGACATAGATGCACCAGTAATAAATATCATAAAGGGCCTACAATCTCCTAACTTAAGTTTTCCTCTCTTTTGGTTTAAATATAGAGTTATTTCAAACACTTTATCCTTAGGATATATATATGGAAGAACTAGAGAGGAAATATTTTTTTTGTAAGGAAGCACGGGAAACGATCAGACATTTCTTGCTAGAGTGTCCACATATTGTGAGGATGTTGGATGATTTAAAATATTTTTTCGATATTCATTTTAATTTACAAATGAGATCTAAAGAGTTTGTCTTCTTTTATATCGGCCCCTATCAAGACGAAGTTAATTTCATTACAACAAAAAATCAATTTTATGTATATAAATTTAGAACAAATAAAGTCTCCCCCCCTAATGATTTTTTAAAAATAATTGAAGCTATTCATAAAGATATGTCTATTGGATAAAATGTTTTAGTTGTTGTATTTTTTGTTAATAAAGTTGTACATTGTACAAAAAAAAAACATCAATTGAGATAGTAAAAAAATGAAGCTTTCATCCAACTAAATATATAAATATGTATGTTTTGGGATTTTTTCATCAAACCATTCCGTTTGTTTATATTATTGAGTTTTTTTTACTCTTAGTACCTCCGCCGAAGGAGGTATTGTTTTCACTGGCGTTGGTTTGTTGGTTTGTTTGTTTGTCAGCAGGATAACTCAAAAAGTGCGGAACGGATTCGAATGAAACTTCGTGGAGTTGTTGGAATGCTAAAAGGAACAAGTGATTAAATTTTGGCATCTCTGAGTGCAGAATTAAGATGCAAAATGAGCTAAATACTAATAAATATTTCAAGTTAGCCTACTCTGCCAATAGATACAATAGATGTGCTGTGAAATTGGGTGCCGGGAGCGTCTTCCTCTCGGAATTTCCGTCGAGGGGAACCCTCCCCTGTCCCTCTACGCCGCCCCAGTCGTGAAAAATCCGCCTCGGAAGGCTCATAAGGACCACGTGACGGCGGAAGTTTGCACTCTCTGAGTGTATATATGCCTCTAGTTAAAAAATAAGTTTATCATATGATGGATTCGGGTATTTTTACTTTCCGAATAATACTGATCATAAAATGTATATGTCGAATGAAACTACTAAAATTCCTTTTACAATTTTGAACAGTCTTTAATTTTGAGTCTAAAATATACATAATTATCATAAAATTAGTAAAAGTAGAGTTAATCACTGACTATCACTAACTATAATTTAAACTTTTAAATCGACTGACTATCAAACAACCGGTTCATTCCAAATTTTTAAACTATATTGATGGTTGAGATAAATTTATTAAGCAAATATTGTTTTGTTCAATAACCACCAAATACCCTATTCGTAATCCTATTTCAGTTCTATTAATCATAGCTAGCCATAACAAACTAGGACCTTTTTCTTCTCGACCGTGATTGGTTGAAAAACAGAAAGAAAAGTCATAGTTGTTGAGATGCAAACACCTATTCAAGATTAATGAAAATCATCATGACTTAAAACAATTATTTCGAATAGGTTAAGCTCATTTCTTATAACAGGAAATTATTAGGAATTTTTCGCATAACTCGTAGTAAATAATAAGTTAATTGATCAAAAATAATATAACCGACAACCTTCATAGCTTCAACGTATTCCAGCAATCTTAGAAATAAATGTGTTGTACTTCCCGCGGTGAAAAGAGTAAGAAATATGGTATAAGTGTCGTCTTTTATAGGGAATGTGCTTGGATTTACATATAGTCGATCACGCCTGGGATCAAAGTTGGCCTTTAATTCGTATTACTCTGGGATGATCCGATCATTATTATAGCTGAATACATTAAAGACTCAATAAATGAAGGGAAAATCAATAATTGAGCCAACAACTGAAGGGAGCCATCTTAGGTGTGCTTTAAAACGAAATAATTCAGTCAATGAAACAACGAAAAAAAGGAAGGGTTAATTGTTATCCCTTGCATTTAAGGTCTAAATACTCCAAAATTTAGTAATATAAAAATTGGGGAATGGCAATAGATACTCCGTGAAGTCGTTTAAGGAAAATAGTATGTTATTTTTAAGAAACTTAATATAGGGGGCATCACTGATATTTATGCAGTATTTCCCTTTTTCTATTCCAAAGATTAAACTGTTCATCCTCGCGGGGGCCATTTTAATTCTACTTACTCCCCACAGATCTCTTCACGCTCTCAAGCAAATATACATAGCAAATGTTCTCACAATATACTACATTTTTATTTTATAACCACTTTTTGTAAGGATCCTTAAAAGACTGTCTAATATCCACTACCAAGATAAAAAACAAACAATTTAATCAAGAGGCGGCTTATCCAAGTGGGTGTACAAAAGCTGTGTGCCTTGTATTTTCCTCATGCATCAACAACGATCCTCTCCCTTCCCTTGATAGTATGGTTTCTTTGGATTAAAATCTAATTATCAATATAAATAATATATTATAAAGCCTGCACGCTTAGTCCTTGAACTGAGGATAATTGGGAGTGTACCATATATATATACGGGTGAATCACTTAAATTGAGACTCACATATTACAAACTACAATCTTTGTATTAAATTTTACACAAATAATTTAAACAAAAATGATAGGACATGGTGTAATTTACAAAATTTATTAATTAAATTTCCACATATCCTCCTTGGGCCTTCACTACAGCTTTGAACCTCCTCACGGTGGAGGCAACACAGGCAGATATCTCTTATCCAGACAAAGAGGCCCAGGCCTGAGCAGCTTCTTCTGTAGAATCGCCACCGATGACCAGGACTTCACACACCCTTTTCTCCAAATGGAATATATTCCAAAGTCCATGGGTTCAGATCTGGGGAGGAGGAGGCCACAAGGTCTTTGGACCAAAAGTCTGCAAACATCAGTGCAGAAGCTTTGAACCAATTTGCTGGTGTGGGATGGAACTCCATCTGTTGGAACAGTAAAAGAGCCGTAGGATACTCTCTTGAACCCATGGGACCACCTCCTCTGAAAGAAGATTGCAGGTACACCCGCCTAGTCGATCTTCACGCCCTCTTGACAAAGATCATAGGGGCCTTCTTC
>CP045902.1:5129201-5139891 GCA_013387185.1 Caligus rogercresseyi
GTAAATTTCCATATGCAGCCATGACGATGATAAAATTCAACTGAAATGATCTTTCATATGTTGGCTGTCTGCTAAAAAATCAGCTGCACGGATCGGATGACGTCATCCTTGTTAATGGATGTTCTGAAAACCCGCAAAAATTTGATCTGACCACCCTGTATACCTATATATAGGTGTCCAGTAATTTCATCGCGAGTTAAATTTGTCGCCGAGCTATTTATAGCTTTTTTTTTTTGTCGCGGGTAAATACATCGCTTTCTCTTTTAAAGTCAGTCAATTTTGTAGTTCGTCTTTTTGAAGCGGGTAAATTGTCGCCAAGCTTTTTTGTAGTGAAGTAATTTGTCGTTCTTCTTTTTTCGTAGGTAATTTGTCGCCAAGCTTTTTTGTAGTGAAGCATTTTCGGCGCTGTTTATTTTTTACTTTGTGGACTATTCATGGGGACTCTGTCTGGGGTCCCATGGGTTTGAATCTACCGCTGACATTTTTAGGGAGAAAAGACACGCGGCTTAAGGGTGTGCTCAACTTAGCCTCGGGTGTTCCGCCACGAGTTGAAATCTACGCAGGGTTAACGGTGGATTTCAACGTTATAGAACCCCCGGCTGAGACTGGCGTACCCCCCCCCCCCCCCCAAGATTAGATGATACAAAACTCTTGGGCAAAATCCATACAAACCCACCACCAATGGGCCCTCGGGTTCTGCTGAACACAATCGGGGGTTTTGGGGTTACAAATCCACCGCCAATGGGCCATCATGTTCCGCCGAACGCAATCGGGGTTTTTGGGATTACAAATCCCCCGCCAATGGCCCTCATGTTCGCCGAACGCAATCGGGGTTTTGGGATTACCATCCCCCGCCAAATGGGCCCTTGGGTTCTTCCAAACCCAATCAGGGTGTTTTGGGGTTTAAAAATCCACCCCCAATGGGCCCTCATGTTCTGCCGAACACAATCGGACTGTTTTGGGGTTACCAATCCCCCGCCAATGGGCCCTTGGGTTCCGCCAAACCATCGGGGTGTTTGGGGTTAAACAATCCACCACCAATGGACCCTCAGGTTCTTCGACACAATCAGGGTGTTTGGGGTTACAAATCCCCCGCCAATGGGCTATTTGTAACCCTAAAATATAATAATTGTGTTCGGCGCAACCGAGGGCCCATTGGTGGGTGGATTTTTTAACCCCAAAACACCCTGATTGGGTTGGAAGAACCCAAGGGCCCATTTGGCGGGGGATTGGTAATCCAAAAAAACCCCGATTGCGTTCGGCGGACAGAGGGCCATTGGCGGGGGATTTGAATCCCAAAAACCCCGATTGCGTTCGGCGAACATGAGTCCCATTGGCGGGTGGATTGTAACCCCAAAACCCCGATTGTGTTCAGCAAGAACCGAGGGCCCATTGGTGGTGGTTTGTATGGATTTTGCCCAAGAGTTTGTATAATCTAATCTTGGGGGGGGGGGGGGTACGCCAGTCTCAGCCGGGGGTTTCTATAAACGTTGAAATCCACCGTTAACCCTGCGTAGATTTCAACTCGTGGCAAACACCCGAGTAAGTTGAGCACAACCCTTAAGCCGCGTGTCTTTTCTCCCTAAAATTTTCAGCGGTAGATTCAAACCCCATGGGACCCCAGACAGAGTCCCCCATGAATATGGTCCACAAGTAAAAAATAAACAGCGCCGAAAATGCTTCACTACAAAAAAAGCTTGGCGACAAAATTACCTACGAAAAAAAGAAGAACGACCAAAATTACTTCACTACAAATGAAGCTTGGCGACAAATTGACCCGCTTCAAAAAGACGAACTACAAAATTGACTGACTTTAAAAGAGAAAGCGATGTATTTACCCGCGACAAAAAAAAAAGCTATAAATAGCTCGGCGACAAATTTACTCGCGATGAAATTAATGGGACACTTATATATATATTATATATAGATACTTATGTTGTTTGCAAATAATACTATGGATTTTTTCTTCTTGAGTCTTAATCTAATAAAGATTTGCAACGTCATAAATTCTATGAAACTTATGCATAATAACATCATTTCACTCATTTTTAGTTGTAGTGAATCATGCCATTATCAATAGGGATAAATAGAAGGCAGCCCTTGCAAAGAGGTGGTAATCATTTTTCTTTTCAACGTCCAGTGGTTAGAGTGATGATCCCTTATTGCATGAAATGATGAAATGAAATAAGCTTCATAGTCCTTGAGTGTGATAAATTGGTTAATTGAATAAATATTTAAAGGATGATATAAGAGGAGTCCATTCGAAGGATTTGCAGATGGCATGGATTGAGGCTCCTACGCGTTATAGGAGAAATGACTTCGTCCAAGCTGTCCAGCAAATATGTATACAAATATTAACTTGATATCAAAATAAATAATTAGTTTGTCAAAAAAGCGATCAGATTTATTGCTTAACTTTATTTTTAAAATAAAAGAACCTGTTCAAGTCTAGTCGAACGGAATAAGAAAGTTGTAATATGTTCATATTTATAAATCATGCTTACATTTCATCGATGAACTAATAAAAATTAAAGGGTGTTTTAAAAAAAATAATATGCTCTATTGGTGTATTTGTTTTTATTGGTATAATTGAATTTATAACTGGTCTGTTTTGCTCATAGAGTATATCAACTATATAGGAATATACATCGGTATCAGCCGGTAGAGTTCTTTCTAGGCTCTATTGTCTTTGACTATATAAATGACTAAGTGTGCATAACACTAAAAAATATAGTATTTAGTGACAATCTTTATTTCCCGAACTCTCTCTACATTTATATAACTTCCTGATCTTCTTTCACATAAGGTTATTATTGTTATAAGTACCCTTAGATAGAGAAAAAATATTTATTCAACTAAAATATGTATTCTGCTTGTTACATATTTGCATCATTTTATATTTGGATATTTTTACTAATTAATGAAAATTAATATTTATTTTGTTTTTCAACAACAAATTTTGTCACGCTTTCCTTTAATCTATAATGGTTCTTGACTATACACCATCCATACGCCATTTCTTAGGAAATAATTTTAAATTAACCTTCTCGAAAAGAATCTATGGGGAGTCCTAGAAAGTGACCCTATTATTTAAGAGGAGTTGCCGGCAAGGATACCCTATGTCACCTTTCTTAGTAGGAAGCATTATGGATCTTAGCAACAATATATCTAAGAAGACCAGAAGTTTGGAGGTGAATTTGGAACAAAAAAACATATTGTAGATATACACGCCGCCGAGTGACACTTAAGTTAGAGGCATAATCTGAAAAACAGCTAGTCAAGCGGATTGAAGACATTCGGGCAATCATGATTTCGACGGGAGCACGATACCTGGCCTTACTGTGAAGATCCCTACGATCAATAACCATTCCATAGAAATATGTGGGGGATCTGGCACGATTTATCCGTCTTGCTCCGCTGGACATCTCCAACTTCTACAACGGATTATGAGACGGACAAGAAAATTGCCGAAAGACAAACAAAATAAATATTTTCAATCTTTTTAATCTTTAATTTTTTACATAAATAGTATGTCTGTATATATAATTACAATTTTGTTTCTTTAAAGTTTTTAGAATTAATGTTGTTGATATTGCTGCTAGATTTTAGATTAGAGATTTAATTTTAAATAATAATGTTTATTAATATATATTCATATGTAATATCTCTATGTCAATAAAGTCTTAGGAAAAAAAAGAGTTTATTTTTCTTTTTGTTAGGGAATGGATGGGATTGAGTGCTCATAACTAAAAAAAAGTTAGAACTATAGTACTTATTTTGACTTAAAAATCACAATATGGGGGTCAAATGTCGCTTAATATATTTTTGCATAGGTTCAAAGGGAGAAAAAAATAAGGCCGAAAATTCATTTGATTTGTAAATAAAAGTTTCAAAGAACAAAATAACTGTTCAGATTAAAATAATAATAATGTGTTTACCTGTTTAGTATTTCAATGGTTGTTTGATAAGAGAATTATTTTTTGTTTTCAATATGTAGGCCATCCTTTTGCGTTTCATAAGAAATAATATGATGAAAGCCTCTTCATTAAATGGACTCACGCGGATACAAAGCCACAAAAATCAAAGTTATTGAACATCATTGCATACTTAAATATTGATGAAACATTGTGGTCAAGGACAGTGCTTTCTGTTAGTGTGCATGTATTATACATGTGATGGCCTTGTTTATTAAGGGCATATGTAATTCATATAAAAACTATAGGCATATTACACTCAGAGAGTGCAAACCTCTGCCGTCACGGAGTCCTTATGAGCCTTCCGAGGCGGATTTGCACGACTGGGGCGTCGTAGAGGGACTGGGGAGAGTTCCCCTTGACGGAAATTCCGAAAGGAAGACGCTCCCGGCACCCGATTTCACTGCACAGCGACATCAATTGGCAGAGTAGGCTAACTTGAAATATTTATAGTATTTAGCTCATTTGGCATCTTAAAGAAGCACTCAAAGATGCCAAAATTTAATCACTTGTTCCTTTTGGCATTTCCAACAACTCCACAAAGTTTCATACGAATCCGTTCAGTACTTTTTGAGTTATCTGCTGACAAACAAACCAACCAACAAACCAACGCCAGTGAAAACAATACCTCCTTCGGCGGAGGTAATTAAGAAGTTGAGCGACTTTAAAAATATGATTCAGTATGACGATACATTTGATATGTTTGCTGAATATGCATGATATTCTGCACTTATTATTAAACATAAAATTGAATAATTGATACATAAATACGATTTATAAAAAATCACGAATATCAATTACAGGTTAACAAAAAATAATAGGTAAAAGTTTTTATTATTTTAACTAATAACATTTTGGTTCAGCCATTCTAATTTATTGAAAATGCAATAGAACCTAATTCCAATGGGCTCAATACTGGTCCCCATATAAGAAACTCATCCCATCTTTATAAGGCTTATATTAAGAACATATCAACTCTAAACTAACAGATGGATTAAGATAAATTATTTTATAAAATTGTGGCTATGGTGGTCTGATAAAGACAAAAAAACAGCTGTCGATTTATCTATAGTGATTGGTATGGATAAATTTTATCCGAAAAAAAACCTTGAGAACTAGTAGTGAGAAAGAGGTATAAAGAAAAGGTCAGTCGAGACGAGGCAATCCTCTGGTCCACGAGTCCTGAGGAATAGATAGGTCCAGGAAACAGAGGGATACTTCAATTTTACCAAGGTTCTTTCTCCAGAATAGAAGAGCTCAAACAAAGACGATTCAATACTATTAAGAACAATATATAATAGCAACTCTAATTCGTTTTTCTTTTTATGCTGACAAGACAAAGTTTGCTTATTAATCATTTATAGCTTACCACGCGTTTATAAAATAGTATCCATAGAGAGGCTTGTGACTCACACTTTCTCGTCCCGGTGAGATTAATCTATGCCGATTGCCATATATTTCTCCACAACTTTTTTACCTCTCTACTTTCTAAGGTCGGAATAACGGTACATCAAACTCAAAATTTGAGTTCTAACCTAATAAGAAATATCTGTTGATATATATTATAACAATTCACTTAATTCACATGAACAGTATGTTCCATTATTTATATTTATTTTACATTAAGTTATTGAAATACATTCACTTTAAACTAAATACTGTATCTTTTACATCAAATATATTGTGATAATGTTTTTTGGTAAAATAACTACTGAGTCTACCATATTTTTAAAGTATAAAAAAACAGTAGGAAGCCGCTTTTTCATATTTCCTATTTAAAGAAACCCACTTCCGATACTATCACGCTTATTTGCAATTCCTTATAAAGCTATGAAAAGCTTGCGTCCAATTTAAAATATGTGAGTTTTTACTTTCTTTTACAATCTTCGGTTTGGCTATAATGTACATATAAGAAATCGAGAAAAGTAAACAAAGTGTAAGCAAAGCAATTTTTATTCCATTGTATATAATCCTGGTTTCAAAAAACTGAATATAATAAGAACGATATATTGTTTTGCTTGTTTTTGTATATATATATGCTTCCATAAATAAATTTAATATTGTTTTTTTTTTGTTTTTTTTGGATCCTGATGGAATACCTATTTTGAAGACGTTGATTTAAACATTTATAAAAATACAATAAGAATAATGCAGTCGTAGGTATTAAACATAAGATAGGTTAATAATAAAGGGGTTTAAGTAATATTTAAAATGATGATATAATAATAATAAAAGATGAAAATAAAATAATAGAAGAAGGCGTCAAGAGAGTAACATAGGAGGCCGTGAGGCTCTATTTGTAAACAAATAGCTCCTCCACCGGAACCAGCACGACTGATGAACAATTGGGACACCGCCGAGGATCTCCAAGCTTCTTCTTACCACACAATCAATCCCCAGGGAAGAGGAGATCCCTTAACTCTAGCGGCATAAAGGATCCCCTGGACAGTTGATAATATTGTTTTCTTTATTGGCCGGAACTCGAAAAGGAGATCACGATCTCCACATCTTTTTTTTGGATAATTGAGCCGAGTATATTTTAGTTGCCTACAACAAGAAAAATATGAACATAAACCAACCTTTTCCCCATCATGTGGACCGAGAAGATCAAGCTGCCACTATTTATTAACCAGATCTTTTAAGCTCCTTTTGTTTTTAATCATTAATACTTTGTTTTACTTATCTGTAAAAAAATAAAACTTAATCGTTGATAATATTATGTATATTCCATGTTTTCATTCGATATGTTTAGCAACGAGATGAAATAAATAATGATTCATTAAAAAAAATACAGTATAAAAAATAAAATACACTAAATTATATACAGAAACTGAGTAAAACTATTCAGGGCAGTTGCAAAAATACATAAATGAACATTTTATTCACATTTTTTTTTGTACCAAGATACAAAAAAGCAATCTATTTTATTCGTATTAACATAACAGTTTTACAAAACAAGCTGGGGAACATGATAAAAGCACAAACAAATACTTATATAGCTGAACATGATAACATTCAAAATAAAGCACTATACAGCACACCTTCAATTTAAAAGAATAACCTTATATAAAAGAACGCATCATATAATATTTTTTGTGATATAGTAAAAAACAATAAGATAATTTAGAAGATATTATTTAATGTTATGAAATATACCTTTTATCTAAATTGCATAATGTATAGTGACGAAATATACATCACAAAGAATATATTTCCTATATATTCTTGCATTATTTCACATATTTTGACCAACCACTCAAAGTTTATTATAATATACACAACTTGAGCAAGGTCAAGCTATGAAGTGACCTCATGCTTATCAAATGATGATCTTTCCATCATTTAACAAGGCTTTGAGTACACCACCCACTCATATATCTCAATCCAAAAAGGAAGGAAGCCCGTTTTTTGTATGCAGAGATCAAAGAAATTTGATATCCCTCTCCATTCCGCAAAGCTAAGTATGGTCTTGGGGGGAAATAAGGAGAAAAAAGAAAGAAAATTGATTTTTTTGACATCCTTATTGATTATGATAGTAGAAGGATTACTGAAGAATATCGATGATCCATAGCAATATATATAGATAAACTATATACATAAAAAGAGGAGTTTCTTGTTGTTGTTGTTTTGAAGGATATTGTTGCGTTGGTCTTAATGTAGTAGTTTTTTTTTTGTATATAAATATATGGATATTACGCACCCATCCATCACAAATGAACAAACCTGGACAGGCCGTTGAATCCCTTAATAAATCATCCAATTAATTTAACTTCATAACAAAATATATATGTAACTTTGTATCGTAGGCAAAGTATATTAAAACCCTATGTATTACTTCTTAGAATCCCGATTCATTTAAATAGATTACATGGAGACGCGTACATATTCGGTCCTTTCAAAGGATGTGCGCACATGGACAGCTATAGGATATATTGGTGGAAATATGGATACTCATATTGCTTCATTCTAATAATTTCTACAAGAGCCCCAGGAGGGGGAGAGTCGCGCAATGGATAACATTGATTCATTGTTTGTTATGATTTGGCGTTACTCCGCGTAGAAGTGTCTTGAAACTACTTTCCTCCCTGAAGGATCATCCTGATGGGATGGTAACTCAGAGTCTCTACGGATTCATGCTGGATTTATCGATAAATGAAATGGCGTCCCATAATTTTCCACAAACCCTCTCCTATACGACCATGTAGCATATCTTTAGGAAGAACTCATTTCTTCTACATTACTTAAATTAAGCTTATTTTATCGCTATCTCTGCCTTTCTTTAATCATCACGTAAAACTATGGCTTGTCAGCAGGTCGGTATTTATATAATTATAGCCTCTTTTTTGCCTAAAAGGATGGATTAACTGCATTCTAAATAGTATTAGAATATTATCAGATTTAAAAAAATGCTCCTTGGAATCATTTTTTTTAAGAAGTTTGGTATACATAAAACCTCCTTCAAGGTAACCTACGCACTCACAACATGAAGGGTTGAACTCCTTCGATGTTTATATGCTTTAAAACCTTATACTTGAATAGTACAGCAACATCATCAGCAAAGGTATTTGGTGCCGTCATGCTTCTATCTATCGGTGTTATCTATTTTATTTTGGAAAAAACGCCTAACGAAATTAGGCCATCCTTACGGAAATTCCACATTGACTTAACCACTGATCTGGATATCTTACGATATCATACCTTCTTCATGCCATACTAATATGCTTAGAAATAAACCAGTTTGTGATACAAGTTTTTTTAAAACTTATAACGATGTTTGTGCAATTAATTTATGTATGTATATTGAAGTTTACTTTGATTCCATGGATTTGTGGTTATTATACTTTGATTGATTGGCCAATATGGTCAATAATCGAATATTGGTCTCTTGCTCTTTATCATAGGTATCACGCATGTACACAAAAAATGAGGATCCCACAATTGGTGTCTTAAATAGTTTTTTTTGTAGATCATATATTCGAGCAAACGGTGGACATATGTCTTTATTCACATTGATGGTGAGTTTAACATTCATATGTATTTACTTACAAGATTCAATTATATATTTACAATTCTACTCACAGAGTTATTCTTTAATACATATTTTATGGATGCATTCATTTAGTTGTAAGCTTTCAGCAAAAATTAAAAATACTCAAGCCATTTAAATGTAATATTTAAAATAATATGACCTATTTTACAGATATCAGAAACTTATATTATTATTGAAATCAAAGTACCTCAAGCTGAAGTCAGACAGAGAAGTTCCTTTTTGGGGTTGCCAGTAATGTATATTGGCATAGTTGAGAGAGTAAATCTAATATATTTTTTTATTAGAACAGATGGAAATCAGAACAGAAACTGCCGCGTAAATGGCTTCTGAATTCTAAATGATACTTTAGAAAGTTATAGAACTAAATTTATTATTGAATGTAGTAAATGTTAATGAATTATTTTGAACAACTAAGGAAAACAATTGAAGATTTTGTCGGACGTGGATGGTGCTAATATTTGAAAAACCCTTTGATAGTGTCAAACAAGGCGTCTCTTCACGATGCGGCTCTACTCAGAGATAATAAAATCATCCTTTATATATCAACTGTCGTCTTCTTATAGGCCAGGATCCAAGTCATTCCTTGGAAGTCTCCTGCTCCAGAAACCAATTTTATTAATTTTTATATTACGCATCTTTTTATGCTCAATAAAATAATGAAAGCTATTCTTGTGACATCATATTACAGTAATGGATCGTCGCACTGACAATAATATATATAAGGTATATATCTATATATATATATATAATATATATATATAATCTATTATATATATATATATATATATATATATATAATATATATTATATATATATATAATATATATATATATATATATATATATATATATATAGAATTCTGTTCGTTATCAGTTTGTTTCGTTCGTTCGGTTCCCTGTATCTCCCGAAAGGTTCATTAGATCTTGACGAAATTTTGCAGTGAATAGTTTTTGAGAACTCAGGGAGTGGTTTTTAGGGGGTTACCAACTTCTGGAAAATTCGTCATTGTCAGGCTTATTTTATTCGCCAAAACGTTTTTGCCGATTTTTTAAATTGCATGTTCGATTTTGACCAAAATGTCTAGGATGAGTATGAGGTATAAGACGTGTTTTTGATTGTATTGGCTGTTGACGCGGAAAATTCGTTTTTCTTTTTGATTACTTAAAGAGAAGTTTTTTCTGCCATACACTATCTTCAGCACTCTATGAAATGAAATCAAAAGAATTTCTCTTTATGAAGCTTAAATACCCAGCCTTAAGGAATAGATCACAAAAAATGACAATGACGACTTTTTAAGGAACTATATTTCATAAGAAAATAACATTTTTCATAGAAATATCTATCTATGAAATGACTGAAAAATAATTTCTTTTTACGATGTTTAAATTCCCAGCCTAATGTAACAAAAAACGGAAAAAAATGGCAATGAAGACTAGGGTTTTGTCTATTTTTCAAAATGTTTGAAATGTTAGCCATTTTGAAGATTTTCTGTTTCTTGGTGATAAAAGAAGACGACAATCAAAGCTTGACAAAATCGGTCAACATTACGATGTCGCGCACGAGGTCAAAGTTTAAAAATTTAGTAAATAATTAGTTTTCCGCAAATTTCTTCAAAATGAAGGACGTTACAGACTTCAATTAATATTAATTAATTTAAAGGAAATCT
>CP045902.1:5147496-5177962 GCA_013387185.1 Caligus rogercresseyi
ACGGTCCTTGAATTCCGCCGTGGCGATGAGAGATATCGGAAGAAGACCTATTTGAAGGTGGATGAACGGCTATTCAATATAATTATTAATTATATGATAAAATATAATTTAAAAAAATATTGCTTGGAATCTACATACTTTTTAAGATAGTTAAATAAATTATAAATATATTTATGCAAAATGGCATTACAGAGAATTGATTCAATTTATTTTTCCACAAACTAAGGAATTGTGAATCATTCATAATGTATGTATATAATATAGTACTTGAAGGTTTTAAGATTATGGGAAAGGGACAATCAATTATGAACGAGAGAGGGACTGAGGGAGAAATTGGCTTAGAAGCTAAATGGAAAAAATAAAAATGGCTATATATGATCCGTAGAAGGCAAATATATTTCAAAGTCGTGGTTTGGAAAATAAATTGGTAGAATGGACGTACTTAAAGAGATGTTGCAGAGAACATGAGAAAAAAATGGATTTTAACCGAATTTGAGTTATATAGAAAAATATTGGATAACATTTCCAATTTTTATTGATTACATTTACAGTTTTGCATATTAAGAAAAAAATCTTATTCATATAACTAAAATATTAAATTAAGAATTTTTATTATTAGTGCCCTATTAAAAGAAAAAAACTGAAACGTCAGAGGGGAGGTCAAAAATCAAATGTGCCCGTAATTCTCAATACAGTGTAACCATTATAAACTTAAATCAATAAACAGTCTTTGATAGTGTATTTTAATTTAAATCTTGAAAAAAATTAATTTTAATTCATAATATTCCAGTATACTCTTTATATGATTAAAAAATGAACCTCTGTGTCAAAAAGTATTACGTAATACACTACTTGTTGTTGATGAGATAAAACAAAAAAAATGAATTACGGAACCCCCTTCTCTTCTTTTAAAAAAATATTAAATTCAAATTGGTTTAATCAATCGAACTTTGCAATGTTAATTATATCATCCCAGGGCAGAAGATGGATCTTCCCTTTAAAAAGGTTTCACTTGCGCTTTTTCCAGCTAGTACAAGGTCTGTAACTTAGAAGGGACGTTATATCGTTCTTTTTAACAGATGTAGAAGAATCTTTCATATGTTTTTCGTCCCAACATTGGGCTCTCAGGGCTTTTGTGGAGAATATGGAGATGATAGAAGACGGGACTTGATAAAAGGCATTACGTTGTATTTTGCTTGTTGATGTTATGTTCCACTTCCTGCAGCGTTGGGATCGCTTTTTGTCGAGTTGCAATTAGAAAGGTGAATATTTTCCAGGCGAAGAAGCTTTGTGTGTTTGAAAGATGTGGATCCGCATGTCTGTAAGGTTGTTAATATTAGTCGCCTCCATGAAATGGTAAATGGAGTATACGAATTATTTTTCTTAGATCAGAACGGTTTTGGGGCATATAGGTTTGTCGAGTCTGAGCCGCCTCCAAGGCTGAGGAGTAAGAGTGCTGCCCGCTTTCAATACTCTGTTGACGCAATAATGTGAAGATCCTGCTAAAAAATTTGGACTCCACTTGGAGACTAATGAGTAGTTATTTACACGACTCTAAGAAAATGATATTTGGACAAGGTGGAATAAAATTAAAAATATTGAAATTGTCTTTCACTTAACACTACAATCAAGAGTAACATCAGTTTTCTTCGATAAATCTGTCACTTAAATAGGCCCCTTCGGAGAAATTTTAAGAGAATTTATACGAGGCACCAAAATTATTGATGCATTGGATTTATATTTACAAGGATTTACGAAACCCCCTCATTCTCATTTGAGTATAATTGCACTTATTAAAATGAAAATCTACAACATTACAAAGGAATGCTATTGATTTTGAATATAAAGGAATTATGATTAAGGTAATATGTGTTATATAATTAAAAAATAAATATGTTTTCTTTATAATATTATTTCAAAAGAATAACGAAGATAAAACTTATTTGTGATTCCTCGATTTGTTGTTTTACTCGAGTTAGAAATAAGTATACATAAATAATTCCATATTGTACCATAATTTGAAACGGTATATGAATATTCAGAGATGAATATTTTGAATTCTATCTTTAATTTATTGATGTAAATAGAAATATAAAATAGACATATATGTTATAGAAATACGTAATTTGTTTATTAAAATAAATATTAATATATCTATATATAAAGATAATGATATATAATTTAAAATTTGGTAATTTTATCAATAATCAGTAATTTTACAAGGGAAACTTTTCAATTTTCACGTCCTTTTCAAAAGATCGGAATCGGCAAAAGATATCGGGAAAAATATAATTAGAATAGACTTGATAAGTCTATTAATTTCATATTAAAATCAAGTCAACTTTCAAATATTCTAAAGCAAGCATGTTTTCATTGTCCTTGTTCATTAATTATGTTCCAGAAAATATATTGATAGCGACAGAAAGATGGCATCCTATTATAACGTCAGAATTATGGTTTATAAAAATATCAAAATAATACAATTTGTATTAACAGCCGAAAATAGAGTTTGTTTTTTTTTTTTGTACACTCGGTACTATTTATTCAACATCTTCAAAAACAATTCACATCAAAAAATTCTTCTTCAAACGGCATAAACACAACAAAACATTATCTATTATAGGGTCGAAATCTTGGGGAGGAGGGGTTTTCATACTTCTGCATTGATATAAAATATACTGAACTTTAGTTGTAATAAAGTTTACTTCTTCTTGATTCTTGCCCAGATACAAATAAACCAATTCCTTTGAAGTTAAAATTAATTGAAAATTGGTAAAAAAACACAATTTTAACTTGTTTAAAACATCATCAACCAAGGGACACTCTAATAAAAAATGATTCAAAGTCTCCAAGGAGTCCTTACAAAAAAAGCAAAATCTTTCATCACTAGTCCTTCCAAAAATACTTCCCAGGGATAGAGTGTTGGTAACAATTCTGTACTTCAAGTAGTACAATGAGACATCCAGCCGAATGGAGTTTAAAACTTTTATTATCTGACATGCTGAAGCGTTTAATCTAAAATGTTCTTTCTTTCTCTCAATCTGGCTAAAATATTGATAAAAAACTGATTTATTTACAAAGGTATTTCTTAAGAAATTATTATTTGATAGTATTAAAAAATTAAAAAAATCGTCTCTTGGTCCTATTGGTCTTTTTCTAAAATTTATTTCATATAAAATCTTTTTCTTCTCTAAAATTTCATTTTGAGTAAAAAAAGGTTGCTATTAAGAACTTCACCCAGATAGTTGATTTTTCTAATGATAGACATATCTCTCATAAAACAAAGTCTTTCGTTATCTTTAACAGGTTCTTGCCATTCCATCGTTTTTAGGACATTTTTTGACAATTCCTCATACACGTTCTTATTCTCACTCCAGAATGGACCCATAGCCGAAACTACATCTAAAACTTTAAATGGACCCTCGCCCCGAAATTCGTCTAAGGGCTGTTGGAACTTTTCAATGTATTTAAGATGCAATAGTTCACTCCATATAGATTGACTATTAAAAAGTCGCTGAAACCACTTAAAAACCAGGACCTTCCAAAAATTCTTAAAGGGGAGTAAACCCAGCCCTCCAAATTTTTTCGGACAATTTATTCGCTTCCATGTAATGTTCCTACTCCTTCCCATAGGAAATAAAAAACTTTCGCACAGATTTTCCACCTTTGAGCATAAAGCTTCTGACACAGGCGTTAAAATTAAAATATGTGTTAAAGTTGGTAAAATAAGAGTGTTCCATACATGGATTCGTGCGGAAATATTCTTTTTCAGAAAGTAGTAAAATCTTTTGATGCCCCTTTCAACCCGAGTCAGAACCTCACTTATATTTTCCTTCCTATCCTCGCCATTAATTGTAATAAAAGATCCTAAAACCTTCATAGATTTAGACACTTGAATACCTTGTAAATTAAAATTGATATTAAAATTAGACATGATATTTGATTTATTAAAATTTATATGCAAACCTGAATTTTCTTCAAATTTTTTAAAAACTTCTATTGTTTTATAAAAGGATGAGCCGATTTCTTCTTCGCTACCAGTGTACATTACCGTCACATCGTCTGCAAAAGCCTCAATTTTAAGTTCCGTTTCTCCAAATGTAACACCTTTGATTTGCTGGCACAAATTGATTTCCGTAAGAAGCGGATCAAGAGCAATAATGAATAAAAAGGGGGAAAGTGGATTTCCCTGCCTGCATCCTCTTTCCACAAAAAAATTATTTCCAGGTTTATCATAAAAGGTTTTTATATTACACAAGCTCAAAGCAATCATACGAATAAAATTTTCTTTAAAACCATGGGATCTAAGACATTTTATAATCCATTGGTGGGATATACAATCAAATGCTTTCATAAAATCAATTCCCAATATCGCTTTATTATCCTTTTGGATGCTTGAAATTGAGTCGCAAAGGCTTCTACAAACTACTTCGGTTCCTCGTCCTGGTACAAAACCTTTTTGGGAGTCACTTATAATCAGTGGTATTATTTTTTTAAATCTACTAGCCAAAATCCCATTATATATTTTAAAAGAAGTATTAAGCATTGTTAAAGGTCTAAAATTTTCTATTTGCTTGGGGTCTTTGCCTTTTTTTAAAATAAGTATTAATTTTCCAATGGAAATATGTTCCTCAAAGTATCCTTTTAAGTTTGATTCCTTATAGACTTCTTCGAGTAAAGGGCATAAAAAGTTAGAATATTTCTTAAAAAACTCCATTGGAAAACCATCAGGGCCTGGAGATTTATTCTTCTTGTCGTATTTGTCTATATATTCTTTTATTTCTTGTTTGCTTATATTACTATTTATTTTTTCATCTACAATCGGGACTGTTTTTTTAAGAGACTGTGTATCAAAATTTTGAATATGAGGGGCAAAGTCTGCAGTATTAAACAAACATTTTATACATTTCTTGTCATAAAAAGTTTTTTTCATGCAATCTCTACAATTAAACATATTTTGGAAGAAATTAGTTACTTTTGTCCGGATTTTTTCTGGAGAGGTTTCTGAACTTCCATCTTTATTTAAAAGTTCCGTGACATTATTTTTTTCTCCGTATATTTTGTCTATTTTTTTTATCTTTTGAAATAAAACATGTTCTTTTGAAACAGATTTGAGGCCTGATCTAATTAAAATACCTTCTGTAAGAGTGTCGTGAATTTTGCTAAGTTCTATATCGTTTGAAATATCGTCCCCGAGCTGACTAGCCTTTTCTATAATCTTCTGGTGTTGTAGCCTTCTTTCTTTACTTTTCCTAACTCCTAATTTAATCAATTCTCTTTTCGAAGAGTTTAAAATTTTCTTTAGAGCGAAGGAAGGAGATTTTATTTGTTCTGACTCAAGTTGAAACATAACACATTCAAAAATTCTTTTGATTTTGTCATTAGTAGGTTCATCCTCCAACAAAGTGATATTTAATTTCCACTGTTGTTTCCTGTGTTTTTTAAGAGGTTTCAACGACAGCATTAAAGCATCATGATCTGAAAAATCATTAGGAATAACGTTGTAGTCTGTAGTAAGCGGTATAAGTTCATCTGAAATAAAGAAGTAGTCAAGTCTTGAACTTTTTTTGACTTTTTCCCCAACCTTAACAGTAAAGGTATGTTCTGGAGATGAATTAAAATGGCTAGCAACATCAACTAAATTATTGTTAAGTAATAAATTTTTAAGTTGCACTCTTGCTTTTTTATTGTTATTTCCTTTGTAGTTGAGTGTATCTCTCTTCTGATCAATGGCCACATTAAAATCTCCTAACAAAATGAAAAGTTCGTCTGTTTGATTTGTGCTTATAAAATTTGACTCAATAGATTGAAAGAACGCAGGATTGTCACGGTTCGGTCCATAGACTGATAAAATTTTAATGCTTCTACCAAGCCAGGATATTTTAAGAATAGAATAGTTGCCACAACTATCCCTAGCAATAAATTCTGGTCGTAATTTTTTTTTATAAAAACAACAATTCCTCTAGAGGGATGGTTTGCAAGTTTGTTTACTGCAGGAACCAGGAAAATTGAATATTCATTTGGGAAAAAATTCTTTGAACTAACTTTTCTCAGACGTGTGTCACAAATTGAAAGTATGTCAGGGTTGAACGATAAAAGATATTTTAAAACCTTTTCCCTTTTCTGTTCATCAAGAACAGAGTTAACATTCGCAGACATTATTTTAAGATTCGAATCAAAAATCATTCTAAATTAAAAGGGAATAAGGTGTTCGGAATAAAAGATTTGATCTGGGGTGAATAAAATGATTTGATTATGAAGCATATTTTTTTAAAATCAGGGGGATTAAAATTATTTGAATTAGAGGGATTAAAATTACATTTGCTAAAAATTATATATATCAATATGCGCACAAACCTGTACACATAAAACAAAAAGCAAAACCGGGCCCGTGAACTTGTTTGTAAATGAGTTTTAAAGTTAACCATAAAATATTCAAGTAAAAAACACACAAACAAAAACATCGCAAAAACATATAGATTTGATAAAAACATTAGATATACGACCCCTTTTTATTTGGGGCCCACATCCATACCCAAGTTGGATTCTGGTGTGGTAAGTTGACCTTGGCTAGGTACTTGGCTGATATTACCATTTCGAAGTTCTTCTTTGTTAAGCTCTCTATTGCGTTTAGTGTCCAAGTGGTCTGGGCTGGTGAATGTTCTTTTGCTGGATGGCTTGCTTTCCAATCCTTGAAGACTCTTGAGTTTATCGTTATTTTGAGGTCTTCGTCTAAGGACTTTTGTCCAGTCCTCCCTCAATCTCAAACAATCCCCTCCTGTAGTCGGGTCATCGTTCGATTGACTCTCAGTTGTGGACCGCATAGAATCCTCAAGATAAGTTGGAGTTTGAACCTTGTCCGCATTCTCTATTGGCTCGTCCTCTAAATCGATATCCTCCTCTTCTTCCCTGCGTGTATTTTCCTCAATATTGGCCCTCTCTTCTGCTCCAGCGATGCGTAGCGGGATGCCAATATACTTGCGGAAATCCTCCTCAAAATCCTTATATATTACTTTGCGGGAGGAGCTACAAACTGCTTTTTTATGTCCAAATTTAAGACATCTATGACATTGCAAAAGTGATGTTTTAGAGCTCAGCTCTACCTTTTTTCCTCCTACAGGAACCACCTGGGGGAGTTTCCTTTGAAGTTTGATGTGAAACTTAATTTGCCCATTACAAATTTTATTAAAGACTTTCACAAATTCGGCATCCTCCTCATTTTCTGCTCTTGATGTATGATATACGGGTTGAAAGTCGCCCACCATATCACCAAAATCTTTCAAAAGACGAAATAACGTCAGAATTATGGTTCTAAAAATATCAAAAATAATACAATTTGTATGTAACAGCCGAAAATAGAGTTTATTAGTCCAAATCGTTAAACTAAACATTCATAAGTCCTAAGTATCTAAGTCCTCACAGAATGGATCACAAGCCTTCAACTAAAATCAGAGTCAATAAAAGTGAACGAGTCCAAGAGTCCGGATCAGAGTCCGTAGCCGTTAGCACGAATGACATGGCATATATGTCCTTATTCATCATACGAAGCACCTTCTCTGATGATCACAGAGACCTGGTTTTTGTCCTTAAAATAAATGAGTTCAAGAGTAATGCTGGATTCTCCACAAATTCAGCATTTTATTTGTAACCCGGAGCACAACAGTTTTCTGCTATTTCGAAATGTTTTATTTGCACTCAAAACTCATGATAAGATGACTTTTATTTATTTTGAAACGTCATGATATTGGAACAAAAAAACTATTTCGCTATGTAGGTTATTTTGATGAGCATCATTATCGGATGCTGAGCGCACGCTTTATTCTTCCTTTTTTTGCTTCATATTAAAACGGCGAAATCCATATACTGCAGAGTAGGAATACGGCTATTCACATTAACGGCGAGAACGGAAACATTCAAAACGGAAACATCAAAAGCGGACACGGCCACTGCGCCTAGCACGATTTGTTTTGATCAGAGCCCTAATTTTGATCAGCATTTTGATCAATTATCGGATACTGAGCGCACGCTTTCTCCCTTGATTCTTCCTTTTTGTGGCTATATGCTTTATATGCTTTATACTACATCTACCTATTAAAACGGCGAAATCCATATACTGCAGAGTAGGATATACGGCTATTCACATTAACGGCGAGAACGGAAACATTAAAAACAGAAACATCAAAAGCAGGCACGGCCACTGCGCCTAGATATATATATATATATATATATATATATATATATATATATATATATATATATATATAATATATATATATATTAATATATATATATATATATATATATATATATATATATATATATATATATATATATATATATATATATACAGTGTGTAAAAGCAAATCGTGGACATCACTATGTTTCACAAACATGGACAACTTCTGCCTGAACCATCAGGAGTACCCCAACAATCTATACATGGATAGAAAGCTGATAAAATTCTCTTTCAAATCATGACACTCTGGTTAGTGATATCTTTGGGGTACTGCTTAATGGACCTGATAAAGTGGAGGATAATTTTTTGTTTAAGAATAAATTAAATTGATTGTCATCACAATGTTGTTAGAAATATGTAAATGGTTATTAAAGAAAAATTGTAGCCTCTACCTATTCCTGCTTATTGCCCCTAAAAGTTAAAGAAATCTTACATGTACAACTGCATAAGGAACAAAATATCCAAAAACTATTGAAAAATACATAACCCTTAAAAAAGGAAGGTTTCGTGATTTTAAATGATTTGTTCCGTAATTTTTTTTCTGCTGGAATCGTTTAGTGTAAACAAAAACACACGTGTTTTGTCAAATAAGTTTTTTTCTAAGTTGATTATTGCGAAAGCTATGGAAGTTCAAAGAGAAAGATTGCAGCCCTGCTTCAGGCCGGAGTGTCTATCCCCACCATTGTGGGCAACCTTAAGTGCTCCAGGAGCCTTGTTTACAAGGTTAAAGGACTCCTGGTGGATGGCAAAGACCTGGAAAGAGCTAAGGGAAGTGGTGGTCACAACAAAAAGCTGGGTGAGAAAAAGTTGGGGGATATCAAGGCCAAAATTGAGGAAGATCCCACAATCAGCATGAGGAAGCTGGCCAAGGTCATGGAGGTGTCCCACACGACGGCCATGACTGCCACCAGGAACTTGGGCATGACCAGCTATGTCAGGAGGAAGCGCCAGCTGCTTTCCAGCTCAACCAAATTGCTCAGGGTCAAGAAAGGGAAGAAATTGGTGAACTGGATGAGGAAGAATCCTGGACTGGTACGTGTGTTTTCAGATGAGAAGTTCTGGACTGTGGACACGGCCAGAAATGCCAGAAACGACCGTTATCTAGCCACCAGTGCCAGTATGGTCCCTCCCATCAATGCCACTAAGCACCCCCAGGGTGCCATGATGTTAGGTGTGGTAGCTAGCGACGGCAAGTCCATGCCCCCCTTCTGGTTCCCTGCTGGCCTCAAGGTGGGGGCCAATGAGTATCTGGACGTCCTCAAGACTGTAGTCAAGCCATGGTTGGACTCCACCTACCCTGAGGGCAACTATGTTTTCCAGCAAGATAGTGCACCAGGGCATAAGGCCATCAAAACCCAGAAGTGGTGCAGTGATAACTTGGCCAACTTCTGGCCATGGGGAATGTGGCCGCCTTCTTCACCAGACTGTTCACCTCTGGACTATGGTATCTAGGGCAATCTGGAGAGGAAGGCTTGCAGCAGACCCCATCCCAATGTGGCGAGCCTAAAGTCCGCCGTTCACGAGGAGTGGACCAACATGTCCATGGACTACGTGGTCAGGGTCTGCGCTGCCTTCAGGCCCCGTGTGGAGGCCATGATTGAGGCAGAGGGCAGCCACTTTGAAATTTAGACAAATTAGGACACACCTATAAAGTTACTAAAGGTAAGATATTGCAATACTTAAGGTTCAGGCAGTAGTTGACCATGTTTGAGTGGCACAGATTTGTCCACGATTTGCTTTTACACCCTGTATATATATATATATATATATATATATATATATATATATATATATATATATATATATATATATATATATATATATATATATATATAGATATATATATATATATATATATATATATATATATATAGATATATATATATATATATATATATATATATATATATATTTCACTTTTTTAAAGCTACCTTAAACAAAATACCCTTTATATTGAACTTTTTATATTCATTTTTTAAGGGGATTCGTATTCTACATATATGTGTGTTGTTGTAAAATGTAAACAAACTTCTATTTTTTTATGTTTTTACACATGCGGAGGTATCAATACATAATAAGTGCTTCATGAGTCGTATATTTTTCTTTTGTGTTTGATAATTACGATCCGGTGCTCACACAAAACAGAAAAACTTCTTCTTTTTGATGTGAAGTAATTTAGGAAAATATATAAACGTGACATTGGATGAGTCATAGTTTTAATTAAATCTGTATTTCACCGCAGACTACCCACATTCTATATACATGTGTACCAAATTAATTTGTCCCTTTAATAATGAAAAAAAACATATTTTTAGTATACATTTATGTTTTATAAACGAAAGTATATTTTTAAAATTATATGTTGTCCTATAATTAAAATATGATATAATTTCTGAGTAGAAAGTTTCTTAATTCATGTATTATTATTGTGTTTTTAGTTATTATAGTCATAATGGCTCAAAAATTGAATAAATTTGTTTAATGTAAAACAATAGTGAATGAGAGTTGAGCATATAGCAAAATAATGAGCTAATAACTCTGGACAACCAATTTTCCAAAATAAAATTTGCTTCTGGAAACATATTACCTAATTCCTAACAAGTTTTTTGCGCTGATTTCAAATATCAAATCGAATTCCCTTGATTGGCTCACATTTTTTAGGTATTGTTTTTAAGTAGCCGGTTTGTTTTACAAAAGGATAATAATAAATATGATACATTGTCCTGGGAGGTCTAATATATATATATATATATATATATATATATTATATATATATATATATATATATATATATATAATATATTATATATATATATATATATATATATATATCTATATAATAACAGGATAATCCGTCGACTTCTATAGACACTTAATGCAAAAATCATAAATACTTAGAGAAAGAAAAGGCAGACTACAAGAGAGATGTTGCTTTAAATAAAATCTGAAGGTATCTAGTTTATTTACAACGCAACAGATAAGAACGTTTGATTTAAAATACTTTTATTCACATTCCCTATTGTTGATAAAAAATCTTATTCATTATAATTAACATTTTTGCCAAATAAAAAATAAATTATATCTTCATATTCTTTTTCAATTTAAGCCATTGTCAAAATGAAAAATATGAAAAATATGAGTAAGTTGAGGCAAAAGGAATTTAGAATCTGTCAAAATATTTTAATTTATTTCAGTAAGTAATGCCATTCATTCATATTTCTTTATAAAAGAGTCCTTGAGCATATTTGATGATTTAAATGAATGAAAGGCTTTAGTTTCTCTGGAGTTCGTTTTATACACTCACTAATATATTATTTTCATTTTGAATATGTGGATTAAGTGATGTTTTCAAATATATCCATTTTTGTGTATATTTGCTTGGGTAAACAGTAATTTCTTCCTTTGCATAGGTTCCTACATAGATATAATTTGGGCATTGTTCATTGTCAACTAGTGCGTCCAAAATTCTTCATTATTTGAAATGTTGAATCATCAAACTCAACAATACAAATCTGCTTTGTGGTGGCAACTGTATTTTTCTTAATTTTTTAGGTCTAGCACAGAGTGCCGATTTTTGTATCGACTTGGGCGAATAACATAAGAAAATGTATTTTTTTGCCCATATGGTTCGACAAGAATTGCATCCGACTGGACATAAATAAGCATTATAGCATTATAATTAGTCTTTCGAACCTAGGATCTTATCAATGAGGTAGACCAAAATGACCATCCCCTCTCGGGAGTATTTGAACCCGCGCCCCCAACAATGAGATTCGAACACGCTTTAACATGCACGTCTATCGCACCCTGTATTTTTTTTTTGGCTATATGCTTCGATAGAATTGCATCTGACAGGATATAAATCAGCATAATAGCATTAAAATGGTCACATCGCACCTAGATCTTATCAATAAGGTAGGTCAAAATGACTACCCCTCTCAGGATTCGACCTGCGCCCACGACATTGAGAGTTGGACACGCCTTAACACGCACGGCTATCGGACCCCTTAGTAAATTTTCAAACTATTCCTTATTTTTTACAAAATCTTTATTTATTTAAAATGAATAGATAGGATGGAAATAGTATATCATAAGAATTTGAAAAAAGACATGGATCAATGACCAAAAGAGGCTTGGCCTAGTTTATTTAAATGATATTATTAGCCTTGAGTTCAGTTCTCAATAGCCACCAGTGATAGCCTTATTTCATAATGTCCTTTGTTTTTTGTATTTCTCAATGTTGGGGAGTAGGTTCAATACTCCCGAGAGGAGATGGAATTTTTGGCCTACTTCACTGAAAAGATCCTAGGTTATATAGACCAATTTTAATTATATAATGCTTATTTATATCCAGTCGGATGCAATTTGATCCTACTATTTAGGCTATATATATCAATATCAGAAAAAATATATATATATATATGTATATTATATATATATATAATATATATATATATACATATATCTATAGAGAGATGGATATATCCGGCGTTGCTCGGGCATTTTTATATGTTGTGGAAGTCCAATAACTTTTATAAATTATTTTTGATCAATGAACCCCCATCAGTATACTTTTAGATAGCTTTTCTTCTGAGATAGCAAACCTACCTTTCGAAAGAAAATGTCACAGTAAAGAGGCTTGGCAGTGTAATATAATACATTTATTGCAAAACAGTAGGGTAGACCATATCTTTGTTTTCTGGCCCGAACCGTGGATGTGAAGACTGGTTGAGTCTCCCACACGCGAACATCTCACGTAGATTTGACCATGTGAGAAGCATGGCGTGTGAAGATCGAGCCCCACAACTCGAAGCAATTGCCTTGTGCCTTGTTTATGGTCGTGGTCAAACAGGGACGGACAGGGAAACTGGAGACATTTAAATGGAAAAGGGCAATCTGATGGAATCAGTGGGATCCTGGGGATGAACACACTTTGCCCTTTTTCCCTGTCCAGTGATGATGGTGGCTTCGATGATATAAGCCATCATCTGCTTCACGATGAGGCGCGTTCCATTGCACAGTCTTGGTGCGTCTAGCTTCCTGAGTAACATGATAGGACAGCCATGTTTGAGGGTTAATACATGTGGAGGCAGGCCTGAAGGGTCAAGCGAGTTGAGAAATTCGGTGGGATAATGTGTCACCTGGTCTGTCTCGGTGACACTATGCACCGAGCTGTAGGATCTCTCTTCGCCTGGAATCTGCTCCAGCAAGTTACTTTTGATGTTGCCCACCGTCTCGTTAGTTGGTGCCAGGATCGTACGCTCACAGAGCAACTCGTGGTTTGCATGGTTTTCATTAAGATTGGGCTACACAGTGTGACATAATGTTGAGGAGTAGAAACGAAACAAAATCCCAGCACTTCCGCTGAGCATCAGTCTGGTCTGGAATGAGGAGAGGTTCGTTGTCATCCACACACTGCTGGAGTAGGTCATTGGCATAAGAGGTTTCATGCAGCATGCGTCGGCTAATGTGGCGTTGCTGAATACTGTCGGGTGTGTTGAGAGCATAGTTATTAAGGGAGCAACCGCCAATCTACATACCTTGTCTTACAGGAAGATGAGCGCTTGATTGTACATGGTGGGTGTGAACTGGGGGTATTTATCATCTGCTTGGCGCCGTGCCTGCAGTAGGATGTTTTTTTCTATTTGCTATCCCTGTATTTCTCCCACAACTGGTTAGAATTGGTTAGGCTGCAGTACACCAGCATGATCGCAAACAACTGGCGTAGCATCACCGGCGAACGGCTGACTACAGCAGCCTCAAGGGTCAGATCCCAGTGCTGATCATCTTTCAGGAGTCCTTGTTTGGAGCAAGCCTCTTTGAATGAGGCACAAACTTCACCTTCTACTGTAATGAAGGGCTTGGAAAGACGTGGGCCCCTCCACCACGTATTAAAGCAGGCTTAGAAAGAAGCACTCCATATTCATGGGATGAACGGTGTAGACTCTGCCCTGCGTGTCTCCAACACGGAGTGCATCCTCCCCAGGCACTGGGCTGCCTTGTTTTCGCCTGACCCAAAGTCGTTTACGGTTGTTCCATGTATAGTACTGAGGAACATTGCAATAAAGCAGGTGGCTGGCGAAGTGGTCAACTTTACACAAATGAAAGAAAGCTATCAGTGTAGTTCTCTGTGGATCAGCAGCGCGGTCAGTCAGAGTGTGTTGATTCAAGTACACTCTTTGGCTGTTCTCCAGATGGACGCTGAGATGTTGGACAGGTGGTGTCTGGCGTGGATGGGGAATTGAAAGAGTCTCCATATAGCTTCATTTGTTGAAAGATAGCATCCTATCTGGAACTGGGTCACCTCGTCTGTGGTTGCACCTTCTCGTTTCACCTTGTTATACTTGCATATGTAGTTTATTACTTTAACAGAGTTACAGAATTCGACATTTATGTGGGACATAAAAAGTTTGCAGAAGAGAGTGCTGTGTGGAACTACCCACCTGTTGTCAAGCTGCAGTCCCTTCTTCCTGGCAGTGAATCCCCCATCCTCAGGCGTCCTTCGGCGGTAGAGTGGGTAGCCGTCCTCCCCTGTCTGCGTCGCTTGTAACATCCGCCGTTGGAAAGCGCTTCGTATATTTCCAGTTTATTCTATGCAATTAGAGTTTCTGTTGAGATCACCACATGGACCATGAACCATGTGGTCCTTGATAACCTCAAACAGAACAGGGTCATGTCGTGGATCAGGGAGCTCTGCGCTGATAATAATGTCTGTAGACCGCAGCTGTCTTGCAGCCACAGAAGAATGTAGGCATGGGGAAGTCCTCGTTTTGACGTTCGATTGTATATTTATGTATTTAATGTGAAAAGAAATGAGTGTGAACATCATAACCACACCATGGCTGTAATCACTCACATTGGTGATTCTGTGTTATTCCGATTGTTCTATAAGGATTGGCAGAAGACGTATGACGCTAACTTTGTAATAGGAGGGAGAAGAATACGACTAAATGTAGAAGCATTGAGCAAATGAACTATTAAAAATGAAGATAATCTTAATAATATTTTTCCTTTCTTTCTCAACTGTACAGTGCATCCTCCTCAATCCTCTTATTTACAATCCGGTTTAACTTTGTTAAGCTGTAGTATTTATTTTTCGACGCTTCATAAAATTTGATGTGGAAGAGAGTGAGGATTTATTTAACTGCACAATGCATCCTCCTCAATCCTCTTATTTACAAACCGGTTAATCCTTTGGGTTAAACTGTAGTATTTATTTTCGACGCTTCATAAAATTTGATCTGAAAGTGAGTGAGGAAACCTGTTTGTTTAACTACACAATGCATCCTCCTAAATACTCTTATTTACAAACCGGTCAATCCTTGGTTAAACTGTAGCATTTATTTTCGACGTTTCATAAATTTGATCTGCTTCGCTGAGAGAGAGAAGAGGAAGAGAGCGAGGATTTTTGATATCCTAAATTTTAGGGGCCTTCTTTTGGTTGTCTGCTGAGTTGATTGCATCAAGTTATAAAATATTATCTATAGAGTGTGCATTTATAATCAGTTCGTGTCGGATAAAAAATTTATTTTAGTTATTAACTTTTTGAGTTTGGCATAAAAATGGGAAATGGAAAAGTGTTTTTTTCTCCACTCCTGGGTAACTCACAGATTTCAACTTGAGTTCATAAGAAGGAACTTAAAGAGCCTGACAACAAATTATAAAATAAATCATTCTCAAGTGTTTCATATTTTTTCAGAAACCCAAAATCTGATTTTTTCAAAAAACTTAAGGGGGTACCCCATGATTTTTGGCATTTTTTTAAATTTTTAAATTTGTTATATAAATGTTCCCAATTGGGGAGAATAATGCAAATGTGAAGAAATTTTTAAAATTGGACGAAAAACAAAAAAGTTTTATTAGTTAGCATTATTTCATAGTACATAGCTATATATATATAGCATAAGAGTCAAAATGTAACTTTACTCAATGTCAGGCCGAAGGCCCGAGGCGGGGGATCATAAGGGGCGCAGCCCCCTTATCAAGCTGGAGACCGCGCGTAGCGCGGTTCTTCAGCTTGTTATATAAATACTAGATGGATGTACCCGGCGTTGCTCGGGCCATTTTTATATGTTGTGGAAGTCCGATGACTTTTATAAATTATTTTTGATTAATCAACCCCTATCAGTATACTTTTATATAGCTTTTATCATGAGATAGCGAACCGACCTTTCGAATAAAATCGTCACAGTAAAGAGGCTTGGCAGTGTAATATAAGTGCTTTAGAGTAGGAGAGTCTGGACGTATGACTGATGAGTCATAACATAAAGCTGACAAAAACCCATAACAAACAAATTTCATATCATAAACTAATAGGCGTTTGATTTAATAGCAAATTTAATGTTATTTTTTTTTAATCAAAGGGATATATTTTCATGTAAATATATGACACATGAGTTGAATTAATCACGAAACCTTTACCCAGATAAAAGCAACAAATGATGGAACGACCATTTGATACTTTTATCGTTAGTAAAGTATTACGAAAAACTCATTTGTTGATTGATCCTAGAGATTAAAAAAAAAAAAAAAAAGGTTTTGTTATTGATGAAGGCTGTCCACATTACGATATAATTAGAAATGCAATAATATTGTTATTCAACATATAAATCCTATTCTGCTAAAAATAGTGGCGAAATAAATAAAAAAAATACAATTTAGAGCAAACTCAATTGTCATATTTTTACATAAAATATATCCCCTTAGATTATAAAATAATGTAATACATTATTGTAAAACAGAAGGGTAGACCACGTTCTTTGTTTTCTGGTCCAAAGCGTGGATGTGAAGACTGGTTGACTCTCCCACACGCGAACATCCCACGTAGAGTTGCCCATGTGTGAAGCATGGTGTGTGAAGATCGAGCCCCACAACTCGAAGCGATTGTCCTTGCGCCTTGTTTATGGTCATGGTGAAACAGGTTTGCATGGTTTTCATTCAGATTAGGATAAACAGTGTGACATAATTGTTGAGGAGTAGCAACGAAGTTGCCAATGCCTGCCCATGTGATGTGTCCATCTTGATCTTGGGGCAGCTGCCCATTTCCTATCTGGAGTAAAGTTGAAGGGAATGTATCTGCTGTGGTTGCTCCCAGCAGGTGGGAACGCATGTTGGTTGTCAGTTGCATACTTTCCACAAAGCACCACAGATGGACGATTCAGACATGCGTGTTTTCATTAGCCGGAGTTCCCCTCGGTATAATGGGGAGTTTTGCCTGAAGTCATAAACAAGTAGCAGCACTACACCTCCAAAAAGAGAATCGTAGACATAATATCCTTTAGTGACTTGTCCAGCGCGTAGGAGGGCATTCTTGTGGGCCATGGTGGCTTTGTCCCACATAATCAGACAGGTCTCTTTGAGGACATTCGTTCGTCGGTGCCCTTTCTGATCCTGCAAACTGGATTTTCTTGATGACACAGGTTGAGTGGAAGCTTAAACGCCGAGTGCGCTGTTCTCCCTCTGACAGCAGTGTTGCTGCGATGCCAGATGACGCCACAGCCAAAGATATCTGGTTATTCTGCCTCACTTTGGCCAAGAGCAAATTGAGGAGAAAATGTCTTACCAGTTCCGCCAGGGGCATAAGAAACAAAATACCGGCACTTCCGCTATTGACCTTGAGCAAGATCCTGGTGTATGCATCAGTCTGGTCTGGAGGGAGGAGAGGCTCGTTGTCATCCACATACTGCTGGAGTAGGTCATTTAGCATAAGAGTTTCACACAGCATGTGTCGGCTAATGAGGCGTTGCTGAATCCTGTCGGTGTGGTGAGGGCATAGTTATCAAGGGAGCAACCGCCAATCTCCAGTACCTTGTCTTCCAGGAAGATGAGCGCTTGATTGTACATGGTGGGTGTGAAACTGGGTATTCATATCTGCTTGGGCCGTGCCTGCAGTAGGATGTCTTCCGTCATGCTATCCCTGTATTTCTACCACAGCTGGCTGGCATGGGTTAGGCTGCAGTACACCAGCATGATTGCAAACAACTGGCGTAGCAGCACCGGCGAACGGATGACTACAGCACCTCAAGGGTCAGATCCAGTGCTGATCATCTTCCAGGAGTCCTCGTTTGGAGCAGGCCTCTTTGAATGAGGCACAAACTTCACTTCTACTGTACGAAGGGCTTGGAAAGGACGTGGGCCCCTCCACCAAGTATTGACCCAAAGGCGTTTACTGTTGTCCATGTATAGTACTGAGGAACATTGCAATATAGCAGGTGGCTGGCGAAGTGGTCCACATTACACGTTGAAAGAAGCTGTCAGTGTAGTTCTCTGTGGATCAGCAGCACGGTCGGTCAGAGTGTGTTGATTGAAGTACACTCTTTGGCCGGTTCCAGATGGACGCTGAGATGTTGGACAGGTGGGTGTCTGGCATGGATGGGGAATTGAAAGAGTCTCCATGTAGCTTCATTTGTTGAGAGATAGCGTCCTGTCTGGAATGGGTCACTTCGTCGTGTGTTGTACCTTCTCGTCTCACCTCGAATACCGCCCTGTCGCTGCCTTTGTTGATATACTTGCATATATATTTTATTGCTTAACTGAGTTACAGAATTCGACGTTTATGTGGGACATAAAAAGTTTGCATGTAGGAGAGGGCTGTGTGGAACTACCCACCTGTTGTCAAGCTGCAGTCCCTTCTTCCTGGCAGTGAATCCCCCATCCTCAGGCGTCCTTCGGCGGTAGAGTGGGTAGCCATCCTCTCCTGTCTGCGTCGCCTGTAGCATCTGCCCGTGGGAAGCTTAGTACATTTCCCTTTTCCATGCAATTAGAGTTCTGTTGAGATCACCACATGGACCATGAACCATGTGGTCCTTGATAACCTCAAACAGAACGGGTCCTGTCGTGGATCAGGGAACTCTGCGCTGATAATAGCGTCAATGTCTGTAGACCGCAGCTTGTCTTGCAGCCACAGAAGAATGTGGGCATGGGGAAGTCCTCGTTTTTGCCATCGATTGTATACATGTGACAGATGGTCTTGCCAAAAATGTCCCTGAAGTAAAGAGCTGCATTCTTTTCTTCAAGTTCAGATGGAACACCCTCGCGATGAAATCGTGGCGCTGGTCTGGGCTTTGCTCCTCGAGAAGGTGCGCTGTAATCTCCTCCCAGTTGGGGTTGCATGTGAACGTTATAAACAAGTCTGGCCGCCCGTGCTTTTGACGTATGTGAGGGCGTCCTGCGTGCGCTCGTGCATGTATCTGGCCCCCAGTGAAAGAAGACGGCAGAATTACAGATTGCCCAATATCCGACGCTCTAGTTTGGTCATTGCCGGCTGTCTGTCGGTCAACAGCATCCTTGAGGTGAACATACTGCTCCACTCTTAGTTCACGCTGGTGGTGGCGAATGAAGTTTAGGCGCGCCGATTCGACCTGGAATTGGAAATGTAAAAATACATAACGTATGACTTCATTATAAAGATTGATATTATTATTGATATTATTGATATAACTAAACTTGGCGTACATACGACAATGTATTGATGAAGCAGCATCCTCCCTCTGAGCAGGCGGTTGAAACTGTTTGCCCTCACCATCAGTCTGTAGGCGTAAAAGGCCATGGCAGATACCGTCTTGGCAGTGGGGCGGCGGCTGTTTGGTTCCAACTGCTGGATATTGATCCGGTACCATCTTCAGCACACGGAAACAGCAGCGGGTACTGGAGTGCATCGTACAGGGGTGCAGCTCGTTGATTCTCTGCAGCTGCGCGTTGTTTTTCCAACACGATCCCTGTTGGTGGTGGTCTCGTCATGGCCAGCAATGAGAACAGCGACCTCGTTGTTTTCAGTCTGTTGTAGCATCGCTGGTGCTCATGAGCAGGTGTTTTGTCAACACGAATGATGATCCGGAATGACTGCCTTCTTGTTCCAGGCGTTCAAGTGCCGTTTTAAACTCTCTCACATACGGTTGTTGCTGTGCAGCATGTCTTGGAGAGGACGGAGAAGAATTGTTACATTCGTCACAGGAGCTCTTGAACTCGTCGGTTGGCTTCTGCTTCGTTGTCGCCCATGAAGTAGATCTGTAGAAAGCATGCTCTCTTCCTTCCATAGGCAGCATAGATCCAATCTTGTGGTACACCTGCCCCTGGATCCTAAAAGTGGGCATGTAACCGCCTGGGTGACTACTTTTATGACCAAAACTGGTCATTGGAATGCCGAATTGTAAGCGCGAATGTTCCGCATGAAGTTCTTGGAATCTGGTGACTGCCCAAGGAGGAGATTGCGCAAATGGTCTGGAGTTTCCTGTAGGTCGTCCAGCGGTCCTTTCATTTGCGCAGCATAATCTGGCGTTTCAGCTGGATATTCATTGCATTGCAATATCGGCAATTGACATTCATTTTTCAATGGCAGTGTGCGGTCGTAGAGAATAATCGACCTCCGGATGGTACTGGAACCCTTCACGATTCCATAATGCAACCGAGGGCCTTGATAACCCAAAACGTTGTTCTCGTAGCAAAGGCGTTTCGGCTCGTCTACTGGATGCAGTCCTGGCGGCATTTGCTGAGTTGCGTCTAGACCGACTTTCGGTGATTCCGCCGATCGGGTTTGTCGATTCCTGGCGGCATTTGCTGAGTTGCGTCTTGACCGACTTTCCACCGATTCCGCTGATCGGGTTTGTCGATTCCTGAAGGCATCTGTTGCTAATCTACCTTGACGCTGTTCACGCGTTTCTACCGCATGTGTTTGTAGATGTCGTTCTCGATTTGCCAACAATCTGGTCTCTCTATCTTCATGAGTTTCACCCGATCGATTTGTTGATGCTCTTGCACTAAATCTGTTTTCCGTGAAAGGCATGGTCGCTTTTGGGCGGCATTTGGTGTAACTGCGAGGAAAAAGAGAAACATTATATACATTTGTCTTCCATTGATCCTGTCTCTCTCTCTCCCCAAACACACAGAAGTTAGATAGAGAGAGACATGGACTGATTGATAGAGGGAGAGACGTACAGAGAATGTGTATATGGCGAGCCAGTTTGGAAAGCATTAATTTAATGTGAAAAGAAATGAGTGTGTATATCATAATCACACCCACACCCTGCCGTTTCATAATGTATAAAATTAGGTTCCGAAATCTTATTCTTACAAAAAATGAGCTTCAATAAATAAAAAAAAGCTAAAAGATTTTTTAAGAGGCTATGAGGAAATTTGAACAAATGTTTTCAAATAATTTTATAGTTAATGGAAGGGTTGATTAGGAACGACAACCTTTTAAAAAGAGTTTTAAATCAATGTCAAATGTACGTCGGTTCCATTGGAAGCTATTAATAAATTTGCTAAAAAATTGAGTATTTCTCCAAATAAAATATGAAAAAATCCTTCAAGAACAAAAAGCTAGTCATAGAAAAAGTTTAAGAGAGAGGCGAAAAATAAAACAGTGGATTAATTAAATGCTCCAATAAATTATATACTTTTTTCTAATTATAAATATGTCTTGTAATAATATTATGTAGTTTATGATTATATGCAGTATTTTGTTTGTTATACTTATGAATTATATACTTTTTCTAAATATGTCTTTGTAATAATATTTATGTAATATATGATTATAAACAGTATATTGTTTTTTAATAGTTTATAAATTATATACTTTTTCTAATAAGTCTTAGTAATAATATTTGTGTAATATATTATTATAAACAGTATTTTTGATCATTTATTTCGTTGTTTTTATGTTTTATCATATAATAGATTGAAGAGTTTGCTTTTTCATGAAATATTTTGGATAGTTTCAGCAAATTTAAATAATCAAAAATTTATGAGTACGCACAAAATTTATTTTTCCCCATTTTCTAATAGAATTGTGATAATTAATCTTCTATCATCTAATTAAAGGCTAAATTCGATTATATTTAACATATTTTACTTATAAAATAGACCCTCTTTTGGTATATGTGACGTCATGCTCATTAGGTAGGTTGCGTGGCGGTGTATTTTTTACTTTCATGGGTTAAAATGGCTCTACCTTACTTTAACTACCTTGATCACACCATAGTGGTAATCATAGGCGTAGGAGACGGGGGGCAACTGCCCCCCCCAAAAAATCGGGTGAATCCTCAAATTCGGGCAAATTGATTGAGGTATTCGGCATTTAAGTTGAAGAATAAAAATATGAAATTATGAAAGCAATGGATTTGGAATTATAACCAAATAAATATAATCTAATGAATAGTATGTAATTAGTATAAAGAAAACAATAATTTACATAGCTTTCTCTTTCTATAATATTAACAGTTCTTGTTGAAATTCGGGCAAATTGAATGCTGCCCCCCCCCCCAAAAAAAAAAAAAAACATCTCCCCTACGCTTATGGTGGTAATCACTTACATTGGTAATTCTGTGTTATTCCGATAGGTCCATAAACATTGGCAGAAGACGTATGAAGCTAACTTTGTAATAGGAGGGAGAAGAATACGACTAAATGTAGGAGCATGGAGCATTAGCAAATGAACTATTGAAATGACAGACAAACTTAATAATATTTTTCTTTCTTTCTCAACTGCACAGTACATCCTCCTAAATCCTGTTATTTACGAACCGGGTAATATTTTTGTTAAATGTAGCATTTTTTCGACGCTTCATAAAATTTGATCTGGAAGAGGGTAAGGAAACATGTTTGTTTAAGTCAAAGAAAATATAAAGAACTAGAAGTGCAACGCGTGTGCCGAAGGAAAAACATGAACAACAGAAAAGAAAGAAAAACTTAGTAACCATTATGAAAAGAGAAAACTGAGATTTTTATGTAGTAAGATTTTAAAAGATTCGCTATATTTTTTTAACTATTAGTCCTATAATAATATTTGTAAAATAGAAAATATTATTGATATATTTAGTGAAATCATGGTAGTACAATTTAAAGATATACTATATTGTATAAATATATTTGCATAACATAAATAAACATGAGAATAACATGTGATAGGTTTTAATAATATTAATGAATACTTTGACGTCCTTGAATAATACTGTTTATCATGACTTTTAATATTTTCTTTGGTTTAAGTGCACAATGCATCCTCCTCAATCCTCTTATTTACAAACCAGTTAACCCCATGGTTAAACTGTAGCATTATTTTCGACGCTTCATAAAATTTGATCTGGAAGAGGGTAAGGAAACATGTTTGTATAAGTCAAAGAAAATATAAAAGAACTAGAAGCGCAACGCGTCTGCCGAAGGAAAAACATGACAACAGAAGAGAAGAAAAACTTAGTAACCATTATGAAGAGAGAAAACTGAGATTTATATGTAGTAAGATTTTAAAAGATTCGCTATATTTTTTTAACTATTAGTCCTATATAATATTTGTAAAATAAAAATATATTATTTTTTTTTTTTTGTGTACGACCGTACAACTTTATTCAAAACATCTCAGCTTTTTAACTCATACTCTACAAATGAGGACAAAAAAATAAACTTCAACATTCTGCAAAAAAAATCAACACTAACATATAACATCAAATAAATAAAACAAAAATACACTCGGATAATTTTACAAACAAACAAATACAAAAAAACACCGGTGTTCAATATATATATAATATATATATATAATATATAAAAATACTATTATTATATAATATAATATATAAAAAAATACATATATATATATATATATGCCCAAAAAAGGCATTACACCCTTGGCTTATTAAGACAAAATCTGCTATTTTGGACAAATTATAGGGTAGGGGGACTTTATTAGTTCTTAACTTATACATTAAAAATTGCGCCCTTGCTGTTAAAAAATGACTTCATTTTGAAACGGGCCAGAGTAAAAATAAACAAATTCCCTCAACAGCAGTATAAGGCCGAACTTTTCGTTAAAACGTTCCCTTAAAACATCTAAAAATCTAATCACCTCTGGACATTCAATTAAAAAATGAACCAAAGTTTCCCTTGCATCCTCACAGAAGGAGCAAAACTTATCCTCACTTGTTTTGCCATATATTGCACCAAGGGGTAAGGTGTTAGTAACAATTCTATACTTAACCAGAATAGGGGATAATTAAGATTTTTAGGTTGAATACCCTTTATTACATCATAACTTGAACAGCTTATTTTAAAACTGCCTCTCCTTCTATCTACTTGAGCTATAAAATGTTTTTTTGATTTTTCCTCTAATAATAAAATCCGAAGGGTCTTGTTAGAACTTGATTTCATAAAATTGTAAAAACTATCTCGTGGTCCTATTCGCCTGTTTTTAAAATTTATTTTACTTAAAATTGTATTTTTCTCTAAAATTTCACTATTAGTAAGATTATTCGAACTATTGAAAATATCCCCCAAGCAATCTAGCTTCTTTTTAATGGAAGTCCCATCAAGAAATAGTAATCTTTTATTTCCCATTACTGGCTCCTGCCATGCCATTTTTGGTAAAAGAGAGTAAACAAAGTATGTATTAACATTAAAATTTTCTCTCCAGAATGAACTAATTCCTTTAGACAGCCCCAATATAATAGAAGGCCCATTTCCTCTTTCCACCCCCAAAGAACGCCCCGAATCCCTAAAATATTCTTCCCTCAACACTTCTGTCCATACAGTGCCTTCTTCCAAAACTCTTCGGAACCAATTAAAAAGAATCACCTTCCAGAAACACTCCAAATTCAGTAGACCCAATCCACCCAATTTTGAAGGAGTTTTGACACGTTTCCATGAAATAGCTTTTGGTTGTCCGTTTGGAAATAAAAATAGTCACAAATCCTATTCACCTTTGTACAGACGATTTCTGACACTGGCGTCAGTTTTAAAATATGGATGATTCTGGGTAAAATTTTAACGTTCCATACGTAAATTCTTGCTGCAACGTCTTTTTGATAAACTTTGAGAAATAGCCAGTTGCCATGTGAATGGTGTCTTCAATGAGCTTACAATTTTTAATTTGATCTTGATCATCTATAGTTATAAAAGTTCCGAGCACATTAATTTTATTCGTTACTTGTATTCCCCGTGTATCAAAAATTACATTAAAATCAGCTATGAAAGTTGTCTTTTTAAAATTGATTGTTAAGCCCGATTCTTTTTTAAATTTTCAAATATATATAAGTTTCATTAAAAGATTGGCTTATACTATTTTGGCCTCCTGAAAATATGATATTTATATCGTCGGCAAATGCCTCTGTTTTCTTTTCGTATTCTCCTATTTTTACCCTTTTATTTTATTGCATTTTTGTATTTCTTCGATTAAATAATTCAAGCTAATAATAAACAAAGCTGGCGAAAGGGGGTCGCCTTGACGGCATCCTCTTTCAATTTTAAAGGTATTATTCTCTCTTCATAAAACGTAAAAATATCTGCTAAACTCAAACCCACCATTCTTAAAAAGTTGTTTCCTATTCCATGATCTTTCAAACATTGTATAATCCAATGATGAGAAATACTGTCAAATGCCTTTCTAAAGTCTATACTCATAATGGCTACGTTGAATTTTGTTTTTTTTGCGTACGCCATGGAGTCTTTTAGGCTTCGCCCAACATCCTCCATTGTTTCTGCCTGCAACAAACCCTTTTTGAGACGAATTTATTATATGAGGAAGACAGCTCCTTAGCCTCGCTGCTATGATTCCGTTATGGATTTTCAGAGATGTATTTAGCATAGGTAAGGGTCTTAGATTTTCTATATGTCTTGGATCTTTGGTTTTCTTCGGAATTAATAATAATCTTCCTGAAGAGATGTCTCTCTCGAAATAGCCATTTGTATTAGCTTCTTCAAATACTTTTTCGAGTAGTGTTGATAGAATGTCCGAAAAGCTTTGATAAAATTCCATCGGGAAACCATCCGGTCCGGGGGACTTATCTTTCTTTTTATAATTCTTAATGTAACTCATTATCTCCTCGCTTTTAATTTTTTTTTCTAAGCTTTCATTCATTTCACTACTTATTTGAATCGACTTCTTGGCTTCTCTCCTTTTGATCTGTCTGATCCAATCCGCTGAATTGAACAGACATTTCATACATTTACCCTGAAGTAATTCCTTACAATCATTACAGGAGTAGAGTTTTCCATAAAACTTTTTACTATTTTCTTATACAAAATGAATTTTCTTCTAAATTCCCGTCAGAATTGAAAAGTGCCCCAACCCGTTTTTTGCTTACTCTACCTTCCTCAATTTCTTCATAGCATGAAGTATACCTCTTCTTTAGGTATTAAAGGAATCCTTGCTCTAATCATGTGGCCCTCTGAAAGACGTTTGTTTGTATACACGAATTTGCTCTTCGTTTACTATGTCTTCTATACCCTGTTCTTTAGCATCCACACATTTTATAAAATTTGTTTTCCTTTCCTCACTCAATCTGACTCCCAATTTATAAATTCTCGTCTAGAGCAATCCAACGCCAATTTTAATGCATGAAAGGGGACTTTATTTCGCAATTTTAAGTTTAAAAATTATGTCCTTTATGATACTTGTCACCTTTGTACAAGTATCCTTGTGTTCTAAGAGGGTTGTATTTAATTTCCATCTTTTTTTATTTCCTACCAGGGTAGGAGAGGTCAAGGATTATCGGGTTGTGGTCTGATCTAAATGCAGGCACTCTTTGGTAGCTAGAGACTAAAGGAATTAATTCCTCCGAGGCAAAGAAATAGTCCAAGACGTGAGCTTTTGATTAAACATTCTCATTCAAAATATGAAAAGTATGGGATGGAGTGTCACTGAACCTAGTTGCGGGGTCAACGAGGTTGCTGTTTATAAAGGATGTTAAGTAATGTATTTTTGCTTGGACGTTATTCATTTTTTATAGTTCAACGTATTCTTTCTTGATTTAAAGCAATCTTGAAATCTCCCATTAATATAATGCTCTGTCTTTTTTTCATCATTTTCAGTTAGGAATTCTGACTCCAAGCTTTATAAAATGGGGTCGTCTCTATTGGTCCATAAATTGAGAAAATTTTGATCTTCTACCCCCCCAAACTATCGTAAGTATAGAATAGTTACCTCCACAGTACATTGACACACTGGGCTTCAGTTTTGAGTTTATTAAGGTTAAAATACCCCTTGAAGGATGCTTGGAATTTTTTGAGACCGCAGGTGTCACAACTATATCGTAGTCTTTTGGAACAACCAATCAGGTTTCTGCTTTCTTATTCTCGTGTCGCATATATTCATAATTGTCTGGGCGATGTATTAGCATGTAATCTAAAAAATTTTTCTTTTTGATTGAATTTATGGAGTTGGCATTTGCAGTATTAATTTGAGCTGCATGATTGTGGGAAATATAAAAGGGGGGGTAAAATTTATTTCTTTCTTTTCTGCAAAATATACATTTGAAAAGATTTAATATGTGGCACTTAAGTTGAACGATTGATAGTAGTATATATAAACAGTACTAAAAACACAAAATAAAAACATCAACATCAAAAAAACAAAAAAAACACACACCACACATTCCGTCTTATTTTGCTGAGGTATAGAAAATATTCTTACGGATCGGTTTTCTACTCCTTGCTGTGAGCATGGCCGTCATCATTTAGGATTGAAGCAGTTGTATCTTCTGGCGGTGTCTCTCTCGAACTTGACGGTTTGGTCGATGATGAAGGAACAAAGACTCCATTCCTATCGTTATCATCCAAAACAGAGGTTCTCTTCGAGGTTGTTTCTTGTTGGGTTTCTCTTCTTTCTTCTTGTCCAGGGCTGGTTAGAATTCTTTTTGGGGTCTTATTTTGTATTTTTGGGGGTTTGTTTCTTTTTCTACAATACCTTCTGCCAGTCCTCACGAAGTTTTGTTTCTTTAGGATTTATTATCTTCATTTCTTTCTCCTCCTCATCTTTTCCTCCTCGTTCACAGGCACCGTATTTTTTGCGTCTTCTTCCACCAATTCTTCCGTGACTGTGGTGGTGTTTTTGATCTTCCTTTTCGAGAGTTTCTGCATTATCGTTTTCCTCCTGCTCCTCCTGTCTTCCTGCGAGCTGCGTTTTCGGTTCGGAACCTCTCTACTTGTCCTTGTATACGGACTGGGCGACCTAAATGTTGGCAAAAGTTTTGCTCAAATTCATTATAAGTACTTTTCCGGTCGGCATTGCACTTGGATTTTATGTGCCCAAATTTGAAACACTTGAAACATTGCGTTTCTTGTATTTCGGAGATCAATTCGATCTTTTTACCCATTATAGGGACTATGGCAGGCAGTTTTCTTTTAGGTTTAATTTTTATTAAAACCTTTCCAGACATCATCTTGTTGATGATCTTTGCGTATTGAGCATCGTCCTCGCTTTCGGCCTTAACGCAGTGTGGAACACTTTCGAAATCCCCACGATTTCCCCATAATGTTCCAGTATCCCCTTCAAAGAAGGAAGGTCCGTCTCCGATCCATTTTTAATTGTTACAACAATAGGGTTTTGTGAGCGTCTCAGAGTCTCAAGTCCCTACATTACACATTATATCCTCGTCTACTTCGAAATTAGTTTTTGTGTTTTCGAATTTCCATAACATATTTGTCGGCCTTTTTAGGGTATAACAATGTAACCTGCCCCACTTTTGCAGTCATTTATTCTGTGCACCTCGTCTTCAGTAATAGGCTTTTTTTTTTTTTTTGTTTAGAGGTTTATTACTGTATACCGTATACATACATATATACACATAATATTACAAAGACATAATATAATGTACAATAAATGCATAAGATAAAGAGCGCGACCACACAAAGGGGTCTATGCGCTACAACAGTAATGTGGAGTTCCTTCTAAATATTCAAGCAACTGAAATAAAATAAAAATATAGATAAAATGAACTTATAAGCTGATGAATAATTATAACTTTTTGTTTCTTCTTTAAGTCATCAGCAACCCTGTTGAAAAACATATCTATGTGTAGATTGTTTCCTTGGCTTGGATTTTTCTTATGGTGCTTAGTTTTTAAATAATCTTCTACATCGTCTGTAATTGATTTGAAGGATATTCCCCGGAGCCAACTGGCACTTGAGTAGCTCCTTGAAAATTTCATGTTGTTTGCCCAATTCATGTGGCGCAGTCCTCAGAGTATCTCCACTAAACTTGGTCACTTGCTGGGTCTTCGGTTGAATGACGTTGACAATCTTCGTTTTTAGTTGAGGGTTTTTGTAATTTATTTTACCCACTGTTTCCTCGTGTTCGGGTTCTTTACGGAATGTCTTCCTCATGTTCTTCTCCGCTTTCTGGATAGTCGGTGCTTTCCGAGGGTCTTGAAAGCGAACTTTAACAGCGGAGCAATATTTTATTGTAAAGTTTATTGATTTTAGGCTTTCAAATGCCTCTTTGTGTAACTTTAAATATAGCACTTTTCCGAGCTGTGTGATGTCAGATTTGATGACATCAACTTTGCCTCGGATCTTATTAACATTGCATTGATATGCAATGACCTTGGCGAGTATTTCATCAACTAAGTCCCTGTGACTCCTCTTATGAAGCCAGTAAGGGTCTTACAATTTTTTCTCTCTAATTTTCTCCAGTCTTCCCATGAGACTGGCAGAGAGGTGTCTTTTCCGAAATAACTTTTCGGACATGCTGGCTTGAGGTTTTGTCACTTACATAATCATGCTTGTGATTTGTATAGCGACGGCCTTCGTAGCAGGGCACGAATTGCCCAGCTGTCCCGCGCAATCGACCAACATAGTCGGGTCAAGTACTTTTTATTGTTTGTCCAGTCGATCATGGAAATATGGTCACCATTTTTCCTGACGATGACAATCTCTGTGGCTTCTTTAGCAATTTCTGCATAAAGAAACCTTTTTTTTGTTTTTGTATTAGGAGCTTCTGATTGCAAAGCCTCCTGCTTTTGCTGTCTTTTAGAAGGAGGGGTTTCATTCGATTGCCTTCCCTCTGTCTTTTCATATATGTGTTTACTCTTGTAATTCACCGTTGTCCATTTCAGGGTCACCGGCATTATCTTATTTCAGGCAAGAGCAAAGCTTGCTTGTTTAGGTCCTTGAATTTCTTTCCCAATCATCTTCACGTAAAAGAAGACTTCAATAATGAAATAAATCGAGGTTGGGCGAATATAAAAATGTATGTTCCGCTTGATTTTATGATGAAATGTTCTTCTCAAGGAGAATAATACAAGATGACGTATCCTTAACTCGAGGGCCAAAGAGAGCTTTCAATCGACGGAAGTCCAGGATTGGAGCAGCTGAAGACAAACTTTGATCTTGGGAAGGACGTTGGCAACATTCACAACACTTTTTAGTGCCATAAAAGGCCAGAAATCACTTGTAACTTCTAGAAAATATTATTTTCTAGGAGGGCGTGAATGACGTGTTATCACCTGAACGTTAGGAAGGAAC
>CP045902.1:5178062-5194150 GCA_013387185.1 Caligus rogercresseyi
CCGAAAGCGTCTTCCTCTCTAAATTTCCGTCGAGGAGAACCCTCCCCGTCCCTCTACGCCGCCCCAATCGTGAAAAATCCGCCTCGGAAGGCTCATAAGGACCCCGTGACGGCGGAGGTTTGCACTCTCTGAGTGTATACATGCCTCTAGTTTTATTTTCTTTAACATTTTTATAACGAAATAGTGTAAGAGATAACATGTCCCTACTATCCATCTTTGGAATGGGATGTTTTTATCCGTATCGTCCTGCAGTTCGACTACAAAAAGTCAGTTTTTTGATCCGTATTGATATATATATTAAAAATAAATTTTAACGGACTCTATCATTATTCAATTAATGTTCATTTATTATTTAAAAAACAATCTAATATTGTTTTAGTTAACTGTATGGCACTAATCAAATACCCTATTTTATTAATGCCTTTTAATTACAAAATGAAACATTTTTGTAAAAATTTCCTTTGATTTTTTGTTTAGTTCCCAAATTGACCCCCCCCCTTCATAGGAACGTTAGGCGGTATCAGCCACTAGTCAATATTTATTATTTTTCTATGCATAATTCGGATTCCTTAATACAAGTGTACTTTTAAGGATATTCAATTTTTTCGACATTTTTTGTCCTTGAATCTATTTAGCAAATGTCGTCTCTAATTGCCAAACTTGTAGAGGCCAAATAAGCAATTCAACTACTTTGTGTATCTTTCGTTACTTTATTTAAAACATAGCAGGGAAATTACATTATTATTATCTATTGGAATAGAGAAGGTTTGCTACAGAGTGATATCAAGGATTTGTTTGTATAATGATGAAATGATATATTGCAGAACCTAAAAACTTACATAAAGGCAGTATACATACATTTAAAATAACGCCGTGTAAAACACTTAGATAAACGTACCGTTTCAAAGTTAACATACATTAATAGTATAAAAATCATGCTTGACTTTGTATATTTCCTTTGTTTGGTTTTTTCAATTATTCAACTTTTTGCTACATTTTAATCGAGTTTTTTTTGTCTAGCAACGCAAAAAATATCTCATAGTTAAGCAAGTCATAGAGTAAATTACTTTTTAATATTTACTTTATGTTTATTTCGTTACCTTAATTGATACAAAAAGGGAAATTACATTATAATTATTTATTGGAATAGAAAGAGTTTGATACTGAGTCATATAAGACATTGTTTGTATAATGATGAAATGGCATAAATTGCAGAACCTAAGAACTTACATAAATGCATTATACATAAGTTTAAAATAATGCCGTGTAACACTTAGATAAACGTACCATTTCAAAGTCAACTTACATTAACACTATTACAAATCATATTTGATTTCCTTTGTTTGATTTTTAAATAATTCAACTTTTTGCTACATTTTAATCCTTTTTTTTGTCTAGCAACGCAAAAAAATCACATAGTTAAGCAAGTCATTGAACAAATTATTTTTTATAAATAGCCATAGTTGTCTAAGACCCAAGACGTTTTTACAGAAAATACAATATAAATGAGTAAAAGAACAATGTACAAGGCCGATCCATCTCATTTTGACTGTGCTCGCACCGTAAAGGAGATGTTCCAGCTCGCAGAGGAGTCCAAAGCTAAGAAGACACCAATGGAAGCTCAATGCTTGAAAATATTCTACATTTTCTGTAAATATAATTTATTCAAAAATAAAGATCTTAGCTCCTAAGTCAACTTTCACCGGCTGATACCGGATTAAGTTCCGGTGGGGTGGGGTTTACCTAGGAGTTAAACAAACAAACAATGTACAAGGCACATAAATTGAGATGATAGTAAGGAGAGATTAGAAAAGAAATTTTATATAATGGATTTTACTTCAACACTTTATATAGAAGCATGCATAATTATGTTTCACCCATTATCGATTATAACCGATAATGGGTGAAACCATTGCTAATTTGAATTCACTTACCGAAATAATTGATTATAATTGGTATACTTTATTAATAATTTTGTTATTGGGTTGCGGTACAATTTAAGGTTGGGCTTCTTCTGTCCCTCTTGATATTTTCGTATGAACTAACCAAAAATAATAAAATGTTGAATTATGTAATGTAAATGGCTGCTAGCCGGCGCTGCCACTTTGACTTAATAATTTATGGGCATTACAAACGTATCAATAAAAATTTGATTAACATATAAGTAAGTGTGTAGGAGATACATAGTACCGAACAAACAAAAACACAATTTTATGTGATTAAGTATTTTTTCGAGAAAATAACCACTCACTCAAAAATATATCTAAACGCCCCACATAAGTTCTCCACATAAAATTGTATCCAAATTTAATGCACCATTAACAATAAATCATAGAAAACGTTTGTTTTTGTATGGAATAAACATATAGGAAATATTCTTTCACATGATCCAAAATAAACTTGAAGACCTCAAAGTCATCCCAAGAAAATTTCTTTAAAATCTAACTTGGAAGGTATATGAAATTGTTAAAATGTTTTGGCGAATAAAATAATTATGGCGGGAGATTTTCCGGGAGATTTCACCACCACAAAAAAGTCCTCAAAAATTTTCACTGAAAATTTAGTCAAGATCTAATGATTTTTTTGGGAGGGGGGGAGGGGTACAGGAAAACGAACAAACAGGCGAAAGAAGGAACGAAATTCTGATTTTATTATTATAGAGCCAATTGTCTTTTTTTAACAAAATTATTCCTTGTTTACAAATCCTTATTTAACTTTTGAAATAATCTAGAAAAGCTAAAGATAAAATGTTAGTTTTAAATACTTTCATTACTCACGGCAGTCTCAAGAATATTGTTTTTTGAAAGGGGTACTTTTTGGCACAACTTTAAAAAAATTGCAAACTATAAGTACAAGAGATTTCATAAATTGACAGCAGTCATTGGTGAAGGAGGTGTCACTCGACTTAGAGACTTGAAGGATGTATAACTCTTCCTCTTCGAGCGCTAATTTGAGTTTGGCGTGTACATCATGACATAATTTATTTAAATAGTTATTTTCACTATTTTTCATTCAAGTTATATCGAATTGTATATGTTATTACCCTTTGAATGCAGCATTCATAGATATCTGATAAGAAGGCAGTATATTATTAGTATTATTATTATTATTTGATAATACTAAATGATGGTTTCATTTTATTAATGAATAGTTTATATGGTGTTTTGTTCTAATATTTTTATAGAAGAAACAGGTCTTCTATGCGTGGTTGAATGCTAAAAATGACTATGGACCCTTTGTTGGACAGTAGAGAAGCAATTAATGAGGTTAAATGGGCCGTAAAGCTATATTTGCTAATTATCAGTTCTTATGAAATATAACATTAAAGAGATTTGCTGATGGCTCATTAACTACGGGGCTCTTCTCTTGGTAACCAAATATTAAAAACTATATATAAATACACATTACAAAAGTGTGTGCGTCATAAATAACTGGGGTGATGACTTTTAAACATATATTTTTAACGCATTCCTATTGATAATGATTTGAGAATATTAAGATGTATAAAATATAATGGAAGCTGTACGAGTATGTACCGAATGGGGAGCTGAATAACGTATCCGCGAGACAGCGAGTTATTCAGTAAAAGAGATTCATTTATTCACCAAATGACGACCATATAGTTTAACAGAGATTGGGATGCCCTTCTTGTGACTGACCTCCAGAATGGAGGGAGCAAGGCTTAATACTCAAACAGAGATGTACACAAAAGAGTCTTGCTTGAGCAAGAGTAAAGAGTAAAGAGATGTACATAAGGGAAGAAGAGGATTAGAGTTTGAGGAGCAGGGGGAGGAAACAAAGATAATATATTGGGAGTTTGGGTTGAGAGCAGGAGCAAAGAGCTACTACTACGAAGCATACTGGATTCTTATGATGAGGGCAGAGGTTTGACTCGAGGGAGCGGAAGGTCAAATTTGATTATCCTTATTGAAAATATCCTACGTTCTATTGTTATGCATAATTTAATGCTACAATGCGTATTCATATTCATCACATATAAGCAATCCCCTTCAACTAAATAGAGAGATAAGTTAATATAAACAAGAGATACAGTAAGTTCATTACTTATTCATTTCAAACAACATAGTTGTTCTTTAGCGATAATTATTTCCGATATTAATATATTTAACTAAACTTAATGGTTAAGTTTGAAATTTAGTACTCGTGTTATTTATAGACTTTGATAGTCAAAGTTCAGGAAATGGTTTGGAATTGTTACTCAATTACGGCATTTATATCATTTTTAAAGTACGTGTGTTTATAAAGGATCGAGGTTAAGTAAGCTTTTGGTCACCAACTTAACTTACATCTTTTGGGGCATAATTTAATAGCCTTATTTAAAAGGCCTTGAAAGAAGATTATCCAATGATATTAGTGCATATAACTAATAATGGACTACATGTTCTGATATATGAGGGAGCCAGATTTCTACAGAAAATAATTATATATCAACTATAGTGTTATTTTTACATTCAAAGTAAACAAAAATATGAAAGAATGATACAAACTATTGCACAATGAGTAATATTGTGAAAGTGCTCTTAATTACCCGAATATATATTTAACCCACCAAATTAGAAGAAACAGTACAAAGTATAATTAAACATTTTTTTTTAATGTCCTTGTGTACTCAATATTTAAATTGTGACGCCATTTTAACATATGTGACCCCTATCAGACACACTAGATGCAAAAAAAAAAATGAAGGCGCCAACCTGTCTCAGATTATAGTATTGTGAGTATGAAATTTTTTATAAAATATTATGAGAAACATAAGCAATATTTGATGTATTATATAAGAGCCATTTAACGAATATCTTAATATAATTTAATGTTTTTATTAATCCCATTGAACAAAATAGATAAAAATATTAAGCAAGAGGTACGGTTGTCGACGAGTACAACTATGCGATTAGCTCATTTTGAACATATTTCGATTAAGACTGATACGACCAATGACCCTGGTCACAATATTTGTAATTTGATCCCCCTTAAACATAAAGATTTGTAAATCTGTTTTCCCACGTCCATACTGGTTTTCGTAAAGTACTCTGGCAATTCGTCGGCAAGAGACATGTTTTATTGTGTGTTCCTTCAACAAGGAATATTATAGAAAATAATTTTTCTATGACCAACCCTTCCCCCCCCCCCCCCCCCCTTCGTTATCATTCAAACACAATATGATGTTCTTTTCATCCATATAAAAAGGAGATCCACTTGGAATATGCATCCTCATAGAAGTTATTGGCATGCAACAATTATCTCTCTGATAACCGTTAAATGATGCAATCTCATCTAACCATATATATGCATAGTTTCTGATTTGCATGCATAATAAATGTTATTGATTATAAGAACCGCTGCGTTATTTGATACAGTTTAAAACTAATGCATTGTAACTAACGTTGATAAGTATGTTGATATGTGATAAAACCTCTTAGTTAACCATCAGTTAATTGCAAACCACCTTTTTTCTTGTATCGTTTACTTATTTAGTTTAGTAGGTTTTTTTGCTATAATATTTCAAATAATTCGATGAAACTAATACAGACAATTGCTTACAGAATGACAAAAAAGAGATATACAAACTATTGATAAAGTAGAAACAATACACATGATACAACGAAGGGCGTTGCCTATATGAGTCGAAAATAGTAAGTAAACTATGAAATATCACTTGGGATCGGTATCACGTAAGATATAAATTACATGAACAATTTTTAGTACTGATTGGTTTTTTTAATGTAAAGACTTATTTTCGAGACAATATAAGCAATGCTCAGTAAAATTTTCCTTTCAAATCCTAGATGTACAATTTTGAAATATAGTTTTTTCGAAACTCATAACGATATTTTTATATGTAATTCTATAGTTGATTCTTCAGTATTGTTGATTTTAAAATCTTCGAGTCAGGTACAGAACACTCTTGCAGAATCACTTGATTTGATAGCAATAGGTAGAGATGGAAAGTCGAGGGATATTTTGGGCGTGTGAAAGGAAGAATGTCTGAAGGGTGCAATTGAGTTCAAGCTCCTTGTTATCACTATTCTCTCTCCTCTCTTGAGGAATATTTATTTCTTTATGAAGCAGGGCCAAGTCGGCCAGAACAGAAGGTATTTATTTTATATTTGAATCTCTGTTTTGCTTCCGTTCGGAGAAAGAGAATATGATAACAAGAAGCTTGAACTCAATTGCACCTCAGACATCTCCCTTTCACACGCCCAAAATATCCCTCGACTTTCCATCTCTAGCAATAGGACACCGTGGACACAAAATATGAGTTTGCTAAGTGTTGAAGTCCTCCTCCCCAAATATTAATATAAACTTTATAATTTCTTATCTACGAATTACAGATATAAATAATGATTTTGAGATTTTCGTCATAATAAGAATACTAAATTAATAATCAATTGTGGATGATGAGACACAACTTTATTAAGTGCAATAAAAGTTGACACATAATGTAATTTTAAAAGTAATGTGATTTTTTTCTATGACTATTAAAAATAATGTATATTTTTGAGACATGTTCGTTTGATATTGTTAGTCATTTGTTGCTGGGTATCATCATATTGATAAATCAAGCAAATACTGATGAATAAATATGTGACTCAAGTTTAAGTGGAATAGCCTCAAAGAGCGCCTGTCAACCCCTTATATTCTGATTTACTATTTAGATACTGAGTCTACAATATCTCTTTGATACCTTTATTTGTCGCCTCTTAAATATATTGACATGCTTAAAAATGACAAAGGCAAACAGAAAGTGAGTCCAAAGATGACCAGATGTCATTTGTTTTCATTCGATACTTATTTTTAAGCTCCTTTACGGAATGCTTTTGTATCTATAAGGCAAATAAATCCATACTCGGACTCCATTTAAAAACGCGAATGATGAACAGAAAAGTACACAAGTAATTAGATAGAATTAGTTTATCATTTGATACAACACTATTTTCCTCTCTGTTCTTCTACTATTTTTAGTGGATATTTTCAAACAGTTTTACACTTGAAATGTGCCCAATTTGTATAAAAATAATATGTTTCTACTTACACCTCTGATTCTTTAGTTCTTTTTTAAACTATAATTAACGTATATTAATGCAATGAGCTATATATATATATATATATATAGATATACAGTGTGTACCAGCAAAATTAGAATTTAGTTTAATTGTCTCTGGCTACCCTGGGGCGAGCCTTAGTGACTTTTTTACATTATAACTTCCTGTTGTACCAGCCATTAAGAGCGCTTGTTAGTAAACATGTTTTCACATCACATCTTCACCATGAATCACGAGAAGAAGAATCGTGAGATGATCGCTGATCTCTAACCCATTAAAGCCGAGTGGAAGGTTTCCTGCCATTCACTTTAAAATGATGTAAAATAAGTTCCATCTAATATTTTTCCTGTGTTTAAGTTTTAACTTGTTCTTTATACATTTTAGGTTAACTAAGTAATAGTGTTCATTGCCATATATATAATATTGTTTCGTCAATACAGTTTTGAACACAAGCTAGTATAGTAAGAATGGTTTGAATTGCTATGTCTCATAAATATGGCCATGTATTTATAAATCGGAGCAAAATTTTCCAATAATTAGCTAATCGGATTCATGAATTGTATAAAAAAACATGACATTAATTTTTTGGTCACTTTTTATTATTTTCTTTTACTTGTGGTACAACAAACTTTAGTGGCAGGATATCCTGCCACTCGTCTATAAGTACATGAAATAAACTTTTATGACATAACTTAGGGTTTTGATCAGTTCCTTATAAAATCATTAACATAATCGAACAAAGTATTTATTCTCGCTTTTTTAATTATCTTAAAGCGAACTCATACGAAATTCTCCATCTTCGATTTGAAAAAATTGCAAAAAATATTCATACAGAAAACTGCAATATGTTAGGAAGTGTACCTCCAATAGAACAACCCGATGCTAACAGACGAATGCACTGGGAAACATAAGAAAATTGTATAAATAATCTGATCGCTCAATATAATAAGTTTATACATGTATTCACCTTCTTAAAAATTAACAAAATTAGGAATCAGTGCTACAGGCACTCTTAGAGAAGACAGGTTTCATTGATACTAAGAATGACCAAGATGAAAAAGAACGAGGCTACATGGAATTGTTTTCTTCATATTTCACTTGTGTATTGGAAAATAACAATCTTGTAACGGTAGCCTAAAATAAAAAATTAATATCATTTCTAAAAGCTATCAGGTGGAATAAGGTCAAAGGAAAACACATAAATTTCGAAATTGCCAATTCTATTAGTATTTACAATATACTCGTAGGCGGTGTTGACCTTTTTGACCAGAATTAATCCTATTATATAGAGAGAATTCGTTCCAAATGATGTGATGGTCAATTTTTGCATGAATGTAAATGCCCAAACCGTTTGTCCAAGGAGAATATATCAAAAAGAAGAAAGACATATCATTTTGAGGAAATCAGATAACTATTGCAATTGGTATTTAAAAAAGTTTGGAATTTTTTAAAGAAAAACAGATCCTAATATATCCCAGCGGGCCTGCTGCAATGACTGTTCGAAAAAATGGAGGACAGCATAGTAGGTCAAAAGGGAGTAGATCGAATTCAAAATGTCGCCAGTTTTCCTCTAAAATATGTCACTAACATGTTTGATGTACCTTTACATTCCGAATGTATTGAACATTTCATACAAAATAAGTAAATTAATTTAGAATAGAAATATAAAAATACATATTATATATGTATGTATGTTAGGATAAATAAATCATTTACAGTTATCTCGTACATATATATGTTGACAATTATTTTAAAGTTACATTTGAAAGTACAAAAACATGATTTATAGCCGAGTGGCAGGAAATCCTGCGGTCCAAAAAACCGGGTTTTCAGTATTTTTTCTCCAAAATTTTATCGGGTATATCAAGAACAATAAAAATCACTTTATTTTCTCAAAAACATTGTTGATTTATGCGACAAAATAATCTTCGGCTTTAATGGGTTAAGGCCATAGTGGACCAAAAAGAGATCATGGAGATTGTTGGCTCCTCTCTGGCTACAGTTTATAATGTTTCAAAGGCTATGAAATATGGAAAAGATACTGGCAGAACTCTAGCAGCGGAGAGCAAATATGAAGAGACTGAGGACTTTTTGGGAAAGGTCAAGAAGGCGGTGAAGGAGGATCCACAAAGTCAATTCGGAGACTGGCTCGGACCATGGATGTCGGTGACTTCTACATGTCAAGGCTTTAAAAGATTATCTGAACCAGAAATCGTATGTCAGGAGGCCCAGGCATATGTTTAACCGAGGCAATGAAGGTCAAGAAGCTCGAAAGGGCACCAAAATTCGTTCAACTTTCACAAGAAGAAGTCCACTGTGACAATTTTCTCAGACAAGAAGATTTTTACAGTGGACCAGGTCTACAATCGGAAAACATCGGTACCTTGCGGAGTCAGTAGATGAGATCAAGGGAGTCTACGAACCAAACACCCAGCCCATGTGATGGTTCTTGGAGTCGTAAAGCATCTGACGGGAAGACCAAACCTCCGTACTATTTTCGGGGCGGAGAGAAAATTGACCGCATGTCTACATGAAAGTCCTGAGATACCATGTTTTGCCCAGGTTGAGGCAAATTACCCTAGTGGCCACTATGTGTGGACTCCGGATGGAGCTCCTTCCAACATATCAAAGTTGACTTAGGACTTCTGCTCAAGGAATTTGCCGATTTCTATCTAGCAAACTACTGGCCACCCTCAAGCCAGATCTCAATCCCTGTACTTTGCTGTGTGGGGCTTTTTGGAGAAAGAGACCCACATCCATTGCCGATTTCTTTCAAGGCCTCCGTCACTGCTGCCTGGGACAACATGTCTACCGACTTCATCAAGAGAGCTGTGCCTCTTTCCGCCACTGTGTTGATGCAGTCATGGAAGCTAAAGGAGGCTACATTGAATTAAAAGATTGCCAAGATCTTTCTTTTTAACTTTTGTATCAGATGCTTCTTTATAAAAGATCAAATAAAGTTCTAGAAGTAAAGCAAAATTTGATTTACGATTTTCTAAATTTTGCTGGTACACTCTGTATATCAATACTTATAAAAAAATAATTCCGTTCGTTCGTTCGTTCGGTTTGTGCGATCGTTCGTTCGTTTCCCTGTATCTCCCGAACGGGTTATTAGATCTTAATGAAATGTTCAGTGAATAGTTTTGGGAGCTCAGGGAGTGCTTTAGTGGGGTTGTCAACTCCCGGAAAATTCGTCATCGACATGCTTATTTTATTCGCCAAAACGTTTTTGTTGATTTTTTAAAATTGCGAGTTAGATTTTGCCCAAACTTTCTGTGGATAAGACTGAGGTACTAAGACGTGTTTTTTTTTAATAGTGTTTTCCGGAAAATTCGTTTTCTACATGATTACTTAAAAATATTTTTCTTTCTGTCCCTGTATGTCCCCCCAAATTTAAGTTTTGTGGAAAATAACAACACTTTTTATATTGCAACATCGTGCTAATCAAATTTCAATCATGCCTAAGATGATGAGGGATGTCAAAAAAATACCAGCCTTAAGGAATACAAAACGAAAAATGGCAATGAAAAACCCAATGATAACTTTTTAAGAAACTGATTTTTAAAATGAAAGCCCATGCAATGACATTACTCAAATTATTCGTGTCATTTTTTTACGATAATAAACTACTCCGCGTAAGGCATAAAAAACGGAAAATGGCAATGCATACCCATAACAACTGTTGAAGGAACTGATTTTAATAGGAATATCACATGCGATGACATAACTGAATTATTCATGTGATTTCTTCTTTTTATGATATTTAAATACCGAGACTTAAGGAATACAAAACGGAAAAAATGGCTATGAAGACCCTATGACGCTTTTATAGAATTTATTTTAATATGAAAAATCACATCACTAAAACTATGGTGTGATTTTTTTTCATCCAGACTATTGTCAAGTGGGAAAATCCCGGGCAGCGCCGGGTATATTCGCTAGTATTCTATATATCTATATATATATATATATATATATATATATATATATATAATCTATATATAATATATATAATATATATAATAATATATATATAATATATATTATATATATATATATATATATATATATATATATATATATATATATATATAATATATAATATATATATATATAATATATATTATATATATTATATATATATATAATAATATATATATATACTGTTAACGTTCGCGAAAAATTGTCGTTCGGTTGTCGTTCGCAAAAGTTATCGTTCGTCGTTCATCGTTCGTTTGTCATTCGCCATTCTGAAAAAAATTGACAAACGCTTATTTATAAAGAAATTTCCGAAAAAAGTGATGACGTTTTTCTAGAAAGAAATTTCTGAAAAAAGTGATGATGTTTTATAGAAAGGAAATTGTCCCATAGAAATTAAAACTCTTGTCTTTTTTTGGCACCACAAACGAACGACGACCGATAAGGAATTTTCCTTATCGTTCGTCAAAAACTTCGTAGTTCGTTGTTTGCGTTCGCGAACGACGAACGACAACAAATGAATGATAAATCAACAAGTCGGAAATGTATAGATATAAATATATCATCATCATCATGTACTGAACGTAGTTTTCCTTTACTAGTTAAAAATAAGAATTACAAAGAAAAACATACAACAAAAGCAGATTTGAAATTTAATTCCCCCTTGTTTTGGTTCTTGATCTTTACTTCATTATGGAATGTTATATCATTGAGCCACGAATTAAATACATGCAAAGTAATAAGTCATTGACAAAAACGAGCTTATATCTATATAACTGGGAATGGGAGGATAAATTAATGACTCATAAATAAATATTTAATTAATTTGGTTAAGTAAAAAAATAAATTATTTGTTTAATTTCTTTTAGATAGTAGGCGACTAATTAAATACGTATGTGTTAAATAATTGGAAGGTACAGCAGTAATTGATTGGTTGTTAATACAAAATATTGGAGATGTAAGGTTAATCTAATTCAATGTCCGTGTCAACTTTGTGTCGTATGATTGTATTTATGACGTCATAAAGTGTGCAGTAATGATTTAAATAGATATCCCACAAAAAAGGAGGATTAAGTTACAATACACATATTTATCACTATATGTATAGAATGTTCTATTTTAACAAGGAGAATATAAATAAGGTGAGGCAATGGAATCGACGTAGGCAATTGCAGGCGACAGCTGACTATTTTGTTGTGATATCACAAGTGCTACGCTTGAATTCCATTTCAGGTTGTATTGTACAGCAAAAATGCGATATTCTCGAGGAAGTAATGGTGTTTTGTGCCATCCCCTCTTGCTCTAATCCTCGAGATGCATAATATTTTGCACTTCCGACGAGGGATCCCAATATCCAACATCTGTGGATTGCACGATGCAGAAGATCCGACAGGATTGGCCTAAAGAATGTGAAGATCTGCGATCATCATTTTATCCAGATGACTTCCAAAGGATATTCAGGCTGGAAGAATAGGAATAGCTTTAGTCTCAAGTTGTTCCTTCATCTTCATCCCTGGATCACCCTCTTCATTGTGTCCAAGTCCTTCAGACAGTTTCGTTAAGAAGCCCGTGAACGAACAAAAATTGTGAGTTGACTAGTGAGAAGGAATAAGGAACTCTCAGTCACGAAATGAAGCTTTCTGCTACAAAGCTAAGTGTCTCAACTTAGCTCATCAAACTTTAAGGAAACTTAAATAGAACCTCATTGACAAAGACTACACAGCGAATTCAAACAAGAGGTTAATTAATCCTTTGACAATGTTCTATCGCGGCTACTCAAAAGAAGATGTAACTACCGTCCTCATTCTACGGAGCATATGTTTTCCCAGGCCTTTGAGTACTTGCGCTCCGTAAACTCCTTCCTCTGCCTAGTCGGCAACCCCAGGACCCGCAGCTAGGGCCATTGTGACGCCGCGTCCCCTATAATACCATTCTGCATGGGCATTTTGTTTTTATTAATTATATATTGTTTATATACCTTTTAAAATTTATTGTTTTGTTTATTTATTTATATATTTTAGACTAGTTAAATTTTAACTAATATGCCCATGGCAAGAAATATACTCAATTACACACAGAAATTTCCAATGACTTCCAACGAGAGTCTCTCCTACATTGCTGGATACTCATGAAGTTTAAAGACCTCCACCCACATTTGGGAAACAGACGAGTAACATTGAAGATTTGAAGAAACACTAAGTCCTTGGATTGAGTTATTACGGCACCTTTTCCCGATTTTTGAAGTTCTGCCACCTCTTAGAAAATCATTTCCATTTTTTATAATAGCCATCGATAAAGACCCCATGTTTTTTCTAAGAATTTTTAAGTCACTTAACCATTTATATCCAAATAGTCAAAAGAAATTATTATACTTATGTAATAATAAAAAGAACACGGATTCGAGTCAATTTTCTTAATTAGCTACTTCCAATGAAAAATGCTAGTGAAAACTTAAACACATAGGCCAGGTTCTAATTAGCGTAATTCTATTCATATTCTTATGTTCCCCTTTTTATATGTAAAAATTCTATTTTGTGATTTATAAATTTCTTGAAATAAATGAAAATCTTGAGTTCAAAAATTATAGATTTATTGTTTGAATTATTATTTGCTAATTACTTAAAATAATGAATACTAATGATAAATCATTTACTTAACAAAAAATTCATGCAACATGGGTTGTGCACACTAGCACAGAACAATATTGTAATGAATATTTTCAATTGAGAGATAAGTTGAGAAATAATTACTAATCAGCACACTAAAAAATAATGTTTTTTCATTGTAGCATTCGTGACGTCACAAAATTCTTCCTTTTGATCAAGAGCATAGTCAAAGATTTTCCTCTTTGACTCACCTTATTTATATCTCCTTGATTTTTAATCAGTTGAAATGGAAGGTACAAATGTAACAAGAATGCACTTTTTACGGCAATGATATAATATTCCAATAGCTGATCATCGATCCTTACTACTGAACAGTCAAAACAAAAGTCGGATCGAATTGGACTGTCAAAAATGCTTTAATCTTGTATGCCAATCCCTCCTTCCTTCAAACTCCCAACGTCTCCTTATTTCCATTGATAATAATCATTGAAAGGTAGAATGAATGAAACAATGCCTACATATAAATTTATCTCTTTGACCCTTATTGCCCCTCCTAATTGGACACAAATCACTAATCAAAGGGCCCTACATTATTAAAAACGGAGGAACCTTTTTACAAAGAAATCCCTTTTATATCAACCATAATATTTATTCCCCTTTCAATAGGATTCGTTTGGGCAAGTATCCATGACCGCTCATCAAAGCGTGCACCACAAAATGACCAAACAGTTTATGGAGCGTCTCCCAAAGAGGGCTACAAAAAAGGGAAGTATAATTTGTTTAAAGTTACTAACAATATTTTACCGCCAAAAAAAGGGAGGGAGATTGATCTAGAGGCGGATTTTTCCTTAAATTGTGGTGGATATATATTTCTATACCTATGTAGCATAGAGAGGAGAGAGAGAGGTCATCAAAGTAAAGTGCCTATTAAGGCAGCTCACACAACATACCCTTGAATTAAGAAAACACGTGGATTGCAATCTATGTACAATGTACCCATGTAAGCGACGTGATGCACAACTCAATAGAAAGAAAATAACAGCCTTGTCTCTATTAACTTTGTTGTCCCTTGCCAATGTTTGTTTGTTATGTTTTATGCTGAGAAAAATTGTGCAATAATAAGAAGGTAAAAAATATACTCAGAGAAGTTATTCAATTATAATGTAAATGAATAGTTAATAATTAATGTTTTTCCTTGTATAAATGGATATACATGTTAATTTTTTCCCTTGTTTATGCATTTTTGAAAATATAAGCTGGTCTCTGTAGAGAGAAAAAATGTCTAGCTACATCATAAAGATGCAAATATACTTTTCTTCTTTGAGTAAATTAACGTCTTGCACATGTATTAAAAATGTGTTTTTCTTTGGTTTGGGACACTCCTTAACGGATGTGGAAATATTTGTTGGTGCTGTTGGTTAAGACATATGTATGGTGCCGGTATTTGGATATTCTGAGGGGGTACTATTGATAACGAGCCATAAATGTTAACTTTTGCTAATTTTGGCTAAAACACGATGTTATGGTGTAAAATACTCGATCAAACATTGTTGGGGTTCATCCAACTCATAATTACCTCCGCCGAGGAGGTATGTTTTTTCCTGGCGTTGGTTTTGTTTGTTTGTTGTTTGTTAGCAGATAAACAAAAAATACAGAACGGAGTTGGATGAAACTTTGTGGAGTTGTTGGAAATGCCAAAGGGAAAAGTGATTAAATTTTGGCATCTCTGAGTGCTTCTTTAAGATGGCAAAACGAGCTAAATACTAATAAATATTCGAGTAGCCTACTCTGGCCAATAGATTTCGCTGTGCTGTTAAATCGGGTGCTGGAGCGTCTTCCTCTCGGAATTTCCGTCGAGGGGAACCCTCCCCCCGTCCCTCTCTACGCCGCCCCAGTCGTTTGAAAATCCGCCTCGGAAGGCTCATAAGGACTCCGTGACGGCGCAGGTTTGCACTCTCTGAGTGTATTATGCCTCTAGTTATAATAATTTTAGACTGCCAAATATTGAAGTATATATTTTAAGTATAAGCTTTATCATCTTAATTTGAAAAAATATAAATATTTATCAAGTTTTTTGAATTTCATGCTTGTTCCTTATGTAATTAAGATAAATACATAAAACCCATAGCAAAAGGTCATAAAAACATAACAAAATATACCTTTAGTCTAAATTATTATTGCGGAGACGAACTCATAAACAAAGACAAAAAATAAGGAAGCAACTAAAAAAATATAAAATATCACAAAATAGTCTTTTAAAGACGGTCTTCAATAAATTTAACACAATATTACTATCAATTCAACACAATATATATTATTATGTTTGTTGAAAAAATATTTAAGCACAAAAATAACCCAAGGTAATTGCGTTAAAAACAAACATAAATATACATTTTAGTCTAAAATTATTTTTATTGAGGAGAACGACAAAGTTTATAAC
>CP045902.1:5194250-5217159 GCA_013387185.1 Caligus rogercresseyi
AACTGCTATTTTCCTTATTAGTGTATCTCCAAAATCATGCGCCTTTAGACATTTTATAATCCCTTCATGTGAATGCTATCAAATGCTTTTTGAAATCAATTCCCATCACTGTCAAACATTTGTTGGTTTTTTTTTTGTCACGAAGTTTTATTCAATATTTGTAACAAACAATACAGTGTAATACATACTACACTAATATATATATATTATATATATATATATCAGATTATATATATATATATATATCTATAATTATATATATATATATCTATATTATATAGATATATATATATGTATATATAATAAAACTATCGTCAACAGTTGCGTAAAAACATAAATGCGTTATAGTTCAGATTTACTGTTAAAATGATGACCTAAATTAAATGACAATTTCATTTGTTTCCTTAAAAAACACCAAATTTTTCTTAAAACCCTCTTGTTGATTTTAAAAATTGAATTGATCTCGATTCATGAATCGGACGACATTTCCAATCATCATTATGACAAACTCTTTCATCGAGGTCGAGGACCTAAGGGCAATAATCTTGGAGCCGCCGCCCCTAATTAAGATTGGCTTTTTTTGCTTATGCATCGAGTCTGTTATGCCTCAACACATATTTTCCATTGCTCTGCCACTAGCAAATCCTTTTTCCGTTATATATGTACTTTTCGAAGTGTCCACTTCCTCATAGATTTTTTCTAGTACAGGAGATAATAACAATTATATTTCTTATAAATTCCATTGGAAACCCGTCTGGCCCAAGAGATTTTTTTAAATTGTATTTATGGAAGAACCTATTTATTTTCTGGATAGGAAATATCTTTCTCGAGAATATGGTGATTCATCTTTTGTTGTATTTTTCTTACATCCATCATAAGAAAAAAAATTATAAAATGTCTGTGACAACATGTTGTATTGGAGGAGTCAGTATTATTTCCTTCTTTCGTTTATTAGGACTTTCACGCATTTTTTGACCTCCATTTTTTTCATATTCTTGATCCTCCCAAAAAGTATTTGTTCTTTATTACTTCCGGTTGTCTCTCCTCTGTATAGTTGTTCAAACTTATTTGTCCTTTCTTCACTTAATTTAGCACCCAGCTTTATATATTATTTTCTGGATGTATCCAAGATTAGCTTTAGAGTGAATGAAGGAGATTTTTGAGGGGATTTATTAACTCTGAGAGTGTCAATGTTGTTTATAATTGCACTTTTGGATGAATGACATATATATGGGGACTATATGTCGGACTGATGGGCGGTAATGCATGATAATTGGACAAGTATGAGAGAAGTTCATCAGATATTAAAATAATCAAGCCTTTAGAAATGTTGCAATCTCTTTTCATTGAAAAAGTATGCACGACAATGAGCTAAATTTTAGTCCTGCGTCAAACAGTTGTTGTTTATTTATGATGTTTTTAACCTCCCTCCCCGCTGTGCATTGTTATTATTTATATAGTTTAACGTGTTTCGCTTTTGATGTAGGGCAATATTAAAGTCGCTCATTAATATGAAATACTCCTAACCAAGACCGTCATTATTAGTAAATCTGGCGCTAATCAATTATAAAAAAGAAGGGTCCTCTCGTTTAGGCCCATTTAAAGAACTAATTTTTATCCTTTTATCTTTCCATTCAAAAGTCAATATGCAGTAATATGCAGGTCACCTTCTACGTATGTAGCCTTTAGAAAGCTCCTAATTAGCAGTTTAAAAACCTTGAGGGATGTATACGCAATTATTTTTGCAGAACAATTAAAACGTCGTAAACACGAAATCTACAATTTTGCAAATAGATTGATCTCAACGTGTTTCCCACATCGATAGAACATCAGGATCATAAATAAAAGTGATTATTATTTTTTTCTCACAATTTATTTCACTCAATCATACAAAACAAACACAACAAGTTGAAACGAAACTCGATATAAACTCTATATCACAAAATATAAAACACAGAAACAGTATGCATAAAAACATAAAACAAAAGGTTAACTATAGATAGTCATTAATTGAATTCACGTTTGCTGATGTAAATATAATTTACAAGTGTTATCTTTTGATAGCTCCAATAAATAAAAAATAATAGCACCTTTAAAATCATGGGATAAACTGATCTTAAAAAACGAAATAAAAGAAGGCCCTACTTTTATAATTGATTAGGTGTGTGTCATCCTCTCATGTAGTCCAGTGGACTTGAATTCAATTCGTATGATGCAGTCTTATTAAAAAATGTCCTTTGAGTTTCCGTGGGTGTTTTTTATTTTCTTCTTTGGGGAGGCTTCGCCAATTTCTTTTGGAAGGTTTTTGAACGAAATAATTAATAAAACACAATATGTATTTTTAAAGAAACGACTCTTCACTATACAAACTCTTCTTGAGTCAGGAAAGGATATTTCAATGGTGGTCATTGACTTCTCAAAGACCTTGACACCTTTAACACAAACATTACATAAGAATTTTTTTTATTGGTATATAGTTGCTATATATATATATATATATAGATATAATATATATATATATATAATATATATATAGATATATATATATATAATATATATAACTATATATATAATATATATATTATAGATATATATATATAGGTACGGTTACTTCGATCCCCTACCTGAGCTAGAAACAAAGAAACCACACTTCAACACGGCCATCGTGCTAACATTCCTCACAAAACCTCTCTATTAATTTACTTATTATAGAAGAAGGAAAAAAAGTATTCGTTATCCAGAGTGCTCCTGCCTTGTTCTTATATTGTTATTGTTTACATTGATTCATCATTGCTTGGGATCAAATTTCTGGAATGGGAGTGGACGGGTGGCATGATTCCAGTCATTATATTTGCCCCGTCTCGTCTCATCCTCCTCCTCAATATCGGAGGAGGAGGCGAGACGTTTGGGAGCTCCTTCATCAATGTGGTCGCTCCTAGCACTGACTCGGCTCATGAATATGTTCAACACTCTGGATAACGAATACTTTTTTCCTTCTTCTTCTATAATAAGTAAATTAATAGAGAGTTTTGTGAGGAATGTTAGCACGATGGCCGTGTTGAAGTGGTGGTTTCTCTTTGTTTCTAGCTCAGGTAGGAGATCGAAGTAACCGTACCCTATATATATATGAATATGTATATATTAGGGCTGTCGTATTTTCAAATGTTTGAAATGTTAGCAACATTGTGGATTTTCTGTGTTTTGGTGATAAAAGAAGACGACACACAAAGTTTGAACAAAATCGGTCAACATACGAGGTCGCACAACGAGGTCAAAGTTTTAAAAATTTAGTAAAAATATAGTTTTCCGCAAATTTCTTGAAAATGGTGGACGTTACAGACTTCAATAATAATTATTAATTTAAAGGAATCTAATTTACTACCAGACGTATGTTTGATGTTTTTTAATAAAACAAAGTTTTTCAGTAAAAACAATTAAAAATGGATTGTTAAATGTTAGCATATTTCATTTCGCTCGCCTGTAAAGATGACTTGTTCGCTTCAGAGTTAAATAGTATAATTAAGTTTAGTAAACCTTTGGATGATAATCCAAAAATGACCTTGGTTGCATTCAATCATTCAGAATTCAGTACAATCTGAGTTTACATATACATGATACAACACAGGTAGCTATGAGTTACTCTGCTGGAAAGAAAGAGAAAAGGAGGAGACACACAGTCAGAGATTCACAAAACAGACATGCATATTATGTATTATTATTTGTCCTAATATCGGACTTCCGAAATACCGGACTGCTACAATACTTCCTCCCCCAGTGACGAAGTTCTAGAATTGAAGAACGTTTAAATATACTTATATTATATATATATCGGTGGTGGGCACCGCTCACTTTTTTGCTGTTCCGCTCACCGCTCATCAGCTCACTTTGGCAACTGATCCGCTCCCGCTCATTCGCTCATTTTTTTAGTACTGCTGTTCCGCTCAGGTTGGCGGAATAGGCCGCTCACTAATTTTTAGGTCCGATCACCAATTTTTTACTATAAAGTCCGCTCCAAGCTTAAAATAGCCTAAAATAGGTGTTTCTTGTAAATAATGTTCATCATATAATATTATTTAGTTTTTATTTATTAAAACTTATTATTACTAAGTATTAATATTTATAATAATTAATTATAAGAACCCCTATTTTAGGCTATTTATCTAAGTAATATCTTCAAATAAGTAATAACTACTAAATATTTAAATAAAAGAAGAATGGCTTAATAATTCGTAATAAACCATTTAATGAAATTATAAAATATTACCTATTGACAAACAATCATTAAAAAAAAAGAAAAGAAACAGTCACAAAAATCACTACTTCTCCTCCTCCTCCTGGATTTTGAGGGACATGATGTGCTGCTGTATGATGTCCCTGTTCCCGTTCATGAAAATCAAGTTCTCAATTTTTTCGGCCGTGAGGCACGACCTCTTGGCCCTCAGCACGTCAGAGGCCATACTGACAGCCGCTCCACCGCAGCAGAGCTGGGGAGCGGCGTGTTGTACTTGAGGAAAAGCTCCATCCAGGCCTCCCTGTGGTTCTGGGGGAACATGTCCCTTGTCACCTCCATGGAGGCCTTGATGGGCCTCCTGTTCCAGGCCTGGATGTCATTCAGGATCTTCTCGCTAGCATCCTCCTGGCTGGCCTCCATCTCATCCATGTCATGCTGCCTCAAGGCCTGAAACGTTCAATAAATATTATAATATTGTTATCAATAATTCATTTTAATTGTAATTAGTCTGAGTTACGAAATTAATTTTATTATTTTTATTTCTGAAGTATTTAATTTACGTAACTTTACTAATTAAACTTAAGTAAAAAGTATATCTTGCCTGTGGTGGCCACATAGTTTTGCTGACTTAGTAGGTGCGTCAGCTCTGACTTGGCCTTGGAGCCCATGACCTTCAGGTCCCTGGACAGCTTCCTGCGGGACGGCACCGCAAAGTCCGGGCTCAGGTACTTCAAGAAGTCCCTGAACCGTTCACTGTCCGTGAGACTGCCGGGCACCATATCTTGTATGATGAATCTGAACAGTGAAATATGGTACTGGTTACTGGTAGACTAAAAAAAGTCAAAAACTAACATCTTTTTAATTGTCACATCTTTTTAAGATTTTTATTTTTTATTTTTTACAACCATGTGCTTGCTTACCTATAGAATATGTTCTAGGCCTTTTTCTGGCTGAACTTCTCCTTGAGGGCTGTCTCTATGGATGACTGCCCTGCCTCTTCTGGCTGTGGGTGGGCATGCCTGAGACCCAAGAGTCTGATTCACTGGTCCCAGAGAAGTGTCTGCCCCCCTTGGACCCACCCTCTACGGCCGCCAGTAACTCATTCACCAGGCTGGGGTGGTGCTGAAAGATGAAAATAAATTAAATTATTATTATTATTTAGTATTAATTATTGTGTACATAATAAATATTAAATAATTAAAATATTTAAAAGTATGTGTTATGTGACTGAATCAACAAGACTAAGTAAATTATTTACATTTATTATTTAATATTTTATTTTACTTACATTCTTGTAGTGCCTCTTCAAGTTATACACATAGTGCTGCTGCATCTTGAGCCCATTGCTACAAGTCCGCTGGGTGCACTTGGCCTCCACCCTATCCTTGGCATCCACAGAAAATATGAAGTACCTGAAATTTTGAAACTTTAACAAACTGGATACAATTTTTTATTTTACAAATTAGTGAACTCACAATTGATTATATATTCTATACAATTCAATTTTTTTTAATGTTTTATTATACATAGATGGCTAGACGCCGTCTACTAGAATGTTAAATTTGAGAGGTTTTACCACTTTTTGGGACTTACTTTTTCAAATGAGCGAATTCCCTCTGCACTTCCATTGTGCGCGCATCCTGAGATCCCTGGGTGTCCTGGCTCTGGCTCAAGACCACAGTGTCTGCCTGGCTGGCGCTCACCTCCTCCACACTGCCAGTGGCCACAGGGCTGCTGAAGACATCCTGGGAGATGGGGTCGTCCACCTCCAGGTCCATGCTGCTCCTTTTCAATAACAAATTATTAATTGACAAATTAACATTAACTTTTTATGTTACTTGTCACACTGCTCACGCATTATTCAGATGAATTAAGAATAAGATTAATTTTATAAAATTTAAAAATTGTACTTAAATAAATGAATAGCTCAATTAAATTAATCAATTTACTAACCTGTAGCTTCTCTCTCCGCTCAGAGGTCGGGTTCGGGTCACAAACTTATCCATGACTCGTGATTCGTAAAAAACGAAAAAAGTAAAGTATACTGACTCAGAGTGACCGTCAGACAATGAACACACACGAACACAAACGTATACACAGAGAGAATAAAAGAGTGCCAGAGAGAGACAAAACTTGTACGCCGAGTAAGTACTAAGCTGGTACTAAGTAGGGTCCCATATAGCCATTTAATGACATCATCAACATATGTGTTATGACGTCATTTTTTCAGATGGATTTCTAATCATACTACATGTAATAATTATTTAATAATTATAACAAAGATAATTTTATCTCTTTTATATTTAGAGAAGAAAGAGAAAAGTTTTTTTATAATAATGTAACTTTTCTCTCTCTTCTCTGAATATAAAATGAAATTCTATATGGGACCATGAACGCAACCTCTTTGTTATGACGGGGGTACACATTTTATATATTAAGAAAGGACTGATTGTCACTTATTCTCTCTGCGTATACACAATAACTGCACGACGTGAACTGAGTGGCTACGCGTGGCAACACTGCTGCCACGTGTCTAGACAAGAATAAACAATTTCTGGCGCACCTTTTTAGTCCATGCCACGTTAGCGGCATTACATTTAGAGCAAAAAGCAAGAAAAAGTAGTCTTTTTTCTATGAGTAATCCTTTTTAATAACGGAAACTTTTTTATGTGAGCGGATGAGCGGAAGTTAATTTTAGAGGGTCCGCTCACCACATTCCGCTCACTTCTCACAAAGATGATCCGCTCTTTGCATTCCGCTCACCAATTGCTCCTCCGCTCAGAGCGGAAGAACGGACGAGCGGAATAATGAGCGGAAGTGCCCACCACTGATATATATATATATATATAGATATATATTATATATATCTATATATAATATATATATATTATATATTATATATATATATATATATATATATATATACAAATATATATATATCCTTTGCAACCGCTATATATATATTTATATTATTATATATATCTATATCTATCATATATATATATATATTATATATATATATAGATATATATATATATATAATATATATATATATATATATATATATATATATATTATATATATATAAATATATATTATATATATATATATATATATATATATTATATATAAATATATATATATATATATATATATATATATATATATATATATATATATTATATATATATATATATATATAGCGGTTGCAAAGGATTGGGTTGAGGGTTTGAGGGTTGGAGTTGAGAGCTGCTGTCATCTGTGCTTTAGCGTTGTTGCGAAGTACCACTGGGGATGTCGATGAAGACCAAACGCTCATTTAATCCAAAGCTAGGTCGTTTAGAGAGAGAACCAAGGTGTTTTGGTACTAATGGAGGTTCATGAGTAAGGAAGGAGTAGACGATTGGTCCGATCAGTCAGTTCAAGGCGGTGTAGAATTTCCTTGGAGAGGATCAGTGATGGAGAATCCGTTGTGATTTTTCTTCTTAGTCGAGAATGGTGTTGATGAAAATAATTCTTGACTTTAAACTATTTTAATTATTAGGGATTTAGCTCCTTAAATTTCACTTTTTTGTTTTTATCTTCGCTTCGCTCACTGATCTCGTTGATGGGTCCAGTATGTATGCCGGTTTGACCCTATCAATTGCGATGGAATCAGGTTTTTCTTTTCGCTCGATGATGATGTTTTTTCGGGTTTGTCGGAGAACAGGGAAGGGTCCTTCGTATGGTGGTTGAAGTGGCTTTCGAACGGCGTCGACTCGAATAAATACATGTGTACATTTTAAAAGATCAGGACTGATGAAGGTCTTAGGTTGTTTTGGTTGCCTCGGCTCGACTGGCTTGAGTTTCTCCATTTCACGTCTTAGTTGGCATAAAAGTCCTGAGGAGAGCATGTGTCTGGAGTCGAGGGTTGAGCGAGAAATTCCCCGGGTAGACGAAGAGTCGAGCCGTAGACAAGTTGACTTGCAGACAGACCTATGACTTCCTTTAGTTAAGATCGGATTCCAAGGAGAACGAGGCATAGCGATGATGTCCACGTTGTATTAGAGGAAGAATGTGCATATAACGCTGATTTTAATTGCCTATGGAAGCGTTCTACCATACCATTTGCCGAGGGTGGTAGCTGGCAGTGTGTCGATGAGATACTCCTAATAATTTCATCACTCTAGCCCACAGCAACGATCCAAATTGTGTTCCTCAATCGCTGGTGACGGTGAGCGGGATTCCAAAACATACAATCCAACCGTCCAAAAATGCTCGGGTAGTCAACTCGGAGGTGATCTCTTGCATTGGAATTGCTTCCGGCCGGCGTATAAAGCGATCGACACATGTGAACAAACATTTGTACCCGTTGGAATAAGGAAAAGGTCCAATGATGTCCACGTGGACATGTTCAAAACGGGATTTTGGTGCTGAGAAGGATTGAAGTGGTGAGATTGTGTGACGATTGACTTTTGAAGTTTGGCATTTGATGCAAGTTCGAGTCCAAGAGCGGACGTCCTTGTTTATGTTGGGCCAAATGAATCTCGTGGTCATCAACGCTGAGTACCTCGAAGGCCGGGATGAGAGAGACCGTGAATTTGTTTAAAGAGTTGAAATCTGCATTTCGAAGGTATGTAAGGCCTTGTTGTTCAAGTAGAGACATCAGCATATAGACTAACTATTGGTTCCAGGGATTTTGACCTTCTCTATCCTGAGTGTTTGGCTGGACTGAAGTTGAGGCAGTTCCGCAGAATTTCCTTGGGCAGATGCAATAGCGGCGTAGTCAATCAAAGGATCCCCGGAGATTGCTGAATGTTGCGTGAAAGAACATCAGCAGGGATGTTGTCTTCACCCTTGATGTGTCGAATGTCTGTTGTAAATTGAGAGATGAACTCAAATTGACGAACTTGAATGGGTGAAGCTGTTGACTTGACGTTGAGAAATGCAGTAGTAAAGGGTTTGTGATCCATCAATCTATGGAAACCTCTACCTTCCACGAAGTAACGGAAACGCTTAATGGCGCGGAATATTGCGAGAAGGTCTCTATCATAGGTACTTCGTTTGCTCTCCGCTTGTGTTAGTCTTCTGGAGAAAAATGCCAGTGGTTTCCAGGAGTTTCCATCGTGTTGCTGAAGTACTGCTCTGACTCCGTCAGCTGAAGCATCAGTGGCTATTGAGGTCGGGGCATCGTGGAGAGGGTGGCTTAGATTTGGAACGTTGGCTAAAGCTTGTTTAGCTAATTCGAATGATTCATTTTACTTCGCCTTCCAAGTGATAGTCTCTTGTTTGGACTTGGCTTGTTTTGTCAACGCATAGAGTGGGCCCAGGATGGTAGAGCAGTCCTGGATGAAACGATTGTAAAAATTAATCATTCCCAGAAACTGTTTTAGTTGCTTTTGCGAGTTGGGCTTGGGGAACTTGGTAATGGCTTCACATTTGCTCTCTAACGGGGTTATCCCGGAGGCTGAGACACACCGTCCTAGTAAGATGATAGTAGATGCTCCAGATGTTGACTTCTCTATGTTGATTTGTATTCCATATCGCTTAGCTGTTCTAGGAAGGTATGTAGGTGTTTTGCGTGAGTGGCTTCATCAGAACTTGCAATGAGGAGGTCGTCGATGTATGCATAAACGAACGGGAGTCCTCGCAGAACCTGGAACGTCTGGACGGCATTACGCAGTCCAAATGGCATATAAACGTACTCGAATAATCCAAATGGAGTTATAACGGCGGTTTTTTAAATGTCAGATGGTTCCACAGGAATTTGATGAAAAGCCTTCACGAGGTCGATATTTAAGAATATTGTAGAACCCGCTAGTTGTGATGTAAACTCTTGGATATTGGGAATAGGATATCGATCCATAGCTGTCTGGGAGTTCAGCAATCTAAAATCTCCACATCGACAGATTCCTCCATTCGTCTTGCCGACTACATGGAGGGCGGAGGACCAAGAGCTAGAACTTGGTCGAATAATGCCTTGTTTCAGAAGATCATCAAACTCTTTCTTCACAATAAGGAAACGTTCAGGGGCTAAACGGCGTGCTTTGGCGTGAGTAGGTCGCCCGGTTGTGTCAATGTGATGAGTGATTGTATGCTTTGGTAGTTTTAGCGTCGAATGTGGTTGCGATAGGGCAGGAAATTTTTCGACAATAGAGGCAAACTGATTAGGTTCCTTTATCAATGTGATACCTGTCGTTACTCCGGGTTTGATGAGTCCTTGAACCGTGAGAGAAGTGGTGGCATCCCGAAGTTGCCGATTTTCAAGTCTACTAGGAGACCATGATGAGAAAGGAAGTCGGCACCGATGATGGGTTGTGTAACTCCGGCGATTTTGAAACTCGCGTCTCAATCCTAGGCTAATCTTAAGCAACTCATTGCCATAAACTGGAATCAACGATTTGTTAGCTGCATAAAGATGGGAGACTGGTTTGCAGATTTTAGAGATGGAAGGGCCGGTATGACAGATACAGCCGCCCAGTGTCTATTAAAAACTTCCTGTGTGATAGAGTATCCTTTAAGAATAGTACCCTTGGGATTTGGGGTGGCAGGCAGACTGGGCCGCTACTGTCCGCTGTCGGAGTTTATGTCTTCCCGAATCGCATGGTTGATGGCACTTGTATGCCTTTTCTCCAAATTTTTCATAGTAGTAGTAATGGGCGTCGTTTTCTGTCGTGAGGAGTGAGAGCTGGATCCATGGCGGGAGGTTGAACGTGCTCACGAGCGTGAGTAGGAACGAGGTCTGTCCCTTCCACGCAAGAGTCTCTCGTTGTTTTCCACTCGTTGGTCTAGTTTATCTACTTGTACCGCTATTTTTTAGAGAAGTCGTGTAATTTCTTGAAAGCCTGAGGGAGTTGAGATGGCTTGGACAGATTCTGGAGGGTTGGAGAGAAAGAAATCGTCTGCAAGACTGCCAGCTCCGATAGTTCGACATTGTCCTTCACTGTGAAAAGGCCACGTTGGACGTGTTTGGAAGCCGTTGGTATATAGTTGTCGGAAAAGCTAAGGATCAAAGGATGAATATTTGTCCTCTAGTAATTTTTTATCCGTCTGAGGAGATCACTAGGATTCTCATCGCCCAGTTCTTCTCTGGAGAGGAGTTCTTGAAGGTGGTTGTGAGGTTGGATTGGCATCGTTCCAGAATGGTGTCTCTCAGAACCACAAACGGTTCTTTGCTGTCGCCTAGCGTGGAAATTAAGTCCGATATCCGCGAAAGAATTTCCGTCGGAAGGAGGCTTGTGGCGTGGGCGAATTTGTTAATCGATTTTGTAATTTTGTTGGCTTTAAAGTTCATCTCCAAAAGGTCGAACCACATCTTCGGATCTTGGGAGCAAAACGGGGGAGCTTTAAACGCACTCACAGAATTATTTCCGGAGTCTTCTTCCTGTTTTAAAGACATCGCTAAAGAGGTCAAGCGGGGAATTATCGGACGCGAAAAAATGATCCTCAGGAAGAGTAGGAGGACGGTTGCCTACTAGTATAGCAGAAGGGCAGTGATTGTCGGTTGACGGAAGGAAGCGATCACGTCGGTTGACGGAAGGAAGCGATCACGTCGGTTGACGAAAGGAAGCGATCACGTCGGGGTCACCAATTATCGGTAATAGTTTTCCGATCAATAAATGAGTAAAGTTGAATTGTTGTTCCTTCTTTTTGGAATGAAAAGATTGTTAGAATTCTCTCAATTTATGGTCCAAATAATGATGACCCCAAATTTTATGAACATTTAAATTCGAAAGTTTTATCTGGTGACAATTTTGGTTGTGATAATATTATAATGATGGGCGATTTTAACATAGCTTGTGATCAGAAAAGAGACACCTGTAACTATACCAATGTAAATAACAAAGAAGTAAATTCAGTACTCCAGACGTTGTTGAAAGAGAGAAGCCTGATAGATGTGGCAACAAAGTTTGCTAAAAAACCTTTGCACACCTTCTCTATTTTAGAGATGGGAGAGTCACAAAAAGTTCACGGCTTGATTATTTCTTTTTTCGGGAGATCTTTACTCAAGTCTTATAAATTATCAAACACTGCCTGCTTTCATGTCCGACCATAATGGCATCATGTTTAAACTATGCAAACCGACAGAGCAGTTGCGGAAGCCTTGGAAACTCAACCCTAACTTATTGAAGATCCACCGACTCATTCAAAATTGAAAAAATAAACCAAGAAATGGTTTTAAATTAAGGATGGACATAATTAGAACGCCCACACATGCTTTAAGATTAATTTTAGACTGTACAAGGAGATAATTTATAAAGTTAGGCGTTAGGAAAAGCGCAGAAACAAAACAGAAAATAAAATTTCTGAAGAAGGAGGATGGAACAGCTTCAGTTTTGAACCAGGTTTTATTCGGAAGGGTGATAGAGCACTCTAAATATTTATCCTAGATAAAAACCTAGGAATATTTAAAATGAATTCAGCTGATATCCATAGTATGATACAAATGACTAAAATCATAATGTTATTCGATAAATCCATAAGACTTCCAGCGGGAAAAAACTTTATAATCAAAATATGGGAAAATACACTATAAATACAGTTTATTTAAAATTCAATCACACAGACTAAAAGAGCCACTATAGCCGTAGATAATATATTTTTCTTTTTTTTAAATAGAATAGTCAAAAAGCAAAAATGAAAATCAATATATATTTAATAAATATTTTGGATTTTTTTCATTTAGACCTTGTAAGTCTCTCGAAAGGTAATATTGACGACAAAATCCACATATGTCCACTGTGACAAATATAAATCAAAATGTTTTTATACAATATGCCGAATAACTTACTAGAGAAAAAGCAAGTTACTTTCGAGTTAATATATTTAATATAAAACACTATCTTATGCTTTTCACTTCTGCTTTGTAGGGAATCATTCCCAGTAATGTATGCAGATAGTGCAAAGAAAGCACATAGTGTAACATAGTTGTCCTTTTATCTTGCTATATTATAAATAGAGGAGTGAATGAAAGAAATTGACCGAATGTATGCACAAGGGCATGCAATTAGGAGCGGACTAGGTGCACTTCCGAAAGACCAGGCTATTTTAAAACGTTTGAAAAAAAGAGAAGAGTGTACCATGTCGAAGAAGGATATTACAGTAATATATGACAACAATGGCAAACTCGAAGATAACACAAAAATAATAACAAAATATTATCGTGATATGTATAATAGTAATCATTGTTTGTACAACAACAACAAAGAATGTATCTCAGCTGAAAGTGGAACTCAGGAAAGCAGGGGTGCATTGGATCTTTTAGCAAAACTTTGATGAAATTATACTTCGGAGGAAATAAAGTCTTATATTAAACTATAAAAACGAAACAAAGTTCCAGGCCCAGACGGTTTTACCATGGAATTTTATCAAAAATATAACGAGCTTTTATCCCCTCTATTGGAGAAGGTATACAAAGAGCTTTAGGTAAAGGCAGCTTCGATAAATACATAACAGAAAGAAGACTAATCCTTATCCCAAAGGTCGGCAAAGATCCACGTTCTTTTGAAAACTAACGCCCGCTCACAATGCTTATGTGGCTTAAAAATCTACAGTGGCATTTTAGCAAAAAGGATGAGAGACTTTTTACCTCACATTATCCATCCATCACAAAAAGGATTCGTTCAGGGCAGCACATGGTAGGCATAGTGCGTGGGATCAAAGATACAATTTTAGAATCTCGCAAGCAGGGACTCCGATGTGGCAGTAATGGCCATCAATTTAGAAAATCATTTGACAGTGTCTCCCACTAATGGGGTTTAGATTAGACACATGACATAAGTGAAAAATTAATAAAAATGATAAAAGTTTGCCTTTTTAACCTTACTACTTTTTATCTAATCCCCAAAAATAATTTAATATATAAAAGGATGCCGTCAACGGTGATCCTATCTCATCATTCTTGTTTATTTAGCGTGAAATCATATATTGTTCAATTAAATAGTTCCAAATTAGTAGTGGGTATAAAAATTGGAAATTAGAAATAAATTTGAAGCAGATGACATAACTATGGCTTTTGCTGGCAACCAGCAAAATATTAGTGATTCCATCGAACAACACTTAATATTATAAAAGAAAATGGTTCATATTCAGGCTTAGAAATAAATCTGGAAATATAATGTTATTTCAAATATAAAAATTAATCAGACATCCACCAACATTCCTAGAAACTATTTATTAAATAAATTCTATTAAAAGTGATAGGCACATTTTTATCATTTTTTTTTTTTGGTACCTCAGTACAACAATTTATTTTCCATCAAATTGGTTACATTATAATTTTTTTTACATCATACATAGACACATTTAAAAAATCACTAAAATACTTTAAAATATTATGTGGGGGACTAATCTTGTAGAACGAAATTTATACAAAATTAACTGTGTTTTGTTGTAATAACATTGACTTCATTACTATGTGGACCCAAATATAAATATGAAAATTCTTTAGGACATAAAATAAGTTTAAATTTGTTGTAAAATATGTTTGATAATGTACTGAGAATTTTTAAAATAAATGGACACTCGACTAGAAAATGATTTAGCGTTTCAGTCTTTTCTTTGCAAAAGAAACATAGCTTTTCAGCGTACGAATTACCATGTATACTCCCTAGAGACAACGTGCTCGAAACTATCCTGTACTTTAATACATGGAGCAATCAAACTGAGTATTATTGAGGCATTTGAAAACATCAAAGGATGATGAGGACACTCCCATAAACATTCATTTTCGATCAATTTGAGTCAGAAACGTTTTTTTTAATGTTTCCCCTAACAAAAATAATCTAAGCGACTTATTACTAAAAAAAGTTATAAAGTTGTAAAAACAATCCCGTGGCCCAATAACTCGTCTTTTAAAATTCAAATTATGTAAAATACCCTTTTGTTCTAAAATTTCATTTGGAGTCAGAATAATATTATTGTTAAAAATTTCTCCCAAATAATTCAATTTCTTTTTTATGGAAGTTCTCGCTAAAAAACAAAGTCTACTATTCCCAGAGGTAGGCTCTTGCCATTCCATCTTCTCCAGTAACATATGATTAGACCCAGGTTGCTATTAATATTTTTGTGCCAAAAATAATTAATTTTCCGAGCTATCTCGAAGACTGCTTCGGGGTCGTTTCCTTTATATTCTCGACAACCTCTGTCCGTGCTTTCAGTATATCAGACTCAATTATTTCCGACCATACTGAGCCCTTTTCTAATATTCTTTTAATCCAGGAAAATAGTATTGCTTTCCAAAAGCTCTGAAAATCTATAAGACCCAGTCCTCCCCTTTTTTGGGGCACACTAGCCGATTCCAGTAAATTAGTTTGCATCTGCCATAAGGAAACAAAAAATATTCACATAGTTGATGTACTTTCCCTGCTAAAACCATTGAAAAGGTGTCAATTTTAAAATATGTACAACTTTGGGGAGAATAAAAGTATTCCATATTAAAATTCTTGCAATCAAATTCTTTCCCACCAATGATGTTAGTCCATCCGCGGCCTTCCTTATAGTAGTTTCAATCTTTTTCTCATTCTCGACAATATCGCCATCATCAAGTGTTTAAAAAGATCCCAGCACCTTCAATTGAAAAGATTGTTTTATATCAGAGCCAATACTCTTAATATTGAAATTTGAAATGAGTTGAGTCTTACTCAAGTTTATTTCCAGTCCAGACAACTCACTGTTGGTGCTAATGATATGGAAGGTTTGATTGATGGAGCGCTCGATTTCTTTCTGGTCCCGGCATACGTCATTGTGATATCGTCCGCAAAAGCACCAACTTTCATCTCAAAATTACCTATTTCAATACCTTTCACCTGTTTCGAACAATTTATTTCTTCTAATAAAGGATTTAAAGCTAAAATGAAGAGTGCCGGCGAAATGGGATCACCTTGACGGCATCCCCTATTTATTTGGAACACTTTTCCACTATTAAGATACGAGGAATTAAGGTTGTTTAGACAAACATATATCATACTTATAAACTTGTTACCGAAGCCCTGCATAATAAGGTTACTTATAATCCAATCGTGTGATACACTGTCAAAAGCCTTTTTAAAACCAGCAAAATATTAGTGATTCCATCGAACAAACATTAATATTATAAAAGAAAATGGTTCATATTCAGGCTTAGAAATAAATCTGGAAATACTAATGTTATTTCAAATATAAAATTAATCAGACATCCACCAATATTCTAGAAACTTCAATATTAAAGTGATAGGCACATTTTTATCAATTGATGGCTGTGACCATTTAGAAAACGAAATAAAAGTAAAAGAAATTATTCAAAAAAGTTCATTAAAGTTATGACTTTAATGGGGAAAAACTTGTATGGATTCAAGTATGGAACACGCTAATATTACACGAGTTATTCACCTTTTAAAATTGACACCATACTCTACAAACTTAGCAGATAAAATGCAGATTATGTGCGAAGCTTTCCTATTTCCAGAAGGGCGTTGTAAAATAGTTTCGTGGAATCGACTAAAATGTCCCAAAAAATGGGGTGGGCTTGGTTTGGTGGATTTCCAAGGCTTCTGGAAAACTTTGTTGTTCTCATGGTGCAAACGTATCACAGAAAAAGGGTCTGTATGGGCTGAAATAATCAACCTTCAACTTATGAAAACAAAGGTGAAAAAGTTAGAAAACATGAAAGGTCCGGACAAAGTTATGAAATTACCCAAAATAGTAATTGTTTTTGGAAGGAGATCATAGTTATCAATACCACACTAAATAATAAAGTTCTTCAAAAAATGAAATGGCAAGAACCAGTTGTAGAAAATATGCGCCTGAATTTTATGACTTTTACATCAATAAAAAAGAAACTCAGTTTTGTGGGTGAGATTTTTAATGAAGATATGAATTTTAACGCTAGTGAAATTATAGAAAGAAAGGGCATTTTACAAAAGCTATCTTTTAAAAAACGTGTAATTGGTCCAACGGACTGTTTTACAACTTTTGTAGTCAAATCTCCAATAATAATCTAAGATCGTTTGAAATGGATAAAACACTCAAGGTATGTTTTTTAATGCAAATTACAAGGAGAAAAGATCTCTTTGAAATCCCTGCTCCCGCCACCAAATTTTGGAAGATTTGCATAAAGCTAATTTTGATTTCTCAATGTTATGGTTGAAATATGAAATAATCACTAATACCCTTTCGTTAGGTGGCATATTCGGCAGAACGGAATGTGAAAGACTTTGTTCATTTTGTAAGGAAAAGTTGGAAACATTAAATCATATTTTATTTGAATGTCCGCATATAGTGAGAATATGGGGTGATTTAAGAGTGGTTTTATCTTCAAGATGAATTTAATCCTGACAACAAAATATTTTTCATACTTTTATATTGGCCCTTATCAAAAGCAAGTAAATTCATTGTAACCAAAATTCAAATTATTATTTATAAATTTAGATGCTCTATAACTCCACTCCCTGATAATTTTGGACTACTAAATAATAATATTGTTGACAACATGGATGATTGTATTTTGAGAATGTTTTATTAGTGTTTGTATATTGAGAGATTAAATAAATGTTGTACTGAAGTACAAAAAAAATGAGTAAAGTTGAATCGTTGTTCCTTCAGTGAGGGTCCATTATTACTGCCTTTATATCAAGGAATACTAGAAATACCTGGAAAGGAAAGGGAAAGTTGTAGCTTCCAAGTTAAGGCCATGATCCGTTGATTAACATAGCAATAAATAAAAAGTTTTATACGTATTTTTTTAAGCTAAATGAGTCTTTTGACTTCAATAATTCATAATTCAACGATCAAACAAGTAGCTATTATATTTAACAAAAAAGATCAAAAAGTAGCTATTATATTTAACAAAAAAGATCAAAAAGTAGCTATTATATTTAACAAAAATGATCAAACAAGTAGCTATTATATATAACAAAAACAAATAACGAGTGTGATAATATATTAATACTTCTTATTTATCAACAATAGTTTCCACAATAGAAAATATATTATTTACAAACGATACATAGTTTAACAGTTACAAACAAGTAATTCAAGATTATATATTTTCATTGTGAAATAGACTGTATTTAAGATTTTTTTTCTTTTCAAATTAAATTTCATATCTGACGATCTTTGTTTCTCTAAAACTACACTGCCTCATTAAATTTATAGTTTTGGAGGTGCCATAAGTTTCAAATCGGAGGATCTTAAGGAGGTTACAGGGGGACTGGCGTTGCGTTTGAGGGCGGCTCCGGTTCAGCTTGAGGTTGAGCCTTTTTCATTCACGGAAAGATAACATTCCGCCAACGCGACCCCAATAATATTTGACTCTTCCGCCCCTATTACAATATGAATAATTAATAATACATATAGGTGATATTAGATTTAACGTCATAGCGTAACTATATCCTGTTTATCACTACCTTAAAATCATTTAATTAAAAACAGATGGTGGAATATGCTTTTTATTAATAAAAACAAAGTCAATAACAGAATAAAAGCTGCGTATAGCTACGATACTATTAAAATTGGACAATAATACACTCAAATAAAATAGTTAGAAACTCTTACTTTGACTTGGACATCCATCCACCAAAAGACTCGATGCTCGAGCTAAAATACGGAAAATCCCAGGAGTCTTCTTCGCTATTTCGAAATGCAGCCTATAACTAACGTTGGTCCAAAAGCTATGGCAAATTGGGATAAGATCCTCCTCGTAGCTCTTGTATCGAAGCTCTTTCATATGAACAATGTCCATTATTTCACCCTTGGAGCAAGGCAGCTTAATAGCCATTTCACGGTAGCAGTCCACAGGAAGGGTAGAATAGAAGTTTTGAATGGACTCCTTGGTTGGACCTCATAGGCCAAATTATGTCTGTTGAAGGAGGAGAGAAACCATTTTGGAGACTTCATTTTTAGATGATGTACAGGGTTAGCCACTTAAATTTACACAAACTTTAACTGCGTGCTGAACAATTAAGAAGGTTGAGATAGCAAAAGGAATAATTTTTGTTGATAGCCAAGGTAATCAGCTTTCGGATAAGCTTGTTTACTATTTGATCCGTTGAGTATTAACAATGGAACAAGCCAGAAGGACGACGATATGTGAATTGCGGCGCGCGGGTCACAGTGCTGCCGCCATCTTCAAGATGACCCAATACAACCGGAAGACCGTCTACAACGTGGTCAAGGCCTTTGACGAGGAGGGGAAGACCACGAGGAAGGACCACAGTTCAAGGAGCGATAAAATTCGGACTCCTAGGTTCGTGGCAGGACTGAAACGGTCTATTAGAAGGACGCCGACCACCAAAATGACGAAGCTTGCGAAGGACCGCAATGTCAGCCACACCACCATCAGGAGAGCAGTCAAAGATGATCTGAACTATAGATCTAGGTGTAAATGCGTGAAACACTTGCTGACAGCGCAAAATAAGGCTGATAGGGTGTCCAAAGGCCGCAAGATCTTGAACGACCTGAAGAGCAAGGGACATTACTTGCGGTTTTACAGTGACGAAAAGATATTCACTGTAAACGAGTCCGTAAACCACCGAAACGACCGCTGGATCTGCCAGGACCCCAAGGAGGTCAAGCCGACCATGTCCAGCAAGAAACCGGCCGCGGTCATGACGTTGGCGGTCATCAGCAGCGAGGGGGACGTAATGGTGCCGCACTTCTTCCAGGCCAACGAAACCGTCAATAAAACCGTGTATTTGGACGTCCTGAAGCGGGTTGTTGTACCGTGGATGAAGAAGACGGCTGGCGAGCGCAAATACACGTTTCAGCAGGACAGTGCGCCCGCCCACAAAGCGAAAACGGTCCAAACTACCTGGAGGCCAACACTGCCCACTTTGGCCACCCACGTTTTGGCCTGCCAATTCGCCGAACCTCATCCCATGTGACTTCTACCTGTGGGGAAGGGTCGAAGGGATAGCTTGCAACATCTACCACAAGTCAACGGTATCGTTGAAGGCCTCAATCAAGCGCACGATGGCCTCCTTGGACCCGCGCGAGGTGTACAAGGCTGTCAGAAGCTTCCGGCGTCGAGTGGAGACCGTAATTGAGTTAGACGGCGAACACTACGAATAATCGACGGCCAGATAGTTCACCTCCATTTTTTGTTTTTGTTTTTTGTCGTACATTTCCGCGTTGTTGGTCTGGACGTAGTAAAAGTTTGTGTAAATTTAAGTGGCTAACCCTGTAGAATTCCGTTCGGACGCGGGGCGTCGCGATGCCCGTTAGTGCAATAAAAGGGACTTGGGGGAAATCACTTTGGAGCTTATGGAGAAGCTAGTAGTCCGGGTGAAAGTAGTGTCCCCACTGAGACACACAGTTGGTCTCATCAATAACGAATCGCTTGAGGGCTTCAAAAGACTATTGAGCTTCTGAGAGGCAGATACCTTCTCGGGAGTCACGTAGAGGAGTGTTATTTGGGGCGTGAGGAGATAGAACTTTTCGTATATTTTCCGCTGCCGGCCATAGTCGTCCCCGATGAGATGATCTGCAGGGATTCCCAAACCGTCGAGCTTTGTGAATTTATCATATATGAGGGGTGCCAGGAGGGATAGGACTACAGTGACTCCGCCCTGGACCGCGGTTGGTAACTGATAGCAGAGACTCTTTCCGCCCCCGGGGGTATAAGGATAGAGATGACATTGTTCAAGAGGGTCGCATTAATGGCTGACAGTTGATTGAGGCGAAAGCAGTGGATATCAAAGTGACTCTTGAGCTTCTCAAAGAGATGGTTCGAGAAAGAGTAGTCCCTCTTTGGCATATTATTATATCCCTGTTTACAACAGGAGCAAAGAACTTGTATACCACTTTGAAACACAGAATATAAAGAACTTAATAACACTACACAACGACGTTTTTTAAATAAATATTACAACTGAATTAATAATGAAGGCTTAAGGTGCGCATGAAGGGAGTGCCCGTTTATGACGACATCCTTCCAGCTAGCTTCTAGTATTCCTTGCTTTATATACATGATACAACACAGGTAGCTATCAGTTACTCTGCTGGAAGAAAGAGAAAGGAGAGACACACAGGCAGAGATTCACAAACAGACTTGAATATAATGTATTATGAATTTGTCCTAATATCGGACATTCCCAAATACTGGACTGCTACAGTCTTTTTGTAATTGATAATAAAATAGGTGATTTTTATCATTAATTTACACAAAATGTAAACATATGCAATATCAAGGTTTAAATACTACATAGTATTCAGCTACGTGAAAAGTCTTTGAAGAAGTTTATTTACACATTTTCAAGCATTCAATGGCGAAGTTAGCCATTGTTAAAGATTTTCCAAACTATTTACATACTCAAATTATTTAAAATCGATAAAATCGTATATTTTATCCCACAATCAACCATGAGTTTGGCTAACAATATTTATGAAACTCCAAAAAAATAGGATTGTGGCCTGTAGAACTCAAAGATCTGAACTGATGGTCTATCATTTTATTTTTTTGTGTCTCCAATATTAATTCATGGGGTCCAATTGGACCTCATGTCCTTTAAAAACAATAGGCTTCCAATTTTTTTAATTAAATTAAGTTTTAAGAGGGTGAAATCCGACTATTTTGGAAAGGCTAGTTATTTAAAAAAAAAACATATAGTACTGTTTTTAATGTCTATTTCTCACTAGACCAATTTTCCATGAACTAAAATACTCTATCAATAGTTTTTTGTTTTTAGAGCTCAACAAATTAATTAATTTTAAATACTACTTAACTTTCGATTATAAGCCTTAGAAAGTACTTTAGAACAACTCCTTTTCATTCATTTGGTACTCAATCTAATTACTTAATTCAATTCCCTATCATACGGTAAACATTCATTTGTGTTAATTAAATCCATCTTTGGGAAAACATGAGAAGGCATTATTATTATCACAAAGGGAATCTCAAGAAAAATCCAAATAGTGAAGGGGATATGGCCTACTATTTTTTGTAATTTTTAAACCTCTGGTTAACCTTAATTAAATGTTTTAAAACCCGTAAATAGTTCTGAAAACAAGAAGGATAAAACTGCACTAAATCTCCCGAAAATCCATGACGACGATCCCACTTTTGTATCTTTATAGATAAACTCGAGTATCGAGCTGCTGTATGCAATAAAAATGGCCCTCAAGTCCTCGGAGCAACATGTTCGTAGAGTGTTAACCTCTGTGCAATATAACTTCTACAACATGATAGAGAAATCTCCAAAGCACGGGTTTTTGAGGCACTTCTGGGATTTGAGTTTAGCCCAAATAGAAGTAGAGCAGGCACGATTGTATTTGTGACCACTTTGACGTTTAGAGTGGCAAACTCCCTCAAGATGTCAAGAACTGGGCACTTGGCAAAAGCATGGACAGTACTATTGTACAATTAGTCCACACTTTTTGCATGGTGTATTATAGAATATACAACCAGAAGAAACTTGGAATTGCGCTGTAAATTTATTTACCTTTGACACAGAGCACATTATGCGTGATTTCCAAGTTCTTGGAAGGTCTAATTCTTCCAAGTACTTGTTGGATATTTGGTCAGCTTCTTCTCCTGTGTCATATGCAAGGACATCCTTAAATGCCAGGGTACCAGCACTTGATGCCTTATAGCAGCTCTCTTCAAGGGAAAGGAGAATTTACCGTTGTTAAATAGTGGTTTGTGGACTAAATCAGGGAATGTAAATATTATTTTGGACAGTGCAATGAATCTAGTTTCTTTGGATCAAGAAGATTTTTTAAAAT
>CP045902.1:5227280-5265290 GCA_013387185.1 Caligus rogercresseyi
CTTAGAGTTGTTCATTTTTTTAAAAATAAAAATACTTAATTTAAGACGGATGTAATACCTTAGCTCCGTTCATTAACAAAATTAAAACGGCATTGTGTCCGTTGATTGAGAAGGGATGAAATTCTAAGCTTCCAATTTATATTCACACCAATCATTAGAAGAATAATGAAGTATTCCATAGTTTATACATAATGCTTTATAATATTATTCGTGCCCCTTTCTTTCGACCAATCACAATCAAGAAAGGAGATCCATTGAGGGATCCTTTGTCATATATTGATTTTAATCTATCGATTCTACTGGAGTGTTTTTAGACTCTACAATAGTAAGCTAGAGGATCACCTCTGTTCTGAGTCCCGATAGAATATAGACATTAACATCTTTTAAAACAAATTAAATAATGTTGTACTTTAAAGAGTATAAAGCTAAATTATTATTGATATATGTAATGAATTTAAAAAAAGAATTGTCCCTTGTACGAATAAAAAAAATTATATTAAATTAATCAGTTGGACTCCTTAAATGCAAAATATTATTTTCTTGTATTGAAAAGAATGGGTAAAATGCTGAAGTCGATTTTAGTTATGATGTCTGATATTTTTTATGAACTAAAAAATAGCAATAATATATAACAACAAAAATAAGTTCATAAATATCTTCAATTGATGATATTGCAAATGTTAAGATTGTCTTCAATTTTGTATTAAGTTCAAGAAATTCTACATAAATTATTATCCATGTGGTGGTTCTTATAAATAAACTTAAAAACTTATTTTCAGTGCTCTCAAACCTGCGGTGGAGGCTTCAAGACTCGCATTGTTGTTTGTCAGGACTACACAGGGAATCCCAGTCGTCTATGTGATGACACAAAGAAACCCCCAGAGATAGTTCCTGTAACTCTGAGCCCTGTCCAAATGGAACTTTGGGGGATGGGCCAAGTGCAACAACCCCTGTGGCAGAGGCACTCAACATCGCCTCGTCCGCTGCCAGGATCACTTGGGACAAGCACTCCCAGACTTAGACTGCCACGTGAAAGACAAGCCCGTCCACTGGAGGGAATGCAAAGCAGGGCCCTGCAACTACGACAAGCCTAAATACGTTTGGCGAAAATCGAAATGGAAGGCCTGTTCCCGATCATGTGGCTCGGGTGTGACACAGCGAAAGGTCCGCTGCTTGGACTTGAGTGCAGGAGGACTTCAAGTGGACGACATGCATTGTGTTAAATGGTATGGAAGACGAAAAATCGAAAGCCCCGAACTGCCAAGAGATGCAATAAGATTCCATGTCCATACGAATGGATACCAGGAGACTGGTCAAGGGTAATAAGACATTTTCTCACAACACAATTCATTTGGATTGGCTAATGTCCTTTTGTTCCGTTTTTAGTGTAGCCACACCTGCGGTAAAGGCATTCAACATCGAACGGTTGAGTGTTATAAGGTCAATGCCTATCATTGGCATGACCCCAATCCAGTTTCACGGAGCCAATGCAACTTCAAACATGTTCCTAAGAGTTTTCAAACCTGCGTCATCTCTGAGTGTCACGCCAGATACGCATGGCGAGTCGGTCCCTGGAGAAATGTAAGTTAACTACCTTCCTACCTTCTCAAGGATATTTTAAATTTCCCTCCTTATTGGTCCCCTCTTGCAGTGTTCCTGGAAAAACAAACCCTGTGGCAAAAAGGGAAAGCAGAGACGAAAACTCTACTGTACAGACTTGAAAGGCAACAAAGTACGAAAGAAGCTATGTAAGCGATATCTTAGAAGTAAACCCAAGGCGACTCAAAAGTGCGAAAGAAAGATATGTGAGTTGGCCACATTTATATGCTAGCGGGGCTCAATTGATGGGTGTTTTTTTTTGTGTATTTGTAGGTGGCTACAAGAGTTGCTTGGATCTAAGACGACAAACACAGATCTCAAAGGACGGAGAGTATACAATACTATTTGCCGGGAAAAACATATCCATTTACTGCCATGACATGGACACATCTGTTCCAAAGGAGTTTCTAAACACTCAGTACGGGAGAAGAGGACAATTATTCGGAGATATACGGCTTGAGGTAATATTACCAATCTGTTAGTACCAAACGACAACCTTTGAAGGTTTCTAAGCTCCGAATTGGGTACATTTGTTGTTGGTGAAGAAGAGTCAACTAGAGATTTTGACATATTCATTAAATACAATGTTAAGTAATTCTTTTTAATATCTTAGGGTTCAAACCCAGCATTCTGTAAGGATTTTTTTAAATATATAAGCTAGATTTTTATCTATGAACTTGCTAGAACGTTTTGATTCTAGGTTCTGAACTGTTGATTAATGAATGATTTAATGCATTTTAAATTATATATAAATATAAAATAATGTCACATATATACTTCAGTTCCATATACAGGGGTGCACGCTTAAAACTACTCACCTTCGAAGTTTGTAGTTTTTTTTCTTCAGTTGAGTCCAATCTTTTGATTTTGTTATCAGCTGAATATTTTGTCTAGAGTCTGGAACACACACACAGCATCAAAAACAGAGCTTTAAAGTGGATAAATGATGATCTCACAAAGAAGTACACGATTGGCAATTTTGAAACTCTACGCACACGGACAAAACAACAATCAAATTGCAAACGCATTTGGCTGTACCCGCAAAACTGTTGCTGCGGCCATTAACAAAGACACTGCAGACATCCCTAGGAGGATCCGGAACAAAACTTTAAGGACTTGCGAGCTTGTGGAGGCTGTTCAAGGCACCATTGCTGAGAGAAGATGCAAGACCACCGTGTACAAACTGGCCAGGGAGTTTAACGTACCAAAACGCACCATGGACCGTCTCGTGAAGTCTGAAGTTAACTTATAGGTCTATAATAGGACTCCAAGACAATTCCTGGAGAAAAGGGACAAGGAAAAAAGGTTGGAGAAGGCCAAGAAGTTGCTCTGCATGATAAAACATAATCCACTGGGGACTAATCTTCTAGGATAAAACCTCATTTACTCTTGGTGAAATGAGACTCTTCTGAGACTGAAATCTTCCTAGCGCCCCACCCCAATGATGTGCACCATGTGGGTAAGAAGAGGAGTTTGGTAAACCTGCAGATATTGTCAGTCGTGGTCTTTAATGGGGGAAAGTGTCCCCTCATCTTCTTGGAGGAGAAGATGAAGCTGAATAGCACCACCTACGTGGAGATCTTGAGGGACACTGTCTTCCCCTGGGCTCATGCCAACTATGGGACCGGGTGGATATTTCAACAAGATGGTACAAGGCCTCATATAACTGCAAACAAACAGAAGTTCCTCCAGTCCAATGCTCCAAGATTCATTGACAAAGACTCTTAGCCGCCGTACACCCCTGACCTGTCTGTGTTGGACTATGCTGTTTACAGGCGACTAAAGGGCTCTCTTTCTCAGAGATCAATTTCACCTCAGAGGAACACCTGAAGTCAGCCATTAAGGACGCTTGAGTCAGTCTTGACTAAACCTGCATCAAGAACAGCTGTGTGAAGTTCCGGTCCAGGTTGGAGGCCGTCATCAAGGCTGATGGAGGATACATTAGTGGAAATTGTATATCAATATATAAAATAAATGGTAAAATATATACTTAAAACACAACCGTCATAGTCTCGTTATTGATCTCGATGCAGTTCATGAATAGGTGAGTAATCTTAAGCACGCACCCCTGTATAATAAACAGTGGTTGCTGTGTGCGATAATACGAGCAATAAACGATAGTTATCAATGATAACTATCGTTTATATAAAATGGTTTGACCTCATTGATAACTTATCATTGAGGTCAACTTTTTTATTGCCTCTATGTTCATTTGAATTACATCCGTTTGGAAACTAATAAGCATTATACATATTAAAATTATTCATACTCTCTTCTCAACATTGAGAGTCGAGCAGAGCAATGCACACCAATCATTCATCAAATATCGCTACTCCCAAAAAATGAGGAAAGATAAGCTATTCAAAATTTGGAGAGAACGAAATCTCGAGAATGGATTTTTGCTTTTCGTTTTGCAAATTATCGTTTATGTTATCACAAGAAAATATCTTTATCACTACACTCATTTATCGATTATCGTATTTTGAATTGTTTGAATTACAATATGGTCATATAGTCAATGCAAGTTGATATAAGTTATCACAGACATCACAGATATTTTATATCTATCGTTTTATTTTTATCAGCGTCGTTTTGTCATTTATCACAATTTGAGTTTATAATTTTTTGTGTCGACTTTTATAAATTAAAATGAATATATAAAAATTTAAAATCTGATCTTGTTCATTTAGAACTCGGCGCAATTGCTATAATGAAATATTTTTTTGATGTAGATTTTTCATTATTGGTAGTTATAAACAAGTTATACAAAGTCCATTTGTAATAAACAGCGTTAAAAACTCTATAGGAAACATTTTTTATAGCAATTGATGTGATATTTTATGTTTCTCCTTTCATCATATGGCACACATCGCTTGATATCCATTATATAATGCCACATATGAATATCACATTTTATTAATGACATGCAATGTACAAATGAGTTCCACAGCCTCAATATATATATATATATATATATATATATATATAGCTATATATATATATATATATAATATATTAATATATATATATAATATATATTATACTATATATATATATATATAGATATATATATCGATATATATATATATATATATATAATATATATATATATATATCTATATATATAATATATATGTATATATAAATATATAATATCTTATATATATATATATATATAATATATATAATATATATAATATATAAATATATATATAATATATAATTCTATATATATACCATATATATATATATATATATATATATATATAGTATATATATATATATATATATATATAATATATATATATATATATATAAATATTATATATAATATATATATATATATATATATATATATATATATTATATATTATATATATATACATGTTCGAGACCCTTCTTGCAAACTATTGAATGAAAGGCTTTGATTCATTCATTCCGTTGGTAGGAAGCATGACAAATGAAGAAAAGGAAAGGTTCAAATGAAAACAAATGAGGATGTTAGCGTCATCTGGCGTCGAAAACTAAAATTTGTTTTTATTAATAATGAAAGAAAAATTCTTTATAATCCTTGTGTGTCATATGTGGGGCCAAAACATTGAAACTCGTTAACTTCTGAAATCAATCAGCATTCATTTAAAGAATCTTTTTATCTCGTCTTTGAATGCAATAATACAAATAGATATTTCTATTAAAGCTGTTCATTTGTTATGTATATTCATAGTATTAAAAAATCCATGAAATTCAAAGCAAATGCGCAGTAATAATAAGAAGAATACCTTAAATACTATATAAAGTCTTCAATAAATTAGATAGTTTAAAACTTAGATTTTTTCTGCCAATTGAAGAATTAAGGATTTTTTCTATTTGTAACTAACAGTCAGAATATAACAATATATTTTTTCTTATATCTTTATTTTCAACTATTCTGTTCTTTTTACCAGACTTCGGCACCCCAACTCTTGTCCGTATAACGGTGCTCGAAACGAGAGCTGCGACTGCTTCCGAGATTCTACGAGACGCCAGGGTCGGACCAATTTCCATAAAATACGTCTGAATATTACATCACTGAAAGTCACCAGTAAGAGTAATTGAATCCGATATGAAGAATTAGGCTAAGATTATTTTTCATCCAGCTCATGACTTCACATTCACCAATCAAATCCACGGGCAAATAGTTCCTTACGGAGAGGCCGGGGACTGCTATAGCACCATGAAATGTCCTCAAGGAAGATTCAGCATAAATTTACTAGGAACGGGTCTTCAGATTTCTTCAGCCACAGGCTGGGTCGGACAAGGGAATCGACCTTCTATGAGAATGAATCGAACCATGGTAAGAGGCAAATGCATCATTAATAGGGGATAACGGGAGTCATTGTATTTGTTATCTCCTGGTTCTCGTACAATCTTTTTTTTCAGAGCTGGGATTCGGTACCGCCGATTTGGTATTCGGTAGATTTTATTATATATCTACCGAATATCGATCAGTGCAGTAGATAAGAAAGAAAGAAAAAAATATTTATGTATCTGCTCTGTGACTTAATATGTATTTAGTATTGGACAGTTTATAACAAAAGACAATTAAGTACATAATTTGTTATAATTTTTTTAGAGATTACTTGAAATTTAATACATGTTAATTTAATATAAATCAGTTATGCATTTGGATTTGAAAGGAAATGGAAGGCAATAGGAAACAAATTAATTCCTTAACTGTATTTTGTTATAGGTTTTCCGATATTAAATGCGCTTTCGGCTGCGGAGTTATGTATTTATTTTGTAAAGTTCAACTTCCTCACAACGATTTACATTCGGTAGACGCAACTCTGTTTTGTTTTTCACATAACTTATATCATAGGCACACTGAATGCAAGAATGCAATCCAATATTCGCTGCGATATAAAGATACAACAATTATTATAGACTTCAGCAAAATTGCGATCCGAACAAAATGAAAAATAATATATAAGTAGAATATTTATTGATGAATTAGATAAAATAAGACTGTGCAACAAAAAATGTATCCAACGTAGCAAATTTCGATCATAATAAATAAGTTTGAAATTTAGCCGTTAAGGGATAACGAGTTATTCATTATTAGGCAACTCAAAATCAAATAAAGGGAGGTATAGACATTAATTAAGGGGGTAATGGCTTCAAAAGGTTGAGAACCAATGTTTTAGAGAACTTCCTATCCAATAAAAAAAATACAATTCCTCTTTTTACTACTCATTCTTAGAGCAACCAAGTGGTCGACGGTAGATGCGGGGGATACTGCGGAACTTGCGCACCGGAGCCCCACATAGGACTCAAGCTCGACATACTCCCTCCACCTCCCTGAATAGACTCCAGACTAGCTCCAACAAACTCCGTTGGTATTGGCAACCAATCCTCGTCCCTCAAGAAGAAATATCTCAATACTACTTCTTTGAAGACGAAAACAAACAAACAAGTGAAAAGTTCCTTTCTCAATACTTACTCAATTTTAAAAATAGGCGTCCAACAAATATATATATATAAACCAGAATAATAAGATAAATTGAATAGCAAGAGTTTTTCCGTGTCGTGATCCATGAATAATTGTCAAACTACAAATTATTTTATAGGAGCTTTAATCAATCTAAAGCATTTTTAGACGCTACACTTAGCGTGTAATTCCACCAGCGAGTCTCTTAAAAGTGACTTTTGCCCGATTTTGGAGATGCCTTGTTATTCAATTTATCTATTAAGTAGACCAGCCGTAATGATCAGATCTCACCAACTCCATGACTGAGCATGTTTAGTATTAAAATTTCTGCTCGACATTTTATATGAGGAAGAATCTCTATTCCGCTCTGTGTAACGAACCCCTTGAGTAATAAGTTTTGTTTTTATGTGAATTGTACCCTCGAAACACCCGCCGCAATTTTTTCAAAACTGCCAAATCCCATCAGCCAGACCCTCTATATTTAAGTATATAGTAATCAACGTCTTTATAACATAATATAGAAATATAAAAAAGCTAACAATATCATGAGAATTCGTCGAAATGATATATTTTTAATATAAAGTATTATAGATATCATAATTCATATAATTGTTTCCTTCTTATGAACAACACCTTAGACTTGTTATATAGACCTTGTAGAGTCTTGATACATTTCAATAAATCGTGACTCATAGATAAAACATAAAGATTCACAAATAGTCACTATTTCTATCATTTGTTGATCTCCATTGTACGTTTGGGACAAGTCTGATCAATACATTCATCCACTTGTGAAGCATTACATAGTTTAAAATTGGTTTTCCCAACTCTTGACCTCCATTTTTTAGTGTTGATGCGCCAAAAGTATCGTTGAATCCTAAACGGGAAAAAAAACATATAGTGTCGGTCTCACATTTCTCAAGCCCCGAATACTCAAACAACCTCTAGCCTCTTAATAGCTTCATAAAACGGTATCCACAATGAGAATCAATGATTTTTATAAAGTTTGTGAATATATATATATATATATATATATATATATATATATATATATATATATATATATATATATATAATATATATATATTATATATATATATATATTATATATATATATATATATATATATATATATATATATATATATATATATATATATATATATATAATATATATATATATATATATATATACACATTATATAGTTATTTAGCTTTTCCTTTACAAGTTACTTCAATGATTTATATCGATTTTAATAATTTTTTTCATTAATATATATTTTCCGTTGAGCTAATCAAATTCTTTCAGATATTTTATAAATAATACATTTTACTACCCCCCCCCCCCCCCCCATTTTTATGGAATCATTTGTATTTGTGTTAATGGTTTTTTCATATTAAAAATAATATTTTAGATGTTTCGGGGGTTCAGACAATAGATAGATGTTTCCTGATATTTTGAAATACTATTTGGGGCTGAGAAAGCTTTTATCGTGTGATAACAAATTAATTATCCCAACAAAGTTAGAATAATATTCATACATATATATACATAACTGTTTTGTAGTGTTCATTTTTACCGTCAGAGTATACAAAGGCATCAAAAACTGTTAAAAGATGTTGTTTTAAACAGTTGATGCTCTTCCTTTTCATAGGATTAACGTCCATTATTTAACCAACTCCGTCAATAGTGCGATCGTCATACATTCGTAAGAACAGTTTTTATTCAGAAATATGACTACTGTGTAATGCCATACTCACATCTAAACGTGGTTTTTTTTTTTCAAATAAAAAATCATGTTTATCGCCAACTTAACTTGAATTTAAATTGGTCTTTTTTAAATCTGTTATGCTAATAAGTCCTCTTTATTCTTACATATAGAAAAGACTTCAAATGCATTATGAAATATTTCGATACTAAATTCAAACTCATTAAAAAACCATTCTTTATATTTTTAGTGGAAAATATTTGTGTATTGCATGAATTTAAGTTACTTGATAAATTGGTTTAAATAACTTACATTTCCCCCATAGAGTCAAATGATCAAGTTGTTATATAGCAGCTCTTTAAAAATCTTATAAAGCCCTCCAAAAACATTTATTGACATAATGCTTTTTAAAGAATTGAAAAAATATTTTAACAAACTTTCAATGCAATTGTTTATTAATCCTATCCCAGCTGAATATACCCTGATTAGCTGTAACAACCTGCAACATAGCTCCCTCTCCCATTCTATCTTATCTTTTTAACCGCCAACCCCTTTTCTATATTTAAAATGCCATTTTTCAGTATTCTTTTTTTTTTTCATCTTCCTTACATTGTATTTTAGTTTATTCAGAAAACCCACCAACATTTCCTTTTATTCTAATCCATGTATCTATGTACGTGTTCTTCCATAGTGTTTGTCTCTCATTCTATACACATGTTTCTAATTACCACCTATTTAATCATAATTGGAGTTGGAATCTCAGGGTGTTTTTTATTTTATAAAAAATTAGATATATAAGATGATTTTTGTTTAAAAAATTAAAAAATACAACTTCGCAGAAGATATAAAAACATTAATAAAAAATGCTTCATTATGAAGTATAAATAAAATAATAATATCTATTTTCAATTTCCGCGTATTTTATTACTCAATAACAATATTGATGTGTATATATATATATTATCTTTTGGGGGAGGGGATGATAGTAATAAAAACTAAATATTAACTTAACAAGAGGGCATTCAGTCACGATAATGTCCAAGTAAGGACATGCACACAAAGGCAATGCCTTTTTGAGCCAAGAGGAATAGTTTTTCTAAAAGGGAGATATATATAAAAGTCTGAGCAGTCAATACGAAAGCCAGCAGTAAATGTCATGTGTTCAAAACCAAGTCTAGAAATGCAGCAGGTGTGATATTCATATAGATTATTAAGAGAAATACGTGAGCGGGTCTGCTCTGTAGGAAGAAGGCTTGGGCCTTCTTCCTACAGAGCAGCAGATATTTATAAATATTATAGAGAATATAATGCCAAAGTAACGCATGATAGCGCTGAATATCGGGCCAATCTTTCAATATTATAACAAAAAAAATATTTTCAAAGCATCACAGCGCAGAAAATCGGAATAATCTTTCAATATTATAACAAAAAGATTGAATCGGTTATTGAAACGATTTTGTCCCTTTTTTCCTAATATTATCATTTAATACTTTTGAATCATGTAGACAGTAAATACGTTATATACGTTAGGGAGACTACTTCTTATCACAAACGCTAATCCCGATAAATGAAATGTGTTTTTTACAATTAAAACAACTTAAGAGTGAGTGAGACTTAATGTTTTTATTTTTAGAAAAAATTCAAAATTAACTCTCAATTTTATGATAAAAGTTCTTTCTGTCGCTATCTTTCTCCCCAAAATGAAGAGCTAATGCATACCCCAATGTTCAGGGCTACCATACGTGCCTTTGACACTTCATAGTCTCTATGACGCCACGTTATGCCGATTATAATGAAGTTTGTTAACATTTGAACACATGAATTAACAATCCGCTTGTTTTTCATTCTTAAAACTCATCATGTGCTCAAAACTAATGCATATATATAACTAGGGATCCAACTATAAAAATCCGAAAATCGTATTTTTATTTCCGTCTTGTAGAGTCCTTTCAATTTTAGGCTTCTTATTGGCGGGTCCGCCGTCTTTTTGTGAGTCTTCGCCAGAGGCTTTTTTTCGATTAGCAGAGCCTTTGTTGTTGTTCTTGGGGGGACTGATGGCGCTAAAGACAAAGTTCCGGCTATTGCTCTTGGCCACGGACCCCTCTTGAGTCGTCCCTTTGTTCTTGGACATTTCCGCAAGTTTGTTAGCTTATCTGAGGCACGGGAGAGGAAGGATCCTTTGGAGGGTTTGTTCTAGAAAAAAAAGGATTATAAATGGCATAAGACGTTTAGCATTGCAGATCCAGTTTAACAGGATAGTGTTGTGCATTCTTTTTTTTGCCTATATGGTTCGATATTGGACAGGATATAAATAAGCATTATAACATTAAAATTAGTAAAACAAAAATGACTATCCCCTCTCAGGATTCGAACCTGAGCCCCAACATTGAGAGTTGAACACGCCTTAGTGCACACGGCTATCGCGCGTTGTGCATTCGACGTTAAGTTATTTATTTTATATTTGTATAAATGTGTTAATCTTTTTTTAAGTTTTAATTGTAGACAACAATGTCTATTTATGTATTTTAATATACAATCACTTCATTGAAATAAAGATTTGTAATAAAATAAACAGGATAATATATACCTTTTAGCTATTTTTATTTACTTGTTTATACAATCAATTAAATTGGCACGCGCACACTTATTATGTGTTGCTCTTTTGATTTTCCTCACCGACCTAATTAACATAATAACTGGATACTCAACAGAAAATATAAAAAACACTCGACAAAGAGGAGCTCTTCATTTTGCGACGTGGTGAAAAAATAGCAGCCGTGAGAATAGAAAAAAAAGGAAATCCCGTAATAAATTCTCATATTTGTCACCATACTGTATTTTTAATATATATAAAGTAGCCCCTTGACGTTACTAGGCGTTATTACCTCCGCCGAAGGAGGTATTGTTTTCATTGGCGTTGGTTTGTTGGTTGGTTTGTTTGTCAGCAGGATAACTCAAAGAGTACGGAACGGATTCAGATGAAACTTGTGGAGTTGTTAGAAATGCCAAAGGAACAAGTGATATAATTTTGGCATCTCTGAGTGCAGAATAAGATGCAAAATGAGCTAAATGCTAATAAATATTTCAAGTTAGCCTACTCTGCCAATAGATGTCGCTGTGCTGTGAAATCGGGTGCCGGGAGCGTCTTCCTCTCGTTTCCGTTATGTGTCACTCTTTCTATTCCCCAAGACTTGGTATTGTAACTTTGAACTTCTCAAGGGGGGGAAATATTTCTTTTCCTCCCTCTTCGTTGTTGCTTCAACGTCATAAAAGCTAGATAACATGGCTTCCGCGAGTATTTTTCTTCCTTTATTTGATTAAGTTTATTGAGCAACCAGTTATTAGTTAGATGGGTAGTCTTGCTATATGAAAATTCAAGATGGACGTCAATCATTGAATATGATTTAAAATTGTATGTTCGTCCTATTTGAATGACCTTGGTGTCAAATAATATTTTTAGAGGTATAAAAATTTGAATTTAAAGTACTAAATATATGGTTTAATCAAGCAAGACTACTGCTAGGTATTGCTGGATAATACTTGTTAGGCTCCACATTGGTTAACTGTGCGTTTTTATTAAAATATATGAATAGTAAACGCATGTCATAAATAAATATATATCATAAAAATCTTTAACAATTTAATTTCCTATTTTTTATTCAAATTAGGATAAATATGTTTTGATAGTAGTTTATGCAAACAAAGCATGCTAAACTATTACTTTTTGTACGTATTATCGGCAGAGTGATATTTATTTATCGTCAATAATGAACTAACAATAAAAACTATTATGATATTGATACGGTACATTAAAAAATAAATAAAAACATTTTTGATCGTCGCCAAGAAACCTTTATTTTTTAAGGATGAAGGATTTGCCAATCACGATCTAAATGGGAGGTCTCAATCATGGCCATATAACAATACCCCCTAATAAACATTATTAAAATTCCAGATTTGTAAGTCATGGCAACTTACAAGCTTATTTTTCCTTCTTGTTTAAATGTTCCTATTAATCTTGGCCTAAAGAGCAAGGTATAATGGAATATCAGGCACCTTTATTCCATACTTTCTGGATAATGAAACATCAGTATTCTTCTTCTTATTAGTATTATATCATCAAAAAGTCTAATATAGTTATATATTTTAGATATTATATATTACGTAGGCGGGAAATTAACATTAATACATGATGCTATTCTTGCGGCTCGCCGGTGTGACGTCATTAAAAATAACCGACAAGCGAGTAGTTAGATCTCTTGGCAATACGGACGTAAAAAAGAAAAACCTGTCTATAGCGGTCACTCAAGGGAGACCAAAAAAAGGAACCGTTAGAGGTAGGTTGCTTCCATAAACAGAAGACTTTTCTAGTATTTTTATCTTCTGCCGGGCAAATTTGGGTGGGTGCTATGTACGAATGACCGCTAATCACAAGTTTGTCTGTACTGTCCTTAATTGTCTTTGCTTACCTTTAAGGACTGAAGGGGAAGGAGTTTATGTGATGGATCGGAGTCTTTGGTCTTCGGTAGGGTCTTGGGTACACTTTCAAGGCGCTTGAGAGCCTTGTTTCCTAATTGAATTAATTGACTATCATCCTTCCCTGCATTCTCGGCGTTCTCATCGTCCGAATCCTCGAGAAGAGAAGCGGAATCTGAAACGAGAAAATCATTAAAAACACATCCAAAAATCAAAAAAATAAATGTGGCAAATTAATTTTTTCAACTTAATATTGTGAAAATATTTTAGGCAGGGTTGGGTAACAAAATTATTCGTTTCCGACTCTGAATCGGTACAATGGCGTACTTTTGCTAAAAGTAAAAAAATAGTCAGTTGTCAAATTATGTTTAATTCGTTCCTGCCAGAGACTTTTATGGTTATGAACCAAATATTTTAAATATCAACCTAATTATGAAAATAAATTTTGTATAATGCATTTTTAAATTGTTTTCGGCTATTATTTTTTACTTTTATTATATCATCATAAAAATATATGAAATTTGTGAGTTATAGTAGGAGGGGGGGGGATCTAATAAAATTAAATTACGTGAAGGGTTATTCTAAATTAATTCTAACTAATGCCAAAACAGCTAATACCATAACAGCTAGTGCGTAATAGTTAATATCATAATAGATAATACCATAATAGCTAATGCAACATAATAGCTAAAGCAACATAATAGCTAAGGGATATAATTGCTATTAGATATTATGTCGCATCCTTATTTTTTCTCATAAAGAAATATTACAAGTAAATTCGTAAAAATGTTATCAACAACTTACTTTGCAACCATTTTTCCCTTTCAATGCGTTCTAGCCTTAGTTTTTCAGCCTTTTCATCTTGAACCTCATCTTCATCGTCACTGGGCCGAACCTCCAGCTCTTCGGGTGCTTCATTGTTGCTAATCCACCGGAAGGATCTCCCGCGGGCCTTATCCGAGTGAAGATCCCCATCGTTCAGAAAGGCCTCTTGAAATAATCGAACCTCCCGCTTGTCCTCATCCAGGAGTTGATTCTGATGAATCTTCCCCACTTCTTCACGGACCTCTTCGTGGTCCAAGTCCTCCAAATCCCCTTCCTCCATCTCCAAGTTGTCCATTTCGGCTTCATCCTCGTCAGAGAGCCCATCGTCGGAGCCTGAGAGCTCTGCTTCATTCTCATAAAAATCCTTTCGGAGCCTATCAAGAGAAAATAATTATAATTAGTTAAGATCATTGGATCTTATAACCAATTATAAGGCAACATGCAGATAACCTTGACACACATTCTTATTTTTGTTATTTAACATGAGTCCAGTTCATTCGGTCTATTTTTATACTGTCAGTTCAACAATTTATTTATTACTTACTTTTATCAAAAAATAACATCAAAACATATAAAATTGGATTCAGTTCTACTAGTTTTTTCAGAATTAATGATAATGGGATCAGAAATGTCATTTTTTAAGTCCTATAAAAACTACAATGAATATGATTTTTTGCCTATAAGATTCGATAGAATAGGATATGAATATCTATATAGCATTATAACGGGATATTATTTTAGGTTTGTCATGAAAACAAAAATAAAGTTGTTTAACCATGAAAGTAGAGCTCTATCATATGATGAACCAAATGAAAAAGAATGTCATTTAAGTGGTTTATCAATCTAAATATATTGTATTAAAAAATCAATTTTCATGATTACAGACCGTGGCAGGTATTTTAAGAGAACAAATTTAAAAAATGATTTTTAAGCCTGGAAGAATTATCGATTTGAAGATTTAAAAAGAAACGAATTTAAAATATGTCAAACCCTACTCAGCATTTTATAGAATGGTGCTAATTTGAGTGAATCTATGCAAAGTGATACAAAAGGATTAAATAAGTGTTCAGAAAGGCTATTATAATCGTCAACAAAACACAAGATATATGTTTGTTAAGAGAAATGCCATGATAGGCAAAATATATGTATTTTAACCTTAACTAGCATTTTGATAAATATGCTAGCAAATCAGTTTTTAAAGAACTTAAATTAATTAAATCATTTGAAAGAAGACAAGCCGGCCAAAAATGCATAAAAAACATTATTAGTCACAATAGTTTATAATCAAGATATATTTAAATTGCTTAAATTGGATTAGTTTGAGTAATGACGAATAATATTTGAAATAAATGAATGAAATATCTTTGCTGAAATTGGGGATGTAAGACCTTTATTGACGTTAATTTTATTATCAGTCAATGAAAACGAAATACATCATCAGTATTATTTTGGTTGTGCAGGCTGAGGGCAGGAATTATTATTTTCTTGAGTCCACAATTTTAACTAAGAGAACGTAGCTTGTGATATCTACTGGCAGTAACGACGTTTTTTTAGAAAGGAATTTTTGAAAATTTAAATAAATATTAAAAAATTCTTTCTAAAAAACGTCATCACTTTCTGTGAATTTTTTTTAATTTAAAAAAAATGATAGGTAATTAACACTTTAAGAATGAGGAGGAACGAAAATATTAAAGCCCGTTTTGAAAAATTTAAGTCCCAGCGAAAAAAAGGTCGTTTCCTGCTATACATATATCAGAAGTCGTTAGCAAATTGTGTCCAATCGCTATCAGTAGATTGTTTTTTTTACAAAGGTGCACTTAATTTTCGAGAAATCAATGTAGTCGTCGGTAGCGATTAGTTTTGTTAATAGAAAATGCTTGATAGCGGTAGTTTTGAAGAACTGAAATACATTATATTAATTGGTTGTCCCACTTGAACTAAACATTACGATCAATTCCAGGTGATCTAAATCATGCAATCGGTAGACGTTAAAATGGAAAATGAGTGATATCATTAGTTTTTTTATTAAAAAATCAATTTTCATGGTTACAGACCGTGGCAGGTATGTGGCAGGTATTTTAAAGAATAAATTAAAAAAAAATAATTTTTAAGCCTGAAGAATTATCTATTTGAAGATTTAAAAAGAAACGAATTCAAATATGTCAAACCCTACTTAAATTAGTGATATCGTTAGTGTTGAAATTCCATATATCCATCATACGTCTAATATGAACAAAATATTTGAATAAAAAATAACTTTCGATTGATAGAATCGTGTGATGGGTAAAGCAAGGAGCACATATTTGAATAAATAAACTTACAATCCTTTTTTGTTGAAGAGAGTTGCAGGAACTTCATTCTCCTCAGAGTCATACTCAATGTCCTCAACAGCCCTTGCTTCTTCAGGGTCCTCTTCATCCTTCTCTTCTGCGGAGGAATAAGCGATTGACTCTCAGACTCTTCTTCGTTGTCTTCTCCCCCATCAGACTCCTCATCCGAGGACATCACAATCCTCTGTGTTCCCCCCTTACAACTCACACAAAATCATCTTCCTCTCCTCACGAGAAAAGAGGAATCGTATCCTGTGTCTCAGACTTATCCAAGGCCTTACTAGTTTGAGTCTTAGCCACAAAGAACTGTCCTGAGCAAAGGCCAACCACATCCCCCATGTCGTCCACAGACGGATCCGAGGCATCAAAGAGCTGCTCAAAGCCAAGGCGTTTCCGTGCATGAGCCTGTGTTAAGTTAGACACTTCTTTTTCGTCGTCATGCTTCGATCCTCAATGGGCGTCCACCGCGGAGGCAGTTGGGAAAAGGGAGAGGCCCCTCCTTGTTTAGCCTCATCCTGATAGGGATCGATAGGAGGGGTTCGATCAATGAGAGCTCCACAGCATGAATCCTCTTCAGGGTTAAGGGACCCTCATCCTCTTCTTCGCTGCCGTCATCATCAGCTTCATCCTCGATGAACTGATTTCTAGGGCGAACCCTTTCCGGAAATCTGGCTCTTCTTCAGGCTCTGATTCCGTAAATCCTCCTTCCGATTCCTCGTCAATATTGTCTTCATCCTCTAACACATCCTCTTCTTCTTCCTCCATTCCGTTTCCCCATATATTTCTTCCTCTTCAACTTTTCAACTCATTCTTCTTGGCCACATCCTTTTTACGTGTCTCCAATATCCTCCCTTCAGCGTGGCCTTTAGCGCACGAATTGTGCACCGGACACTTCAGACTTTTTGGCTTAGCCACCTTTTCAAAGAAATTGTATTCTTCTTGGATGATTGTTTTTTCTATTTCTCCTCCGTCCTCTTTGTGTGAAAGGCTTAGGAATGATTTTTGCAGGCCATTTCTCCATTTGCCTGTTTTTCTTTGCTGACGATGGAGATGACGCGATCCTTTTTGAGGGATCCGGGGGCGGACTTGGGTGCGGTGAGTTGTTTGGCGAGTCGTCCTTGTAGATCCAAGAGTCCTTGAGGGGCTTGGGAGGCTCCACTTTCTCCAAAGGATCCGAGATCAATGTGTTGTGATGAGGATGATATCTTTGGATGTGCCGCGAGAAGGGAGAGATTGCCTTTGAGTCTTTGTTTGAGAAGAGAGGAGGCCTTTGAGAGTGCAGGAGGATCTTGCGTTTCATGGAGTTCCGATGTTGACTTGTTCTCGTCTGGAGCTGCATCATCCACATGAGATAATATCTCTTTGAGAGGCCTCTTTTTCCGATCAAAAAATCATCGAGGGAGAGCTTTTTAGGACATGAACAGGAAGCGTCATGGAGGACTCCCTTAGACGTCGCTGAGAGCTGGAGCGAATGGAGAAGAGATTGGAGGAGCGATCCTTCTCAGAGAGAACGGAAGAATCAACAGATTTTGGATTCCTCTCACCACCTTCGGACTCACTTTCTTGCTCAGCTAAGCCATCCTCGCATCTGAGCTATCATCTTCTTTGGACACTGGATGCTCTGGAGCTTCTTGGGAAGGGATGGATGACTTATCTACTTCATTAGCATTGGAGCTGATGCCTTCGTCTCATAAGGAGGAGAATCACGGGACGCATCTTGGGAGACCTCCTCAAGTCCTTCATCCTCAGACTCCAGGACAAGCTTGGAACTCTCCTCTTCATCCTCGGAATCCAGATGACTCACGGGATCCTCTTCCGACATCGTGACACAGATTGAAGGATCCAGAAGCCACCACTCATCAAATCAACAACAACAATGAGCACTTATGATTGATGGGTGTCAATAGTATTCACGGAGAAGAGCAACTAAGGGGTTTGTACAAATGTGCTGTTAGACAATGTACAAATAGATGGTTTTCTACTTATATTATCACGTGAGGGAATTGTGAAGAGTGCACTTATGTCGCGCGGGAAATGAATCCGCAAGTGCAGTGTGGGGGTTTGACGTTTCATTGTGGGAAGATCCTTAATATTTGATAACTTATCCATGATAAGGTATTTGCTTCTAAGGCGTAATAAGTGGATATATATATATAAATGAGAAGGAAATCTAATTTTATGGTTTATAACGCATGTATCTTTCACATATTAAGGAGAATGATAGAAAATGACATCGAAGTAAAAATATAGCGGATATGCAATTTTATATCAAGTTTTTTAATATATTTGTGAGTATGTTTGTTAAGCCCTAGATCAGCCTCACCACACTAGAACTCAATCGGTGTCAGGTACAAATGAGGCTTCTAGGAACTACCGTTTATTGCAAAATAAATTAGATTTACCCAAAGCAAAAGGCTCCTACAAAACATTGACATTGATATGAGTTATTTATAATAGGAAGAAATGACACAAGATAGAAAGGAAATGACGTATAGAAAAATGGCCCAAATAATTATTTGCCTTTCTAATAACTACAACACCAAATAAATCAATAATTCATAATTTTAGGAAAAAAACTATTTTTTGCTTTAAAACTCAAATTATACCATAAATAGTATAGTACAATACTGGTTGTACTTAAATACTTGCCAACCCATGCTTTTGAGATCCCCCCCCCCCCCCCCCATGAGTCATCATTTCCTTTTTATCATGGGCTATTTCTTCCTAAGCCATTTTTATTGGGTCATTTCTCCAAAGCCATAGTTTCCACTTTCAATTTCTTTGACACTGAGTTATTTATACATTTTAATATTAATTATATATCATTTTTAATTTCTGTTTACGCTTTGCTAATTTTAGTAATATATTTAAACTCCAGAATACTTGTTAATACATAAGTTACTTAAACATTTTTTCAAAATTATGTACTTTTTATGGGAAAAAAATAAGTAGTCCATACATTTTTGAATATGAAATACTATGGATATATGAATATTTTTTTATAATTTGCAATCATATTTATTAGCATCCTTACGATTCTGTCACCTTACAATCCTAGCCATAAATATTTTTGCTTCAAGTTTTGAAGTGAGTTCAGAGTGAGATTTGGTCGACGAAAGGATGAAGTCCGGCAAATGACGCATAAATTCATGCAAACAAAAATAATTATTGACTCATGTTAAACTTTGTTATCATTTATTGTCTATGTGTTGTTTATTGTATATGTTTTTGGCTTGCTTTGAGTCATTTAGTTTTCGTTTAAAACAATATAAATGAACAGACGACGTAAGTTTTTGTTGTTGGCGTTCGTCCTTTTATATGTTTCTTATGCCACTCCAGAGAGATATTTTTTTTAATATTTAAAATACAAACATATTAAAATGGTTGATATTTTTTTAACGAACGAACCGTGATAATTTAATTGCGTGAGAAATACAATGCATGGCGTGTAAACAGATGGGAATGCTTGAATCACACGCCAAATGCGTGAGACTTGAGAGCCCTGTAAGTATATATGTATCATAATTCGTAATATTCAAATAATTATTAAATTAAATTTTATTCAAGTTTACATCATATTGGCTACAAAATGAACGTTGACTTGGTAACTAAATATATATTCTATGCTACAAATCCGAGTTGACTTATAATTCATATACTGATGAAGCGATCAGTTTTCTTAATATACTTAAAATAGCTGGACCATACTTTAATGGATCGTAATAATATCTTAATTAAAGCGTTAAAGTAACTTTAACGCTTTAGTCTTAATAATATAACTTTATCTTAAAAAGTGATTTCCTAAAACCAAAGGTAGAAATTGATTACGTTACTATCAAAATTAAACTTTCGGAAAGCCAATATGCTTGTGTTAACAAGATTTTTGAACCACACGAGTAGCAGTTACAAGTATTTAGAAAATAATATTTTGTAAACAAATTTTAGTTTTAGTACGTAAGTATCACAAATATGTACCAAATTTTAATATAAATGTAGAGCTACACTATTATTAATATAATATATGACATGCTCTACTTAATTTTAAAACCATTATAATAATAAGCTTTTCGAAATCAATCGAAATCACTGTGCATGCGCCAAAGAAAATATTGGCATGTGCAATCTTTTGGGCTACAAATTACTTAGCCAATATTACTTTTGGCTATAAACATGATTCATTTGGTAAGAATGTTGCTCATTCAGTCTGACATCCTTAAGAGCCATCAAGAGTAGAGCCTAATAAGAGAGCGAATCAGAAGATAATAGGAATTTGTTACTTCTTGTCTTCTTGTAAATATTGTTATTCCGGCATTCCCAGTACTTCAAGATCTTTCTAGTTTTCTCCTTGACTATGGACGTTCGGCCGAACCACACGATTTACATCAACAACCTCAACGAGAAGGTGAAAAAGGATGACTTGAAGAAGAGTCTCTACGCCATTTTTTCCCAGTTGGGCAGATCCTGGACATCGTGGCCCTCAAGACGCTCAAAATGCGTGGTCAGGCCTTTGTGATCTTCAAGGAGATCACATCCGGTACAAACGCCCTCCGCTCCATGCAAGGTTTCCCCTTCTACGACAAACCCATGCGGATATCCTTCTCCAAGACGGACTCGGACATTATCGCCAAGCTGAAGGGACCTTCACGGAGCGGCCCAAGAAGGCCAGTGGGGATTCCAAGAAGGCCAAAAAGAAGGCTGCCAAGGAAGCTGCGGCTCGTCAGCTCTGCGCCCTCGCGGGAGCCAATGTGTTCACCCCGGAGAAGCCCCACCCAATCAAATCCTCTTCTTGACGAATCTACCCGACGAAACCAATGAAATGATGCTGAGTATGCTCTTAAATCAGTTCCCGGGCTTCAAGAAGTGCGACTCGTGCCCAACCGACATGATATTGCCTTGTGGAGTTTGAAAATGAAGTCCAGTCTGCTGCGGCGCGAGAGTCCCTACAAGGATTCAAAATCACGCCCAATGCATCCATGAAGATATCCTTTGCTAAAAGTAAAGGGACATCTCCTGAACTAATTAACACTATTATTATTATTTACTATACACATTAATATTCAAGCAGATTATGCCAAGTGTTGTGCATTGCACTTTAGCACAACTGCTTTCCTATCTTACTCTTAAACCACAATCCAATATAATAGGGTTTTTTTGTATTCAAAGTATGCTCTCAAATTCAATTATTGAAATAAATCCCCCAATACTTCCTCATTGATTCATCTATTTCAAAGTTTATATAGTTCTAAATTATAAAGTTGTCTAACTCAATTCTTAAAGTCTCTAGGCACCTCCAAATGTTATCACATCTCAAAATTTCGAGCTTTTAATTCATTATGGTCTCTTGGGACAATAGGTTTTCAAAAGTATATAATATAACTTTAGAAAGTCCCTTGCTCCATAGTATTTATTGATAAAAGCTTTTTTTAAGTAACACTCTATTTATACATATTCAGGATTCCGATTATTATCTATGAAATATAGAACAATATTTCTTGCGTATCTGTTATTAGTTTAATAGATTTTACTTTATATTGAAGGAGAAGTTCTTGGTATTAACTAATTTATATTCAAAGTAATTACTTCCATCCTTCTCTTGTTTTCATTTCCACTACACACCTTTTGTCCTTTGGGCCTTTATGAATCGTCTTTACTCTAACATAAATAAAAATCATTATATAACAATAATCCATTTTTATCTTCATGAAGAACTGTCTTATAATACACACAAAAATATAATAAACTGCCTGACAAATTAATATTAAAGATAAATAGGAACATAAGTAGCTTATCCAATATTTTAACCTGCTATCCAATAAATAATTGCAAACATCAACAAAAAAAAATTATAATCCTGTTAGCTTGTTAATACGACAGAAAACAGTCTTTTCAGATATATTTGCTGCATCTATAACATATAGCACAGGTCTTATTGACCTTCATTTGAGAACAAAACTGACATCCCCCCCCCCCCCCTTTTCCTTGCAATAGCAGCTTTTGCTTAATCTTTGTGAGGATTTAGTTATCCGTACTTTGAAAACCTGAGGTTTCTATGCGAGGGACCTTTTCCCTACTTTTAAGGAATGAAAATACTAGGTTTTTTCTAGTTGCTCCGTGAACACACTCTTTTTGTGTGAATCAAAGTCGGATTGATCTCTCTCTAAGGTACAAAGGCATTATCAGGGAAACTTTAATGATACTGTGAAAAACGGCTAGGGACTAACGTAACAATCATCTATATTTTCTTACTCCCTTAAATCCTACTTATAAGTTAACGATTTTTTTCTTTTGCATTACTAGTGTTTTCGAAAAGTATGTTCCTAATATCGATCATATAAACATATGACTGATATTAGGAACATAGTTTTTAAAACTAATTCAATTTTGTCATTAAAACATAGTTAACTTCATAAGTGGACTTTAGAAGATAATAAATATTAGTAATGGGGGTAAACGCCCGGGGGGGGGGGGGGGTCCTAAACTTGAGTAGCATTGCGGTTAAAAAAGGACCAGCTATTCTCTGCATCCCAAAGAGTACCATCACGATCGCTGTATTTATACGAAAGATTACCAGTTCTAGTGGTCAATTTTGGTCACTTCCTTATTGACGAAATCCTTTCTGTTTGTATTATTCAGGTTTATTTTTTCAAATTATTGATGTGATGAAGAGGTTGAAACTATTGGTACGAGCAAACGCCTTACAGTATTATCCTGAACTCAACGTATACTGTTTGTCATGAATTTTCATTGATGCACATATGTCATTAAGGCCCACCTTGTTGAGGTATTTTTTGATTAAACTGCATGGGAGATTTATTTTTCTTCAGAAGGTGTTTCATTTGAATTCGGTTTGTATTTTTTACCCATCCTCGTCTTATAATACTTCATCCGCTTCCAGTACCAAATCCAAATTCCAAGTGAATGTGATAAAATAATCGAACCTATTTCTATGCGTCATGCACGCTCATATTGCCAGAGTAGAATTGTTTAGTGCTTTTTATACATACGCCACTTTTATAGCCCATGGACATCCAAAGATAAATAATAATTATTAAAATTATCCCATGTTCATTATTCTATGGTTCATTTCATGTTCAGAAATTGTGGGTCCACGAAATTAATCAAACAGTTGTAATTCGCAAATACCTTTTTGAGCTTAATCTCCGTGATGGATATGAGTCACTAGCGTCCACTTAATGCATTTTTGTAGTGCTTACATGGAAATGGTTTCAGCTATATTTTTTAACTTTTTGGCAAATCGGGATAATTAAGGAAAATTCATAACAAATCCAGCAGAAACAACGTCATTCCATGGTTGTTGGGGAAAGTTAAGCTCACACGGGTCATTTTGACCCAAAGATAATTGGATATAAGATTAGATTAAACTTAGAAACTGTGTATATAGACCGTTAAATGAACTTTCATTTTTAAGAGCTCTTTCAATCTAACAGTTTCGCTTCAATTATTTATTAGATTTACCATCATTTTTTCGATTGAACACAAATTACCAGTGGTTTCTGCGATAATTTTTTTTAAACTTGCGATAACGATAAAACGATAACTTTTTTCTCAACTTGCGATAAACGGTAAAAAATTCAAACCCCAACTTGCGATAAACGATAACGATAAGAATTCCAAAAAAAAGTGATGACGTTTTTTTTAGAAGAGTCTCCAAAAAAAACTGATGACGTTTTTTAAGAGAAGATCTCTAAAAAAAACTGATGACAATTTTTTTATAAAAAGAATTTCTGAAATAAAATGATGACGTTTTTTTAAGAAAGAGTCTACAAAAATTTCCTTTAAATTTTTTTTTTGATTTTTTTGGATTTTACAAAAGTCGTCTTTGAACGTTTATCGTTCCTCATTTTTTGGGACTAACGATAAGTGAATGAACGGTAATTTTAGAAAACTTTGCGATAAACGATAACGAGAAAAGGGTTGACCTCAGCATAACGGTAGATATTTTCTACTAAATCCCTGCTCTGAAAGTTAGTCTTTAGCCGCATGAAAATATTGATCAATTAGTTGTAAACTGTATTACCTTAGAGAACACCAATACTGTCCAAAACATTTATTGTTTCCATTTAAAGTTAATGTAATTTTTACGTTCAAAAATATATCCCGAAAGTTATTCATGCTTACAAGCAATAAACGTGTGTGATGTATATTTTTAAACTGAAGAAGTATAATATATTTATGTACTTTTTAAAGGTATTTGTAAATTGAAAGTCTAAGTTTATATAGAGTGATATACAGTTTAAAATATTCTAAAGTACGGGCATACATGTATATATCTATGCCTGGACGTATTATTCAGATATTGTAAAGGGCTTTCCATCTCGTCTAGACAGTGCTTTACTTTATATATTATATACCTGGCAAATATTTTTGAGAGTAAAATAATATTTGTAGAATGTCCCTGTGATGAACATTATGACTATCATTGCCCATAACCTTTGTCAAGGTCATTTCTAAATGTTGAAATATCTTCTATATATTTTATGGAGAACAGCATACTGTTAAATAAATCCAATCTACTCCTTCACTAGAAAACTCCCTAGGCATCAAATAACCACAGTCTTTCAAAATAAGTCCCTTCTACATCCCCACATAATAAACCGTATGACATGCATCATCTATTATTGCTCGAATCAGCACATTCTTATTATTATTATTACGTAATTATGATTTCAGAAGCCCTCATTGAGTGAAGCACAGCAGAGGGTGAGGGGGGAAAGCAATGACGTCATCTGCAGATATGTGGTGTAAGATGAGCACGATGATGGCTTAACAACTACAAGCCTATTTGGCCAAGACAATAGCCCATTCAGTCATGGAGGGAAATAGAGGATGATAAGTCTTAGTGGGTAAGTATTAGAGGTAAATCTTACGGAAAAGTGTATTTCTTGTCTTTCAAGCATTTTTATAGTATATATTTGTTTACTTCGAGGGACACTTTGAGGAACAAACATCCTGTTTCCGGCCCAGGCTTTATTTTGGCCAAGAAATGCTTAATCCAATTTTCAGTCTTTTCTGTTGTTGCTATTTACAAGGTACTTCTATTTTTTTCACAATAGAAGACTATTACATCTCTGGGGAACGAACGAAACAACTCAAGGAGTCATTCAAAGAGCTTAGCGAATCGGAAGGAAGAAATACTCATTATTATTTGTCTTGTACACCTTCTTCATGGAAGCCATTTATCACGAACAGGTAATATACATATTTCATTCATTTAACTGCTGCCGCCTATGGCTTTTGTGCAAGTTTTTTCGGAGTGAAGCTTAAGGATCCTCCCGTGATTTGATTGTCGGTTGTCTTATTCCTCTACTAATTCAATAATCTTGTTTGTAATTATTAATAACCATTATTGTTATTATATTTGTTTGTTTGGGTATTTTTAAATGAAATCGAAAGTGTTGATTGAAGGCATTATCAGAACGTCTCTTAGATGAGGCTTTTTTAAAGAATAAAGACAGACTCAATCGTCCATTTCAACTATTGAGCGTCCCATGAGAAGAGAATTTGATGCTCACAGCCAGGATCCTTATCTTGATACTATTCTTAGCAGAATAGCTGATGTCTAAGCAAGATCATTCAATGTTTCGTTTACCTCGTATTCTTATTATTTTCTTGTTGCAGCAGCCATTGCCCCGCGAGAGATTGTTGCTGATCTGCCTCTGTCCTGCTCAGCGCAGGCTTTCAAAATGATTCGTCACCGCTCTGCTGTAGATCCGAGCATCCCTCAAATTCTCTTCACATTCGGACGCTCAATCAAGAAATAAAAAAATAGCCCTTCAAGCGTTTAGCATGGCCTCCCTTGAGCCTCCTCAAGAGACTGAGGAACCCTCTGCGAGCTTTAGTTTGGGAATTGAGAACTCTCCCGAAATGAACCGTGAGATTCGCTTCGCCCTGGCTCATGCTGCTGGGCGACGAAAGGAAGAGAGGATGAACAACCCCGATGAAGAGGAGGACTTCCTCTTCTTGAATAATGGAGGATGTAATATGTATCTAGAGGAGGAGGAAGAGGAAGATGTGCTTCGTATTCAGCGGATCGACTCCCGTGACGTCGTCTATGAGCCCAAGCGGAAAAGTGCAAGTACTTGGGGAAGTATCTCATGGGGGATCTCCTGGTGAGGGTCCTATGCCAAGGTGAAGGAAGTGATTGATACCCTCACGCTCTTTCGGAGAGCGGTTAAGATCATGAAGCGGAAGAAACTACGGAAAATCCCCCACGGAGAAGCGAACGTGGAGCGGGAGATCAAATTACTTCGCGGGCTCCGGCATCGGAACGTCATGCGGCTCATCGACGTATTCTACATGAGGAAAAAGGGAAGATATATGATCTTGGAGTTTTGCATTGCCGTGCTAAAGGATATGTTGGAGAGCAGTCCCACTAAGAAATTCCCTGCCTATCAGGCACATGAGTACTTCCTACAGTTGGCTAAAGGGCTGGAGTATCTCCACTCCCAGCGGGTGGTTCACAAGGACATCAAGCCCGGAAACCTTTTACTCAACACCCTGGGGGTCCTCAAATAGCAGACTTTGGCGTCGCGGAGAGTCTGGATCTCTTCGAGGACCCCAATGTCGCACAGCTCAAACAGATCCAAGGGACCCCGGCCTTCCATCCCCAGAGATTGCCAATGGCTTAGAGACATTCCCTGCGTATAAAGTGGACGTCTGGAGTGCAGGGGTCACCCTCTTCAACTTTGTCACGGGGGAATATCCTTTGAAGGAGAAACCATTTTCCGTCTCTTCGAAGCCATTGGAAAGGGATCCTTTGAGTTCCCTCTGGGCGGAGCTGGACTGACTCTGTTCTGAAGGACCTCATCTCTGGTATGTTTGGCCAAGGATGCGCAGGCCCGTCTCAGCATCGCGCAAATCCTTGAACATGATTGGGTGCGGAAGAAGCATGTTCCCCTGGGGCCCGCGTACCGATTTGCTCCTCCGCACCCCCCCGGGCTCGAGACTCGGATCCCTCCACGTCACTCATCCCGTATCTCGTAAGCCTCCATTTTGGAGATGAAGAAGAGGAAGAAGAAGAAGAAGAAAATGAGGATTTGGACGTTCTTCCTCCAGGATCAGCATTCGGTCCTCTGGCCACATGGAGTCCCGGAGTCCTCCCCAGGGAGGAGGGGACTCCAAAACCACCAAATGCCTCAAAGTCAAGAAACTAGGCGGTGGATGTGCCATAACATAGCAATCAAAGGAGGTCTACATTTAAATAATGAGACACGCTTTGCTTCTCTGAAGCTCATCTTAATATACATGCAGATTCTTATGGACTATTATTATCGCTCTTAACTATTGGCTAACGTTTTAAAAATTATATTTGAAAGTAGACTTTCGACAAATGACCACGGATGAATATGATGATGTCCCTCTCCCACTTTCCTCTGCTACTTTTTCTCTCAATATATCTCCTATTTAACACAACTCTATACTTACTTTTTAGAAAATTATTAATAATATAAAAAAATAACGTTGCCATTTATTTTCCAACCTTATCCATGCGTGTGTTACTACTCTGTATGTTTGTGTGTGTTTATGCAATTATAAATATCATTATTATTATTAATATTTTAAATACCCCCCATCTTCTCACACCAATTTTTTTTTGCCTATATACTACGCTTAGATTCTTGATTTTTAATAGTGAAAATACATACTTATATATAAATGTTTATATTTATCTATATTATTATTTAAAAGTATTCACGATTTTTATCTTGATTTTTAAATATATTATTATATTCTTATCATTACCACTTTAAAGAAAAGGAGCTTTTTGATCAAGCTGCTCGGACGAAAGCTGAGATTTAAACTGGAGTCTCGATGATGAGGCAACCGTCCTGCAAGGAGATATATAAGTGAGCTTTTTTAATGAAAATAAACTAAATCCCTGAGGAATAATTATTTTTTCTGTGTACATTATAATACCTAGGCAGAGTTTTTCCCACTGTTATTAAGTGCATACAATGAAAATCATATATAATAAATTGTGGTGCATACCAACAAAATACATGAAAAAGGATGAATATATTTTTATACCTAATTAGACTCATGAAATTATATAAAACCACTTTAAATAGCATTTCATTATTGTTCTTGGCATGTTTTTATGTTTAACAATATTTTTAGACAAATATGATACAGCTTTGATTCCAAATTTCCCCCTTCAGTTATGACATTAATATAGCTATGGACATTAAATTAATGACGATTCAACTCAAAAAGTAAAAGAACATTTATATAAAATGAAATAGTACTTTTTAATCTGGCAAACTTTTTATCTATTTTCTTGGCTTGAGTATTTCACAACATATACAAGTTCTGCGGTTTAGGCCCATTGGTATTACTTTTTTAATTTCTGCTGGAAGCTTGATTGCCATAAAGAGTAATTTGAATCTTAAGGTAGTTTTATAAAATAATTTTCATGTTTGCACATTTGAAAAAATAAAGGCGTTGTTTATTTTTGAAAAAATTTAAACATATTTTTAAGTTAATATGGATATCTAATCAATAATCATTCAGTATTCTATTATTTCGCTACATCTTAATTCCAAAAACAAAACCATATTGGACTAAAAATTCTCTCAGCCTTATACGTTTTTCATAATGGAAATAACAAGTTTTGCGTCTAACTAAGCAAATAAACACAATTACGATGGTCCTTTTAGTCTGTAGGACAACTATTTTTAGAGGATTTTATTTCATCTCCGTGATATACAATTGTATTCTTCCCATCTCCTTATTAAGTAAAAAAAACGTTCGCCAAAAAAGATATCATCCAAGCATAGCTTTAAAAAAATATTAAGTGAACAACCTCATCTAGTTACGTTCACCAATTTTTTCCGTTCTCTACATCTAAGGAGTGATGTGGGTTTTTAGGGAAGATTACTTCTGGGCCTCGACTCAGATATCTCTCTTCCTTCTGATCTCGAGCTCGCTTCCTTTAGCTCCTCTGTAGAATCGTTTCCTGATCCCTCCGACTCGACCTGGCTTCATGTTTCCATATGGGTTATATCTCTGTCCCCATCCACATACCGTCAGTATTCCACTGATTGTCCTATCAGATCTGTCCATTACTGGTCTCTGGGGCCTTGGCGTTAACATTCCCCGTCCAAGACATTTTATCCTTTTGGTAAGGCTGATCATGAGGCGGAGCCTCTCCCCTCAAGGTCCTATCAGATATGTCCCTTAATGGCCTCTGGGGGCTTGATGTCAACCTTTCCCACACCAGACATATTTCCCTTTCGTTTAGGCTGTTGAGAAGGGGATATGTTTCAGGGGGTTTGTGTTGAAGAGTGATGCAAATTTCTCCCTCTCGGATGGGACTGCAGGTGCTCCACACGGAGAATTTTACTCGACAAAAAAATTGTACTAAATAGGATTTGCCTTACTGAAACTTTCATCTCTTTAGGGTATAAAATAATTTCTCCATTGGCCTTTCTGGGATGCTCCTTTTCTTTCAAGAAGCAATCATGGGGTTTAAATACTACATGAGAAATGAATCGGCTCCCAGTAAAAATATGAGTACTTGGAACTCACCCTACCACAAATTTCATCCCATTTAATCACGACGGTGACCTCCCAAAGTGAAAATCAGCCCTTAGCGAAAGACTTAAGAGGGAAATGAAGTCACGTGATCAGTGAAGTAGTGTGCGGAATCTTTTTTAAGGATATCTTTGGATGATTTTCGTTTTTTGGCGATAGTTCTCTACTGGATAAGGAGATGAATTGAATATAATTTTATTCCTACGTCGTCTCATGAAATAATACTTAACTACTTAAAATAGGTTTATTATCATTATCTACTACGACTATAATATCTTTTTTAGGCCTTGATTAATTTTATTTACATCATACACGTGTAATTAAATACCTAGCTTGACATAAATTACAACTCACTGGATAGACAATAAAGCATATTGTGATATATGCATATAAAATAAAACAAAGATTTTATTTATTGTTAAGCGTCCTGTGGATTTAACAAATAGATATGTTGGTACTTTTTTAAGGATCCGCAAAATTAGACTTGGCTGCTACATTAATAAACCTGAACCGTCAATTGGGACCTGTAAATCGTCTCATAAAACTATTGATATGGGAAATAATTTACAATTATATACAAAGCTTGGACTACGGATTGATAATTGGTATTTCGTGTTCTGATACCAACCATTTTAATTGCGCTAAACTATAGATTTCATTATTTGTACTCGTATGATAAAAGATGAAAAAGTTGGATTCTGTGATAAATATCGATTATCGATATTTAATGATAATTATCATTCTATTGTTCGCGGACAATCAAAATTAATGATATTATTGACTATTTTGTAGCCCATTCCTGAGGTAACATGAGTAAATGATATGATTAAAGTGATTTGGGTTCTACAAGAGAGGCTGGCTAAGCCCATTTATTCAATTTCGCCTAAGATCAAAGACTCCCTATGTACTTCTATCTTCAAACAAATCAAGGAATGATGCTTATTAATTTATACTTATTACGCAGCAAGATGGGCATCTCTGTGCTCAGCACTGCCTCAACGCCCTCCTTCAGGGTCCCTACTACACGGCCATTGATCTGGCATCCCTTGCGAACAGTTGGATCAAGAAGAAGGGGAGCAATTGGAATCCGGTATGGCGGGGACCTCGCAAAACATGGATGACACCGGCTTCTTCTCTGTCCAAGTTCTGAGCCGTGCCTTACAAGTATGGAACTTGGAAATATTGTCCTTCACTTCCACGGATCCACAATCCGTCAACGCACAAATATTTCCGGCGTAAGATTAAATCTATTTTTTGCCTATATGGTGCACATTGCATTTCCATGGATATAAATAATCATAATTGCAGGAAAATTATTAAAATTATATTTTCAATACAGCATATCATAAAAATATTCTTCCTTCTCGGGAAACGAACTGCGCCCCCAATATTTAGAGTTCAACAAGTTTATAATTTTTGCGGTTGTGTTTTTTGAAAACTGCATGTGATCCAAAATAATGACTATAGAAATATGTAACAAAAGTATGGCATATATCTCTTTAATTATAACAAAACTATAATTACGTCGAAAAATATATGTTAAAAATTAAAATATGAAATTCTTGCCCTTTAATATACAAAATCGGGCTTCTATTAACAAATTATTACCGTATTCATTTTAACTATATCCAGGAATCAAAAGGGCTATATATGTAATTTCGAAAAGCATTGGCTCTCGATTCGTCGCCTAGGGAACCAATGGTTTAATTTAAACTCCCTCCTGGCATATCCTGAGCTTCTATCGGACACCTACCTCTCGGAGTTCCTGGGCCAGCTTCAACGGGAGGGTTACTCCATATTTGTGGTCCAAGGGGATTTTCCCACATGTGCTGCCGAGGAGGTTCTTTCTAGAACCCCTGCAACTCAAGATCATCCCCCACCGCTCCTTGACCAACATCAGCAAAGCCATTCCTCCCAACAATCTCGAGGGCCTCCTCTCTCAGTTGCTCCGACCGGAAGCAACGAAGATGAAGAACTTCAAAGGGTCCTTCAATTGAGCAGGGAATCTGCCATGTCGGAATCCATGATGGGCGCGAACTCTTCTGGCCCAGAGGACTCTGATTTAGATTTGGCAATAAAGCTGAGTCGAATGGTCTCTGAGAATAGTGACTCGGATCTTGATATGGCTCTGAAGCTAAGTGAGAACTCTTTTCTTAAGGAAATGAGTGCTCAAGAGCCTAAATCCACTGGTAAGACTTTTTATCATTATCTTAGTCATCAGTGGTTTTTGCGTTCTAAAAGTGTGCAAAAACTATATTTACCGCTGAGATGTAACTTTTCATCGCTATCTTTAAGTTTCATAAAAGTTATCTTTCATCACTTATCGCTCGCTAGTTTCAAAACTAAGCAACGATAAATTGAAAGAAGGCTTTTGTAAAACATATATTCTCCATAGGAGCCAAATAGAAAGTGTGAAGGATTCCCATCTGGTTCGATTGTGTTTTTATGACGTTTACTTTTTATTTTCAAAATCAGAATATATATCGCCGTGTCTATTAATGATGCATTAAATTGAACTCACTTTTTTTTAGCCTAGGAGCTCTAAAACTCAAGATTGTTAACTGGTCTTTTTATGACTATTATTAAATTCAAAAGTTCATACACAGTGACACATGTTCTTTAGCAATTTATCGTTCATGATATCGTTTTATTACCTATTGCGAGCAGCGTTTCGATTTTTTATCGTTTGTCGAAAGTTGAATATACAGTTTATCGTTATTGTAAGTTTTTTTTAAAGTGAAGTTTAGAAACCACTGTTATGAAATATTAAGAAGAAATGAACAAGAAAAAACGGCCTCGGAAGAAATGGCCCAGAAAAAATGGACCAGGAAGAAATGACCCAAAATAGAAATAGAAAAGGATGACGCACGAAAAAATGTCCCAAATACATGAATATGCAAATATTTGAGTAGAATGCACCTACATGTTGTTCGAAAACAATATTTCTCATCTAAATTGAGAAATTACCTTCTCAGTTTAGATGAAAATTACTGTTTGTACAATGCTGAAGATATATCACACTAAGATACTTGCTTACTCATGTATTTGAGCCATTTTTTCTGTGCGTCATCATTTTCCTTTTCTATCTTGGTTATTTCTTCCTGGTCCATTTTTTTCTTGGGCTTACTTTTTTTTCAATATACCTGGGAGGTTTTGATATAGTACATAGAAACTGATGTACCTATTTAAAGTAGGGAAGATATATTTCATTTGTCAATTTAGGCACATAATTGAAAAATTCGTTCTAAAAATGTATATAATTGGTTATGAGTTGTTAGCATAATGATAACCATGGCTTTTTTAATGAGGGAAATCAAATGTCATTTTCCTATCTTACGTATTGACGAATTTATTTTTTTATTTATAGGGGCTATGAGTGGTGCGGGGTCTTCATCAAAGAACACAACTTCAGTCGTTAGTGGTGAGTGGTACTGTATTTATTACGCTGCTTAATCTCCTTTCATTATTATTGTTGGAGTAATTCGAAGAAAAATATATTTTTTTTTGTTTATTTTCTTCGATTTATTTGATTTCTCATCTCCATTGCTAAAGTTACCAAAGCATGAAATATTGATGTCTAAACAATGCCTCCAATTTATTTTCGTTTTTATCTATCATGTTTGATGATTATCTAAATAATTTTAAGGAGCGCAATTTTAAATTTATAACATGTATAAAAATCTGAACTTAACGACAAGGCCTATAAATGCTTTGTCTATTTAAAGATGCGATGTGTTATGAAAAATAAGTGTATGTCCGACGGTCCAAATTCAAACAGAGAAAATGTAGGATATCAGCTGTATTTTACTTCTTAGGCCCAAAAGCTAATAAAATATTTTAAAAACAGATCAGAGGTTCATGCAAAAACTTATGACAATACATCATAATTAATATTAGTCAGAAAATATGAGCCTAGGTTGATATGTAGACTAGGCTGTGCCGGTTGGATTTTTTCTTACCGCGGTCGGTAATCAACAAATTCCGCGGTTTTGCGATATACCGCTATATTTATACCCCCCCCCCCCCCCCCCCGCCCAACACAAACACGGCGCAAGACAAGGGTTAAATAATATGTATTATTTATTTATCTTCAATACAAAACAAGTGCAAATTACTCATGGAACATTTAAAGTGAATATTTTTTTCCTTCACATTTCTTAAATTTCAACATTCAACAACTAGAAGAACTTCCACCTCTATTGCACTGAAAATGTTAACAAACACACAATCGGACAAAAGCCAAATTATAATAAATATGCGAGGTAGCTTACTCTTTTTAAATGTGCAAAGTCTGTTAATGAAACATAATAAGATACTTCCCCGAGTGCAAATTACTACGGAACATTTAAAGTTATATTTTTTCCTTCAACATTTCTTACATTTCAAATTCAACAACTAGAAGATCTTCAACATCTATATTGCACTGAAAATGGTAAAAAACACACAAACAAACAAAAGCCCGTTCAAATTACAATAAAGATGTGAGGTAGCTTACTCTTTATAAATGTGCAAAGTCTGTTAATGAAACATAGTAAGATACTTCCCTATTTTAGCCTACTTCGGCCTCATATTATCACATATACAACCCAATGTTTCATTTTTTTTTTGCCGGTCATGACGGTGACGTGCTCAGACCCGCGGTTGGCGTCACGTACCGCGGTATAGCGGCAATGCGGTTACCGTCCCAGCCTATGTAGGACCACTGTTTCTGTGGAATAAGCACACAACTGATTGTCATATTTATGGACACTCTACCAATACATGTATATTGTACAGTTTATATATTCATGACTATAATTTTTCGATTGAAGACAAATTTATTATATATCCCATGCGTTATATATTTTACTCTTATTAACTGAAGTGCAAAAATCTTCTAAGTGATTTGAGCGTGACTTTTATTGGTTGTTCAATCAAATAAATTTCATTTTAGGTCCTTCGAAACCAATTTTCATTCATTTCTGCACAGGAATATATATATATATATATAATGTTTTTATTTTAGGAGCCGGTGCATCAAGTTCGGTGCCTAAAGAGAAGCCAAGTGACAGCCCTACACAAGATGCGTCCACAGAAGGTCAACTGCTTGGAGGCGGTGATGCTCAAAGACATTCGGTCGATGATGTTCGAGAGATTCGCTTAAGACGGATCGCCTTCCTGGAGAAGCAGGTTAAAGAACAGCAAAAGAATGAATGATGCCTTGTTCAAATCCTTCCCTCGATATATACATATGTATATTTACGTTTTTTTTAATAAAACATTAATACACGTTGATATATAATTGTATTTCAACTCTAAACATATTTCGCCAACACAAACTTAATATCAGTAGTTTCTGCGATAACTTTTTTTTTTCAACTTGCAATAACGATAAAACGATAACTTTTTTCTCAACTTGCCGATAAACGGTAAAAAAATTCAAAACCCAACTTGCGATAAACGATAAAATGATGACGATAAGAATTTCCAAAAAAAAAGTGATGACTTTTTCTTAGAAAAGAGTCTCCAAAAAAAAAAACTGATGACGTTTTTTTAGAAAAGAATCTCCAAAAAAAACTGATCAGTTTTTTTAGAAAATAATTTCCAAAATAAAACGATGACTTATTTTTTTTTAGGAAAGAGTCTCCAAAATTTTCCTAAAATTTTTTTTTTGGATTTTTACAAAAGTCGTCTTTGAACTCATCGTTTATCGTTCCTCGTTTTTTGGGACTAACGATAAGTGAATGAGCAGTAATTTTAGAAAACTTTGCGATAAACGATAACGATAAAAGGTTTGACCTCAGCTATATTATCGTTATCGCTCATTTTATCGCACGCGGCAACCACTGCTTAATATACCTATAAAATAGTTCTGCACCTTTGAGCCTTATAAAAGATAATAAAATTTCCGCTTGAAAAATAGCATTAACACAATCGTCAACTATTATCATTATTAGAAATAGGTAATATGTCCCACTAACAGTTTCAAAACGAGTCAAAAATTTAATTTGTAAGAACCATTCTAATTATTTATTTTTATATTTCATTAATATATTATTGGAATAAAAAAAATGGCGACTGAAATATCCCTAAAATATAGTAAGCCTTATATTTTCGATTTATTTCGTTCAATAATATTTATAGATATATTAATATATTACTCATATTTTGTGAATAGATATATATAAAATATATATTATTACTTACATGACCCTAGTTTTTATTTATTCGTTTATTATTCCTTACATGTTTTTAAAATACTTATTTGTCTGAGATTGATTTTTGTCGTCCTTAAGTGTTGCTATTTAGACAAAGATGATAAACTACGCAGTTCACAAAAATAAGTGTTAAATTGAAGTCAACCATCAAAAAAATTTTGACAAAGAGAGAGGCTGGTTGCTATTCCTCCAACGTTGAATGAACGAGAAATTAAATCATAATCTTGACTCATATCAATGATACGTTCATTTTGAACAAATAATTCGTGAGCGAAAAACTACATATTTTCCTTCTCACAGCGTCGACATTTATCAAGTCTAGGTTCCATCTGGCAAAATTACGGTTAATCTTGTAGCCCCTCAGAGGAACTCAAAAAATGGCTGCTATACACAAAACTAAATTTGTCTTTTAAAGTAAAAATTTGTGTTGCCGCTATCGGTGAGTAAGCCACTAGAGACAGATGGCCTCTAACACATTGAACCCACGTTCCATGGAACGACTTTTAACCTTATTTTTACTCAAAAATATGGTAATTTTATGTGTATTTTTTTTTACTGTGTAACAATAAAGGTACATTTCTTCAATGCCACGTCATTCATTTCCCTAATTTACCTAGAGTAAATTGTACAAAATAAACTCTTTGCTTAAGGTATAAAGCAGAGGTTTCTCACTAGTTGACAGCATAGAGATACAAAGATATAGAGCTATTTCCTTTCAGATGAATTTGTGTCCAAAAAGTAATTTGTACTACATCATCGTAAGCTGAGCATAGAGATAGACGATGACGTAGTACAAATAACTTTTATAGTGGACACACAGAATACAATGAACGATGTTTCTCTGCTATTGAAGGAATCGCTCTCTTATCTTACTGATACTGAAATATAGCGAATGAGGAAATATCAAGGATCCTCAAAAAATGACACTCAAAAATTGGAATTCATTGGGTTGACTCACAAATAGACGCAACGAAAGTGGTTGAAGCTTGTAAATCGACGAAAAATATTTTCTCACTGATAAAGAGGAGTATTTAGTTAGCATGTTAAAGGTAACTTGTTATTTAAAAACTTAATTCTTACTCTTATAAAAATATTTTTTAGAACCGACCATGAATACATTGGTCCACGTATCGCCAAATTGGCAATCAAAAATCAAGCGAAATAGTTACTTTTCAGTAATCGAAGAACATCAAAGCCTTGATACTTTGGTCGCTGTTGTGTGTGTGGATGCAACACCAATGTCGGAATATGGTTAGGAGTAGTAAAAAGACTGGAGTTATCTCTTGAATGACCACTTCGGGGAATTATTTGTCTTCTATACATGAATGAGATACTTTTTAGAGAAGTTTTTAAACATTCAGATGGCGCACAAAAAGGACCTCGACTTATGAAGGTCCCATAGGAAAATTTATTAATACTGACCTTACCCCAACTCCTATATATTTATCGTTGAAGGAAAAGTAAAATACTTAATCACCCTTAGTGGATTATTTAAGATCAGATCAAAATATTTAAATGAAATTACATTAGGTATACAAACAGGAAAAAATTCGAATTCAAGCTTTGGCTACAGATCTCCAGGAGCATTACTAAAGCCACACAGTTTTAGATCCTATATTTCACAAAAAAGTCCATGTGAGTCTCACAAAAAATGAAGGCTTAAAGCATTACCAATTCGCCGTACCTTCATTACAGAGATTGATGAAGATTTAACCCCTTCAATTGAAAAGTTAAAAAGAGAAACGCTTTTTTTGCCAACCCTAAAATATATTGAGTGCAGGCCTAATCGATAAAGAAATGGAAACATAATATTTGCCCTGGAAAAAGATTTGTTTCCAAGAAAGAATATGTAAA
>CP045902.1:5265390-5296494 GCA_013387185.1 Caligus rogercresseyi
CCCCCCCCCCCCCCCCCCCCCCCTTCTAGCTATGCTCAAGCCATTACCCACCCCTTCCCCTTGATCCCCAGTTGATGTTTAATATTTCAAAGCGAATTAATAAACAAAATATTATTAATATTTATTTATTTAATATATATATTCCCGTTTATTCATAAATATTAATATTGAATCATATTTATTATTTTCACAATCTCAGATTCGTGTGCAGTGATGGTTTCTACACGCGGAGAGGTTTCAGTTTCATACTTCTTTGCATTGGACTTTGTACTGATACTCTAGCTCTTGCTGCGCTCATTATCTGTTCGACATTGGCTTGAAGCTGTTGAGGCACCGTTTCTTGTTGAATGGGATGGATATATGTCACAATCTGTGTGGTCCAGACACGCCAGTTCAAGCTCAGCGACCATTGCGTGCTAGGTAGTTTGATGGATTCGTCGACCTTTTTCTTCCTTGCATCACGAGTACCGCCTCAAAGACATTTGAGAGGTGGATATGAATATAAAACAGACCCTCCTTTGACAGCTCAGAGCCTTGGAATTGGATTTCTATTCTGAATTCGTTTCGGTGGAGGCCCATAACTTAGACTAACTCGATTCTAATACATATATAAGTAATACATATAATATTAGAAAACCAAACACTTATACATGAATAAATACAAATAAGAATTGCTTTAGTTCATTCCTTTGAACGCAGTATTCTAAAATCAAACTTACAGAAAAAGTCAAGGACAAGGATGTAGAGAATTGAATGGAGGATGTCCATGAAACTAATATCGTAGACTTAGTATCCAGGGTCGAGAAACCCGGATTGATTTGTTCTTCTATTTAGTCAACCTGGATATAGATCCAAAACATGCCGTTCAATTGACTTCCAGGGGGCATACGTTTTACGTCCATTTGAATTCCAGAAGATAGCATCCTTCCTTCTTTCCTTGAGCGGGGGAGAGACGTCTTTTTTGCTCTTGATTTTCGGAGGACTGTGAGAAGGCAGACAGAGGCGTGAAGAGGAGTTGAAAATACCAGAGTCCTACAAGGGAGGAATGAGTTCTACAAAACGATTGCAATTGAGTCCAAGCACATTCGAGTTGACTTCTCTGTTCTGTCGAGAATGAAGGGATTGAGGTTCAAATGAATCGGAGTCTTGGACGAATTAAAATGGGAGAAGTGAGGACAAAAGACAGGTAAGACTCCTAACTGTCCCCTCGGTCTGTTCCTTGTATGTTGCTCTCCAATCCTCCTCAGACTCCTGAAGTATCGAAAAGACTTCCGTGGAGCAATAAAAATAATAAGGCACCTCAATGTTATTAATACAATTGTTGGAGTTTACGTCACTATACGTCATAGAATACTTGATATATCCCAAAATTCCTACGTATTTATTTACTGAGCTGCAGCAGCATCAGCGCCTCTAGCGGATAAAAAAACGAAAGGAAGCCAAGAAATAATCAAAAATCAAACAAAAAGCTCTTGATGCGCTACTTTACTTTAAAGCTTTATCACACATCACAGAATAGAAAATAGAGGGATATTTTGAGCGTGTGAAAGGGAGAATGTTTGAATGGTACAATTGAGTTCAGGCTCTTGTTATCACTATTCTCTTTCCTCTTTTGAGGAGTATTTATTTCATTTATGAAGTAGGCCAAGTCGGCCGGAACGGAAGGTATTTATTTTATATTTGAATCTCTGTTTTTGCTTCTGTTCTGAGGAAAGAAAATAGTGATAACAAGAGCCTGAACTCAATTGTACCATTCAAACATTCTCCCTTTCACACGCCCAAAATATATCCCTCGCTTTTCTATCTCTACACATCACTCCAAAACAAAGCAATCCTTTGAGAAATTGATTTTGTAAATATAAAAATAAATAAACATATGACGTCCATGTTGAAAACACTAAGTCCAAAATATAAAAAAAAAACACAACTTAAAGTTTCCTTGTTTACTCACCTTCTTTATATTCTCTTGGTCTGGACAAAGAAAATATAAAAGAACTAGAACGCAATGCAGGCTGGAAAGGAGTATTGGCTGTGTGCCTTCAATAGAGTTACACAGCTGACCTCATAAGATTACAAAAATGTAAACAAATTGAGTTAAGAACCTTTTTAGTATAAGTATGACTCTCCTATATTCAGATCAAGGTCTGTATAATAAGGTCTGGGCAATACAAAAATAAACCTGTAGCAGTGCGACTACTCATGACGTACTGGAGAACGATTAATTTATCTCCATAATATAAATCAATCTCTTTATCTATCTATAAATATCTACATACATGTATATATATATATATATATAATATATACATATATTTTATATATATATATATATATCTATATAATATATATATATATATATATAATATATGATATATAATATATATATATATATAATAGATATATAGTATATATATAAATATATTATATATATATATATATATATTAAATATATATATATATATATGTATGTGTGTTTGTATAAATAAATAAATAAAATAAATTTATATAAATATAAATTATATGTATATATTCGTTCTACACTGACGTCATGGAGTAGTCATACTGCTAGGATTACATGATTGTTTTTGTATTGCCCAGACCAAACGGAAAAGGGAAAGGCATATGAAGTGAAAGAGGAGTGAAGAATAAATGCAAATCCTTTAATTAAAAGATTTTAATTTATCCATCACAAGATGTAATAACTGTTTGTCAAGAAGCGGAAAGAGTCTTTTGTCACTTTTTAATCATTGACAAAGTTGCTTTATTAAAGAAAGATAAAATTCACTTGCATTTTGCTGCCCAGTTTTGCAAAACATTTGTGAAAAACACGGTAGGTTTTTAATGATCTTAATGAACATATGCTAGACGTTAGCCCAACAAACAATCACGTTTATAAATTCATAAAAGATTTGGCAGCAACTTATTCCCGAATAAGACTTTATCATGAAGGAAGAGTGACGAATATAAATTATTGACTACATAAGAAAAAGTCATGATAAAACTGTATTATTCAAATGACAGTATAAGTATTCATTAATATTATTAAAAACCTATCACATTGTTATTCTCATGTTTATTTATGTTATGCAAATATATTTATACAATAATTACATATCTTTAAAAGTGTACCATGATTTCCCTAAATATTCAATAATATTTTCTATTTTACAAAAATTATTATAGGACTAATATTTTAAAAATATAGCGAATCTTTTAAAATCGTACTACATAAAAATCTCAGTTTTCTTTCTTCATTATGGTTACTAAGTTTTTCTTCTCTTCTGTTGTTCATGTTTTTCCTTCGGCAGACGCGTTGCGCTTCTAGTTCTTTTATATTTTCTTTGGGTCTGGACGAAAGACTGATGAGTCATAACATAAGCTGACAAAACCCATAACACACAAATTTCATATCATAAATTAATAGGTGTTTGGATTTCATAGCAAATTTATGTTATTTTATAAATCAAACGGGATATATTTTATGTAAAAAATGGTCATTGAGTTGAATTTGCTAGAATTGCATTATTTTTTATGATTTGCTACTATTTTAGCAGAAATAGGATTTATATGTTGAATAACATATTATTGCATTTCTAATTTTATTCGTAATGTAGGCAGCCCTTCATCAATCACGAAACCTTTTTGTTTTATGTTTATATCTCTAGGATCAGTCATCAAAATTGGGTTTTCGCAGGCTTGTGAGCGTTCAGCTTTTTTTGCGTTCAGCGTTCCGTTCAGCGTTCAAAGTAAATTAGCGTTCCGTTCAATATTTTTGCGTTCAGCGTTCAAATATTGAAAAAAAGTGACGACGTTTTTTTTTTTTAGAAAGAATCTCCAGAAAAAGTGATGACGTTTTTTTTAGAAAAGAATCTCCAGAAAAAGTGATGACGTTTTTTTTTTTTTTAGAAAAGAATTTCCAAAAAAGTAATGACGTTTATTTTTAAAAAGAATTTTCGGGGATATGTTCTCAAATCACTTATGTTTACAAATTTAAGTTGTTGTGATGACGTCTCACACAGGCTGCCAACTGCATTGCCTGGAAGAGTATTAATATAGCCAACCTATCAAAGAAATGGAAAAGAAAGAGAGAAAGAAGAGGAAAGAGTGATGACGTCACAAATCAACTATCGAACGTTATCCCTTATTTTCATTAACTTATACATCAATAAAGGATTGAGTCATGTATATTTAAATAAATCTTATAATACGAATATTTTAATATATAAATAATCAGTTTATTCATAGGTAATTTTAAAAAACTTAATAAATATAGAGTTTGTAGCAGCATGAGGATGGCGGCGAAAGGAAAAGATGAAGCCTGAGGATAAAAATAAGCACGAGACCGTAAATCATTCTCGATACTTCGTTGATCCAGTCACTGGAGCGTGCACCAATGGGGTCGAGAATTACTGGAGAATGATGAAAAAGAGATTTGTTCAGATGAATGGTACGAACTCCAGCATGTTACCCAGTCATTTGGATGAATTCATGTGGCGGAGGCTTACGGCAAGACACCAGAGGAAGCGTTTTAATAACATTTTCTGCATCTGTCTTCCTGGTTTCGCGTTAACGAATAAAGGTTAATTGTTAATTTTTAATACTTAGTTTCAACAAAATCTAACCTTATTTTTATCCTCAGGCTTCATCTTTTCCTTTCGCCGCCATCCTCATGCTGCTACAAACTCTATATTTATTAAGTTTTTTTAAATTACCTATGAATAAACTGATTATTTATATATTAAAATATTCGTATTATAAGATTATTTAAATATACATGACTCAATCCTTTATTCATGTATAAGTAATGAAAATAGGGATAACGTTCGATAGTTGATTTGTGACGTCAATCACTCTTTCCTCTTCTTTCTCTCTTTCTTTTCCATTTCTTTGATAGGTTGGCTATAATAATACTCTTCCAGGAATGCAGTTGGCAGCCTGTGTGAGACGTCATCACAACAACTTAAATTTGTAAAAAAAGTGATTTGAGAACATATCCCCGAATTTTCAAAAAAAGTAATACGTCGTGGTGACGTTTTTTTGAAAAGAATTTTCAAAAAAAGTATACGTCGTGGTGACGTTTTTTGAAAATAATTTTCAAAAAAAGTGATGACGTTTTTTCCGAAAAAAGTCCAAGAAATGTTTGAAAAAATTGAACGCTGAACGCAAAACTCTTTTTTTTGCGTTCAACGTTCAAAAAAAAGTTGCGTTCCGTTCAGCGTTCCGTTCATTGAACGTGCGTTCAGCTGAACGGCGTTCAATTTTGCGTTCCGTTCACAAGCCTGGGTTTTCGTACTACTTTACCCAAAATAAGAGCAACAAATGATCGTTCTGGAGTCCAATCAGTTTCAAGACTAGAATGAAAATATTGGCAGTAGGCTCATTCTACTCTTGAATTGTGCGATGTACGATAGGATTGCCCTTAGACATAAGTTTTCTCCGATAGCAGTATGTGGATGCTTCCAAGGTTGTTTTTTTACTCCGGAAAGATCATTGTTGCTCTTATTCTGGGTATAGTTTTAAGAGAAACCTATTTTGATGACTGATCCCAAATAGTCTTTTTTCTACAAATAAATCAAAATTATCCAACACCGGAGACCAAATATCGAAAATAGATTGAACTCCCATCCCCCATGACATATTGCAAATTAATTGTTTATGTTATCGTATGCCAAAAAATTATAGCTTGTTAACATTTGATTTTAAAATCGTGAATCGCAAGTTGAAAATTAAATTTATTTTTTATCGTATTGCAGGATGGAAAAAAGATATCACATATTTTTTACACACTGAAAGGAATTGGCAGAACAAATGTTACGATTTTATTGAGATTTAGTGATAAGATAGTTTAGTGATTCACCAATTTAAAAGCTAAGGAGAAAATTAATCCTTGGGAGAAGGATCCTTATTATTGACTTTCATAATCTAACAACGATTTTGAAAGTTAGGATTCGCTGTTGTATTTGCTTCATAATCAGTCATGATTCTTTAAAAATAGATCATGCTACCCACTCCGCCCCCCAGAAGTTATTCAGAGATATATTGTGATAAAAGAGTTCAAATTTAATTAGGAAACATGTATAAGTATAATAAATATGTATCCATTATTTTGAAAATCCATTTATTTCTAAAGTTTATTTGGTAAAACTGAAACATATGTAATATAAGGCGCATACAGTCATAGTTCTGCTTACAACTTATTCACCAATAAAGTACGTTACCAAATGTAAATGTTTTTTAAGTCAGCTGTTTTTAAATAAAATTATTTTCATTTGTTATACCATTTTTTTTTAATATAAATGTAATTTAAATCGTATATTTCACAATAAAACTCCATATTCATTGGTGCTGTCCTAGACGGTCCATGCTACAGGCACTCCACGGACCCAAATTTACAATAAATAAAAAAAAGATCTGCCTTTATTGATCTTTCCGTCTAGGAAATTAAAAAAATATTTATAAAAATATTTTTTTCGTTTCTTTTTGATAAAAAAAGTGAAGTGTGAAAATATATCGACTAGTATATTATAGAAATTAAGTAACATACAAAAAACACTGTTGCAAGGAGAATATATAAAGGTGTGTCAACAACGAACTCTCTAAGGCAGGCAGGTTGGCGTTACTTGACTCAGCTCTTGTATGACGTCATTGTTGAAATATGCATATTATTATTCATTCATTAAAAAAGGAATTATTTAAAAGGAACCATTCATTGCTATCAATTATTGAAAAATGCCTAAAAGTACAGTGCGTGTTTGTACAGTTGCATAATAAAATATCGCGGATTGCCAAGACATGACTCATCTGCTTATGTAACTAATATAATATTATCCTGTAGTTTAGATATTTGGATACATAACAACTCACACTCACACATCACTCCACAACAAAGCACTTCCTTTGAGAAATTGATTTCGTAAATACAATAATAAATAAACATAGGTTTTCAACATTGACGTCATAAGTCCAATAAAAAAGAAGAAAAAACACAACGTAAAGTTTCCTTGTTCACTCACCTTCTTTGTATTCTCCTTGTACTGTTGTCTCCCAAACTCACGAAAACTACTTGCATTATCTGATCTGACGTCACACCATTTTCATAACAAACCCATGTTGCATAATAATAATAATATTAGTAGTAAGAATGTTATTTTTTGAAGCATGAGGAGGTTACTTGTTTTAGTACGAAAGTTCCAATGCCATCATTGGTATCGAAAATGTCCAATGTCGACCTTTGATCCCACTAGCTACTCCAGTCACCTAGAGGAAATTGAGTCACGCTTAGGGATGAGAGATCCCATCGAGTCCCAGCGTCATTATTTGTTTCCAGACCTTGGAGGTTCGTATTTATTTAATACACCAAATATTGATGATGTTAACAACTTTTATTTGGATTAAAAATTTGATGGTCCTTATCATTTTATACTTCGTCACATTTGATCAAGGCTTTGGATGTTGGTGTATTTTATCGGCTATGAATTGCGACAATCAGTGGGCTTGATCGTTAAATAGGAATATTGCAAAGAAAAGTTTACAAATTAAATCCTATAATTTTTTATTTTATAAACTCACATGAACAAATATCAAAAATCGATCTCGAATGATTTATTTCTCTAAAAGAGAAAAATATTTCCATTTAATTAAGTGATTGCTTTTAACCCAAAATGAGGTAATGGGGCTTTCGTCATTGGTATTTTCGAACTCTTTGACGTTGGATCGATATCATTGATCATATAAGCTTTTTATTTAAAAAATCAGTCAAATATAGTGTACTCAAAAATACACAAAAACCTAAATATAGAATGATAATAATAAATTCTTCTTAATAGTAAGTTCAAACACAAGAATGTTGGTCATTAGTGTTCAAATTTACTATCCAAAGCAATGGCCATAATTGTATATGACAAAATAATTTATTATAATATATTTGTATTTCAATGTATTAAGAATAATTCATCATTTTATTATATTCCTCAATTCGTATTGATTGGAATTCAATTGATCGTATCACTGACGGCTCATAAATATATTTTAGGCGATTGCCTTATTTGCTTGTTTTTTATTTTTAATATTTGATTACAACCTTTCTTCTCCAGATAAAAAGTTGGTTGAGGCCGGCTCAGTGGAAGAAGTCTTTGATCTCTACTCAACTTTAGACTCCAAAGACTACCGTCAGACCTGTCAGGCAATAGCCACACTATTTCATCTTCAAAAGTCATTCAGAAACGTCTTGGACATCTCCATAAACAATCTCTACATACAATACTCGGCTCTCAACAAATTTAACAAGGCCCTTCACGATGAAACCCCCTTCAATCAACTCATTCAGAACTTCCAAGTCATTCTTCCAGAAGTCCCTCTCCACATTTCATCCTTTACTTTCCTATGCTTAAGTATGTTTACAATCTGTCTAAGTATTTTTATAATGCACTTGATTGGGGTAGAGAAAAGGAATATTTTCTTGCAAAGTGATTGGTTAAAACATAAAAATATTAAAAAGCAGTGGGATTTGGCTGCAATCATAGAGATAAAAAGATATAGGGAGCTTATTCCCTGCATCTGTATTTTTGTGTCCAATATAAACAAAATAACTTGTACTACGTCATCGTAAGCTGATCATAGAGATATAATCTATCTCTACGATCAGCTTACGATGGGCATAGTATAAATTACTTTGTTTATAGTGGACACACAGAATGCAGCTGAACGATATTTCTTTGCTATTGAAGGGAATCAGTTCTCTATATATTTATTTCTCTATGGCTGCAAAGTGTCACTTCACTCCTCGCTGTTGAGGAGTGAGCATCAGTATTTCAGGGAGAAAAAAATCTATCCATAAAAAATAATAATTGTCTCTATTTAATGGGTTCACATCCATGACGTCATGCTTTTATATATTCATATTTGTCGATAAATGGATCATCAATCTGACTATCAGACGTAGAAAAATAAACAAAACAATGTTAAATAATGAAAAACAAATCATTTTTATTGTTGACTTTGGGAAAAAATATTTTATATATTCCTAGTAAATGGTTCGTTAATGAACTTTAACGGCATTAAAAAGAACAAATCCATTATGATTTTTCGCCTTTATAGTTTCATAATATTATTCCAATTTTGATATAAAGCATTATATAAATAAACATATATTTTATTAATGGTAAGCGTTGGTCGAAATAAAATACTTTTATGTCTTAATTCCTTTCTAAATATCCGACTCGCAAACAAAACGCAGAATTTTGAAATTATATGTTTATGCTCAGCTTTAAAAAGCACACAATAGAATAATAAACAAGTGCTAATAAGTCTTTAATATCCGGGCTTTCAAAGGGATTGAACAGATAAAATATATGATGTCACTTAGTCCTACATTTTTATTGGTTAGGCTTTATGAATTATCTATATCAAAATGTGATTTTCAATTTTTTTAAATAGGTATGGAATAAAAAAATATCTGATTCATTTAGCTTTTAATTCAAACCAATCAAGTTCAAAATTATACATATTGCATTGTTCTTTCCTTTTATTTCAGATGCATATGCGCATAAATGACTTACATGTAGTATTCACGCAACCTTGATTTTTTTAAATATCATGTTCGTTTATTATGTAAATAAAATAAATACATAAAAACCAGAGCAAATGCGTAATAAAAACATAATTAAACATTTTAGTTTAAATTTTTGCTCTGTGGTTGAACGCACAAAATAAAATAACATATAATATCAGGTAAAGGCTATCAAATTAACACAATATTTTTGGAAGCAACTATTAAGAATTTTAAAAGATGAACATAATAAATGTAATTAAAAACATAATAAAATTATGCTAAGTGCTAAAAATTACTAAATCTTTTTGAAATTATTTTTATAAGTCTTTGGTGTTGGATGGAGAGGCTTGGATAATACTTAATTATCCTTCCGGCGGACGTCCCTGTTCCTCCTTCGTCTGGCGAGAGGATTTTTAATGATAATGCTGCATATCGTGCATTAATTTTTAAAATTATTATATAGACAAAATATAGAAGTGTGTTTTTATTCCTTAATATTATTTAGTTCTTTGAAGGATTTTGGTATGAATAAGCAAAGTAAATGGTTGGTTCGTAAAATATGATTTTATAGTATAAATTGACATATTAGTTGCTAGATTAGAGCTTTTTATTATCTATGTGACGGATTGGTTGATATTTTTTAGCAGTTGCCGAGTGATGGAGTTATTTTTGAAAAAAATAACTCAATCAGCTGAGGCTTACCAAATCTTATTGAACTCATGAGTTGCTTTTTTCATCATATTGGTATACAGAAAAACAATAGGCACAAATTACTTACCACCAGCACATTTAGTCACATGTTTTTCGTATGCCATCATAATTAATATTGATACATGGGTGTATTTAAAAAATAATATGATATAAATATATGACTCTTTTATAGGTTTTTTTTTTAATGAAACAATAACAATCCTTAGTGGCCACATTAATAGTCTCCTTGATCATATTGGCGTACAGAACAACAATAGGCCTAAATTATATACCACAGACTAAAGGAATCACATGCTATGCATGATCTTACTTAATGATGGCTTCAAACGTAAGTTTATTTATTTTAATTGACAAAATATGATAATAATCACAATTTGTAAGGTTATTTTATGAATAAATTCCTTTGCATCTTCTTTTCAAGGTCGTTTGGGCATTTCCCTCAGCACGCCGCTCATGAACGAAATGCTCATCTCTTTTCAAAAGGCCTTCAAGGATATCGATCCCGAGAGTCTTTCCTACATTTCTGTTGGCATCCGCTACACTGTGAATCGTGATATGCACTTCGAGGTTCGTCCACGTATCTGGTGGGTCCTCTACCTTCGAGGACGCCCTACCCAGCCTCCGCTCGTCACTCTCCGCCGCTTCCACTCCCGATGAGCTCAACAAACTGACCATTACCGTCTTTTCCCTACGGACAGCTATGAGTCCGGAGCTCCTCCAACTCTACTTGGACAAGGTCCGAGAGATCCTTTTAGAGTCCCCCCAGGAAATAGACGAGGAACTCGCACACATCCCGTCAAAATAGCTTCTGTCGTGGAAAACATTTCTCTCAGGAGGACAACGATCTCCTTCTTCGCCATGGGGATCTCATCCCAAAGATCATCCTTCGCCTACAGAACCGGCTCCACCTCCTCCGATGGGTCCGCCTCGTTCGTCTCTCCGGGCTCCTTCATCGAATTAACGAGGGCAGCTCCGTCATCCGTGAAGAGCTTCTCCTAGCACTTCGAAGCATCTATAAGAATGAAGTCATATCTAATGGGTCCTACTCCAAGCTGAAGGTCATGACGGAGATCCTTCGCTTGGAGAAGCGGTCTCTTCCCTTCAATGAGTGGATCAGCCTCACGGACATGATACTGAATAAGAATCGAGGCCCGGACTTTTACTTTCATGTGAATGATATACTTCAAATGTCCTCTAATATTCAATTTATGAATGAATATGAGGAGGGGAGGTTTGTGGAGGTCCTGAGGGCTGCCTGTCAGTCTGAAAATGAAAGCGATATGCTGCGGTTCTTTGGGAACTATCAAGGAATAAACGACATCTGCCTCGCTCCCTCCGGCTTTCCCCTGAGCTCAAAGCTCTGAAAAGGAAGTGATTGAGGACTTGAAGGACTCATTGAGTGACACATATATCGTTGCTAACTTTATGAGCAAGTTTTCATATCTTCTGGCATATATTGATCAGTCCAATGATCTCAGTTCGGAACACCTTCAAAAGGTATGATGTATTAACTAATTTCATTGTATATGTAGAAGTCCAAGCAATATACTTTCGTTTAATGTAATCTATATCAATTCCTTGCCGTCGGATTTTTAATCAAAATAATAATTGTTTAATTATCGACAATTAGAAACACTTATGCAACAAATAACTCCAATGTGAAGATAAAACGCAAAGTATGCATTCATATATTCAATTATGAGTACTTTTTAACATAATAAGTAGGAATCTCTCTTATTATTGGAATATATGTCTTAACATTTCAGTAAAAACAAAATTACGTTCTGCACTGCTTAAGCTTAAATTATCTATACTAATAAAATAAGAGTATATCCGTTTGTTCCCTGTATCCCATAACGATTTTTGGGACAAATTTTCTTTAGATGACTGAGGTGTTTAGAACTGTTGGATTATTCCCGGAATATATATATATATTGGGAGGATCATTTTTCCTGCGATCTCTTAAAAGTTGTACGTTAGATTTGTGCAAAATTTTATGTTTAGGATTTTGGGTTGCTAAGAATACCCATATATATATATATATATATATATATATATTATATATATATATAATATATATATATATATATATATATATATATATATATATATATATATATATATATATATATATATATATATATATATATATATAACGTAATTTTTTTATTCGACTTGAAAGGAGTATTAATGATAAAGACTGCGTATCAATGTTGACAAATTATGACCAATATCCCCTGTGTCTAATTGCCATCGTATTCGAGACTAAAACACTCACTCTTATTAAATCAAAAGAATTTATCAAGCTATTTTCCACTCATGGTTGTTATTTTTTTTTACCTTATTGTTTTATTTTATTATTTTAGTTCAAGAACATGAGCCACCAACTCAACCCTCAGAATCTCTTCAAAATATCCTTCAGCTACGGGTCTCTCCTCAAGAAACGCATCAAATCCCCAAATTTAAAAGCCTTGAGGCCATTGTTCAGGACCGTGTGTCCTTAATATCTAGTCAGTCCCTTAGTGGCCGAGAAGCCCTCATTTTCCTAAAGGCACTTCGCCGTCTTCACCTCAACATTCGCTCCGAAGAAACCCGGGCCAACATTTATCAACTCGTTGAGGGCCTTCTAAAGGCCTATCCTCCCTCTGTGGAGCTTATACACTCCGTAGGCGAATTCCTTCTCATCAAAACCCTCAGTCTGTAGACATCACTCCCTTCTTTAACCGAGAGACCCTTGAGGCCTGGCTGGAGTTTGTCGTAGAGAACCAAGAGCACTCGGAGAGCTATGACTGCATTCGATGCATTCTGAGCCTCGCGCATCGAACTAACATGGACATATCCCTCAACGAGGACTTTGTCTCCCTGGTTCACAAGTGCCTCTACCGAAACATTGCCTTTCAATCCTCCGGACCATCATACAAAGCGCCCTCTCTCTCATCACATACCGAAGTCTCAGCGAGGAGCTCATACAAATGATTTTCAGTGTTGAGTTCATGGAAAAAATTGACGCAGAGATCGCCAAGGCTTCTAGGCAGCCCTTCAACAGTGATAATCTTCGTATACTCCTTATGCGGCTCAATCGAGCCGCTCATCTCCTCCACCCAGAGTTCCAAATCCCCTGGTTTCATCAAAAGTTCTGCCAAGAGAACAACACGGAACTAAGCGAAAAATCCAAAAGCAGCAAAATGGGCTGCGTCGCTCGGCCAGCTTCGAGAATAGCGTCTTTGACGCCCTTACGCATATCTTCGGGGATCCTCGCTACATTGGCTTTGGGGTCTTTAGCCCTTACTTTCACTATATTCCCTTTGAGATCTGCTTAGAGAATGGCGTTCCTCTGGAGTCCTATAAAGGGCTCACTTTTACGGCCATACGACACTCAAACCAAACGGCGAGTAATATTCAAAAAATATGCATTTTACCCACGCTACGCGGATAGTCAACTTGGAGAATTTGAACTTATGACGCGGGAACTGCAAACCCTTGGATATAGGGTAATTCCAATCGAAGAAAGGATTGGAACTCCATGAAAATGAGCTGTGATGACTCAAAAGCCTCTCATATAAAGCAACTCATGGGAATATAATATAGTCATACGGTAATTCTAGAGACATGAACTCAGTGGATATTTACCCCTGGTATCATTTTTTACGGGTATATAAAAAGAGCCTTGCTGATTGGTAAGGCAGTTAGTTACACATTCGTTTTTGATTCGTTCAGATTATACGTCCAAAGTCTATGGTTGTTTATAAAATGTTTTACGCTATTCCTGGGAACAATGATACAGTCCATTAATACGGCGTTATCATAACTGCTCTTTTGTAAATACGGCCCATTGTATTTTTAACCCATTTTTAATGGTGTCAGGGTTTAGACGTCCTACTAATCATCTCTCTAGTATTGTACGCATAAAAGGCCAAAGACTAAGGAATCGTTTGAATTATAACCAAGCATATGGTTACTATTCAATCAATTGTTTATGTCTCCTAGGTATCGGGAATGCCAGTAATAGACCTATGCCTTGGAGTGTGAACGACTATTCTTTAGATAGGGAAGGATCCGATATTGTGTTGTGATATTTATTGATTCATGAGTGTTAGTTGATCACGATGATCATCTAATATCCATATATATGATCAGAAGTATTTTCAACGTGTCTTATTATATTTAAATGATACTCTTAAGATTTTGATTTGGGATGAATTGAATAATTTCATCATATGATATATGTTCAGGATGAAATCAACGCATAAAAAAGGAACTACATTTATGTTCAGGGAAAGGAAGGACTACTCCAGTTAAGCTCCAAAAAAAAAACAGTTACCAAAAGGAACTTAATATTTGACGGTTTTGACATATTTTTTAAGACTGTAATTTCAAACCTTTATTATCATTCGAATGAGTAGGAACATAAGAATGTTTAAAGTTGTCTGTCAAAGAAAAGTATTGACAGGTAGAGGGTTAAATAATAATCTAAACAATTGAAAAACGATTTCCATTCGGTCTGTTGTTGGTTTCTCTGTATCTCCAAACGATTCATGAGAGCTAGACGAATTTTCAGTGATTTTTTAAGTCTGGTAGTGTTTTAGTGGTGGTGGACATGCCTGGAAAATTCGTAATCGCCATGTTTATTTTACTCCCCAAAACGTTTTTTTGCAATTTCTTAAAATTGCCAGGTTGGATTTTAATCCAAAAAATCTGGATGACAGGAGTACTCAGGTATGTCTTGGACTATTTAATTATTCCCGTAAAATTATTTTTTCCACATGTTTATTTATTTACTACGATTTCTTGATAATGACACATTAGATTTGACAAAATTTTATGGGATGATTTTGGGATGTATATATATATATATAATTGCTCAACTAGTTTCAAAAATAATCAACCTTAACTTTTTTTGCCACTAAAAATCAAGGTCGAAATCTGACCTTACCTGTGTAGCAAGAAAAAGGTCGGATAAAAAAATGGTTTTTGTAGGCCATTTTCCAATGCGCAATTAATATCTTTTATTATTGTTGTGGTTTCATTCTTTGAGGCTACATTTGAAATTATATAAAAAGGTCATCTGTGCGCGATTTGTGCCTAAACCCTGTATATAACCAAACATTGAGAAAATGATTATTAAGGTTTTTTCAAAATAAGAGTTTCGGAATTATCTGGGTAAATCTAATAAAAAATTATTCCTTTAAGGATTTTATAGGAGAAAAATAAATTAACAAATGTGTCGATACACTAAATTTATCGTTGATTTCAAACTTTTATATTATCGCAAAGTATTAAGAAATTCTCGTTCATCCCTAATCGTTATTCCAAAGGTGAGAAACGATAAATCGGTTCAAATGGATTTCACCACCGCTCCCCCATAAGAAAGAATAATAGTTCATGATATTCTAAGTTTATCCACATCATTTTATCATATTTGAGTCCTTAATTATTTGGTCCTTTATCACAAATTGAGTTTTGCAATTAGTTTATTGTTTATCTCAAGTAGACAATTATTCATTATCGCATGTTTGAAACAAGTTATTGCAGAAGACATAAAATTTTATATGTTGATAAACATCGACTTTTCCAACAAATTTTAATTTCGTTGAACACATATTAGAATATAAAATATTTTTTTTGGCAATATTTTATTTCATATTAAATTTTTAAAGAACCATCTTATTTACATTCTTTCAAAAATCACAATGGCTCCGCCATGTTATACTAATTGGAGCTTCAAATACCTAGAATGTTACCCAGTTCATTATTATTATACACAACCCCTCTCATGGGATACGTATAAATTGTAGAGCTCCTTTTCATTATAGAGTCATCATAATGCTCCAGCTCATCATTACTAATTGTGATGGTGATGATAGCATAATATAATATATGCATATTTTTCCTCAAGGAACGTACATCCCTTGTCCCTTTTAGGACCATCCTTATTCATCAGGCAGGGGGGGGGTGGGGGGGGGTGGAGAAGAGAAATTTAAATTTGCAGGATTATTGAAAATAAATATATCGCTTATACAAACGCCACAAGGAAAAAAACGTAAGAAACGGTTACATTCAAGTTACAATTCATCTAATTAAAAATAAATATATTGGTATTTTTTTTGTATTCTATTAATATTATTTATCATCATATATTTGTTTGTACTATGTATGTATATATAATATATATATATATCTATATATATATATATATATATAATATATATATATTATATATATATATTCTATATATATATATAGGGGTATTATAGAAACCTAATAGTGAGATATCAAACTACCACCCCCTGCGGAAATTGCGTCATTAGGAGCTAAATGATCGTAGAAAAATCAACCATTTTTTAAACAACAGCTCCTACTACTGTTCTTTTATAGTTCTAAGAAGGAAAAGATTAAAACATGTTGATGTTTTTAAGTTATTTTTAAATACGTTTATTTTCACATCTTAATTTTCATGCAGTAAATTTGCACATAAAATTTAATTGTATATTCTTTCTTTATTTTAAATGTAGGGACTTTTTATTGACTACATGGTTGATAATATATGTCAATGACGTTGATTATATCCCTAACTTTTGCTGATACCTACATTACTAGTTTCACAGCTCTTTCCACTGATAATTGGCAAGAATAATTATTAACTTTTAAAGGATGTTCTTTTACTTTTATAAGATCTTTCTCAGGCAAAAATTGCAAAATTGAGGGAATAAACAAATTTATATTTGACCAGTCGATAAGATTTTAAAAATGCTTGAATAAAATTGATAGTGTTGGTAGTTGAAAGTTTCTTTGTTTCAATATTCTTTCTTGGAAAAAAATATTTTTCCAGGGCAAATATTATTGTATCCATTTCTTTGTCGATTAGGCCTGCAAGCAATATATTTTCAGGGTTTACAAAAAAGCGTTTCTCTTGATTACTTTTTCAATTGAAGGGGTTAAATCTTCATCAATCTCTTGTAATAAAGTTACGGCGAATTGGTAATGCTTTAGCCTTCATTTTTTGTGAAACTCACATGGACTTTTTTGTGAAATATAGGATCTTAAAATTGTGCTTGCTTAGTAATGCTCCTGGAGACCTGTAGCAAAAGCTCGAATTCGAAATTTTTCCTGTTTATATACCTAATATAATTTCATTATAAATATTTTTTATCTGATCATAAAAAATCCACTAATCGTTGATTTAAGTATTTTACTTTTCCTTCAACTATAAAAAATATTGGATTTTTGGGAAGGTCAGTATTAATTAATTTTCCTATGGGACCTTCATACGTCCGTGGTCCTTTTTGTGCGCTATCTAATGTTAAAAACTTCTCTAAAAGGTAACTCGTTCATGTGTAGAAGACAAATAATCCACTGAAGTGTTTCAAGAGATAACTCCAGTATTTTTATTACTCCTGATAATTCCGACATTGGTGTTGCATCCGTCACACACACAGCGACCAAAGTATCAAGGCTTTGATGTTCTTCGATTACTGAAAGTAATTATTTTGCTTGATTTCTGCTTTGCCACTGTTGGTTGATGCGTGATCAATGTATTCATGGTCGGGTTCTAAAAAATATTTTTTTAAGAGATAAGAATAAGTTTTAAATAATAAGTTACCTTTACAATGACTAGATGCTCCTCTTATCAGTTGAAAAATATTTTTCGTCGATTTCCAAGCTTCAACCCACTTTCGTTGCGTCTATTTTGTGAGTCAACCCAATGAATTCCAATTTTGAGTGTCATTTTTTGAGGATCCTTGATGATATTCCTCATTCGCTGCGCTTCAGTATCAGACAACCTAAATCTGTCAACCATGATTGCAACCTTTGGATAGTTCCTCTTATTTCGTTCTGATCTTTCAACCCCTGAATGCAATGTCATGGATATATATTATCAACCATGGAGTCAATAAAAAAACTCCCTACATTTAAAATAAAGAAAGAATATACAATTTTAATTTTATTGCCAAATTTACTGCATGAAAATTAAGATGTGAAAATAAACGTATTTAAAATTTGGGGGGGGGGGGGGTCAACAGCAAAATCCATTTTTCTACGATCATCAGTTTCCTAATGACGCAAATTTGCGGGGGGGGGGGGGGGGTGTTAGTTTGATATCTTAATCTTAGGTTTCTATAATACCCCCTAATATATATATATATATATATATATGCAGGGTTGCGGTTATATACCGTATATACTGTATAGGTGACAGTGAATTAGAGCGGTATGGCAACATGTTGGAAGATTTTTTCCTTCACAAATTGGACCAAGGTGATATTTGGTTTCAGCAGGAGGGAGCAACAGCTCACACTTCAAGGGCATCGATGGGCATCAGAGAAGAAAAATATACCCGCTGATACGCTGGTGAGGGTCATGGCAAACACCTGAAATCGGTATATACAGTTTATGGACAAGGGGTGGACGTCACCAATCGGATAGATTTTCAAAACTATGGGAAACAAAACTTTAAATATGTACTAATATCATGAAATAAAATTAAAACCTTTCTGATTATATATTTATTTTATTGCCTTCTGAAAAAAGGAAGTTATGTTGACGCACCCTATATATATATATATATATATATATATATATTATATATATATATATATATTATATATATATATATATATATATATATATAATATATATATATATATATATACTATATTCAGTAGCCATGAAGGCTAGAGTTATAAGAATTTCGAAATATATCAGCCCACTATTTTAACATCCTTGGACAATTTGGGGTCAAATACTCATAGAGAAGCATGTATTTATGTGGAACATAACTAAATCTTGTACTATACAGTTTTATAAACTAATAAATGTTGTTTTTGCATTGCTCAATGATAAATTACTTATTTTTTGAAAAATATGGTGTTGTTTCCATTCAAACACTTGCTTGTATTTTAACCGCCATTATTTTTATTTTCTATCTACACCACTTTTCTATGGCATTTGTTCCAGGGACGTTTTTCCTAATGTAAAAATCTTTTTATAGAAAGGGCTTTCAACAAAAGTCTTGGAGTAAACTCGTAGCTGTCATAGAGATATAGAGAGATGATTCCCTTCAATAGCAGAGAAACATCGTTCAGTTGTATTATGTGTGTCCACTATAAAAAGTTATTTGTACTACGTCATCGTCTATCTCTATGCTCAGCTTACGATGATGTAGTACAAATTACTTTTTGGACACAAATTCATCTGAAAGGAAATAGCTCTATATCTTTTATCTCTATGCTGTCAACTAGTGAGAAACCTCTGCTTTATACCTTAAGCAAAGAGTTTATTTTGTACAATTTACTCTAGGTAAATTAGGGAAATGAATGACGTGGCATTGAAGAAATGTAGCTTTATTGTTACACAGTAAAAAAAAATACACATAAAATTACCATATTTTTGAGTAAAAAATAAGGTTAAAAGTCGTTCCATGGAACGTGGGTTCAATGTGTTAGAGGCCATCTGTCTCTAGTGGCTTACTCATCGATAGCGGCAACACAAATTTTTACTGCAAAAGACAAATTTGTATTTTGTTTATAGCAGCCATTTTTTTGAGTTCCTCTGAGGGGCTACAAGATTAACTGTAATTTTGCCAGATGGAACCTTGACTTGATAAATGTCGACGCTGTGAGAAGGAAAATATGTAGTTTTTCGGACACGAATTATTTGTTCAAAATGAACGTATCATTGATATGAGTCAAGATTATGATTTTATTACTCGTTCATTCAACGTTGGAGGAATAGCAACCAGCCTCTCTCTTTGTCAAAAAAAATTTTGATGGTCGACTTCAATTTGACACTTATTTTTGTGAACTGCGTAGTTTATCATCTTCGTCTAAATAGCAATACTTAAGGACGACAAAAATCAATCTCAGACAAATAAGTATTTAAAAACATGTAAGGAATGATAAACGAATAAATAAAAACTGTGGGTCATGTAAGTAATAATATATATTTTATATATATTTATTCACAAAATATGAGTAATATATTAAATATATCTATAAATATTATTGAACGAAATAAATCGAAAATATAAGGCTTACTATATTTTAGCGATATTTCAGTCGCCATTTTTTTTATTCCAATAATATATTAATGAAATATAAAATATTTAATTAGAATGGTTCTTACAAATTAAATTTTTGACTCGTTTTGAAACTGTTAGTGGGACATATTACCTATTTCTAATAATGATAATAGTTGACGATTGTGTTAATGCTATTTTTCAAGCGGAAATTTATTATCTTTTATAAGGCTCAAAGGTGCAGGACTATTTTATAGGTATATTAAGCAGTGGTTGCCGCGTGCGATAAAATGAGCGATAACGATAATTATAGTTGAGGTCAAACCTTTTATCGTTATCGTTTATCGCAAAGTTTTCTAAAATTACCGCTCATTCACTTATCGTTAGTCCCAAAAAATGAGGAACGATAAACGATGAGTTCAACGACGACTTTTGTAAAAATCCCCCAAAAAAAAATTTAGGAAAATTTTGGAGACTCTTTCCTAAAAATATATGTCATCATTTTATTTTGGAAATTCTTTTCTAAAAAAAAAAACTCATCAGGTTTTTTTGGAGATTATTTTCTAAAAAACGTCATCAGGTTTTTTTGGAGACTCTTTTCTAAAAAAAGTCATCACTTTTTTTTTGGAAATTCTTATTGTTATCATTTTATCGTTTATCGCAAGTTGGGTTTTGAATTTTTTTACCGTTTATCGCAAGTTGAGAAAAAAGTTATCGTTTTATCGTTATCGCAAGTTGAAAAAAAAAAGTTATCGCAGAAACCACTGATATTAAGTTGTGTGTTAGCGAAACATGTTTAGAGTTGAAATACAGTTATATATCAACGTGTATTAATGTTTTATTAAAAATACGTAAATATACATATGTATATATCGAGGGAAGGATTTGAACAAGGCATCATTCATTCTTTTGCTGTTCTTTAACCTGCTTCTCCAGGAAGGCGATCCGTCTTAAGCGAATCTCTCGAACATCATCGACTGAATGTCTTTGAGCATCACCGCCTCCAAGCAGTTGACCTTCTGTGGACGCATCTTGTGTAGGGCTGTCACTTGGCTTCTCTTTAGGCACCGAACTTGATGCACCGGCTCCTAAAATAAAAACATTTAAGATATATATATATATATCTTATATATATATATATATATATATATATATATATTATATATATATATATATATATATATATATATATATATATATATATATATATATATATATATATATATATATATATATATATATATATATATATATATATATATATATATATATATATATATATTCCTGTGGCAGAAATGAATGAACATTGGTTTCGAATGATCTAAAATGAAATTTATTTGATTGAACAACCAATAAAATTGACGCGCAAATCACTTTGAAAATTTTTGTACTTCAGTTAATAAGAGTAAAATATAATAACGCAAGGGATATATAATAATTTGTCTTCAATCGAAAATTATGTCATGAATATCTAAACTGTACAATATACATGTTTGGTAGAGTGTCCATAAATATGACAATCATTGTGTGCTTAATTCCACAGAAACAGTGGTCCTACATATCAAACCTAGGCTCATATTTTCTGACTAATATTAATTATGATGTATTGTCATAAGTTTTTGCATGAACCTCTGATCTGTTTTTAAAATATTTTATTAGCTTTTGGGCCTAAGAAGTAAAATACAGCTGATATCCTACATTTTCTCTGTTTGAATTTGGACCGTCGGACATACACTTATTTTTCATAACACATCGCATCTTTAAATAGACAAAGCATTTATAGGCCTTGTCGTTAAGTTCAGATTTTTATACATGATATAAATTTAAAATTGCGCTCCTTAAAATTATTTAGATAATTCATCAAACATGATGGATAAAAAACGAAAATAAATTGGAGGCATTGTTTAGACATCAATATTTCATGCTTTGGTAACTTTAGCAATGGAGATGAGAAATCAAATAAATTGAAGAAAATAAACAAAATTATTTTATATTTTCTTCGAATTACTCCAACAATAATAATGAAAGGAGATTAAGCAGCGTAATAAATACAGTACCACTCACCACTAACGACTGAAGTTGTGTTCTTTGATGAAGACCCCGCACCACTCATAGCCCCTATAAATAAAAAAATAAATTCGTCAATACGTAAGATAGGAAAATGACATTTGATTTCCCTCATTAAAAAAGCCATGGTTATCATTATGCTAACAACTCATAACCAATTATATACATTTTTAGAACGAATTTTTCAATTATGTGCCTAAATTGACAAATGAAATATATCTTCCCTACTTTAAATAGGTACATCAGTTTCTATGTACTATATCAAAACCTCCCAGGTATATTGAAAAAAAAGAACGCCCAAGAAAAAAATGGACCAGGAAGAAATAACCAAGATAGAAAAGGAAAATGATGACGCACAGAAAAAATGGCTCAAATACATGAGTAAGCAAGTATCTTAGTGTGATATACTTCAGCATTGTACAAACAGTAATTTTCATCTAAACTGAGAAGGTAATTTCTCAATTTAGATGAGAAATATTGTTTTCGAACAATATGTAGGTGCATTCTAATCAAATATTTGCATATTCATGTATTTGGGACATTTTTTCGTGCGTCATACTTTTCTATTTCTATTTGGGTCATTTCTTCCTGGTCCATTTTTTCTTGGGCCATTTCTTCCGAGGCCGTTTTTTCTTGGTCATTTCTTCTTAATATTTCATAACAGTGGTTTCTAAACTTCACTTTAAAAAAAACTTACAATAACGATAAACTGTATATTCAACTTTCGACAAACGATAAAAAAATCGAAACGCTGCTCGCAATAGGTAATAAAACGATATCATGAACGATAAATTTGCTAAACAACATGTGTCACTGCGTATGAACTTTTGAATTTAATAATAGTTATAAAAAAGACCAGTTAACAATCTTGAGTTTTAGAGCTCCTAGGCTAAAAAAAGTGAGTTCAACTTAATGCATTAATAGACACGGCGATATATATTCTGATTTTTAAAATAAAAAGTAAACGTCATAAAACACAATCGAACCAGATGGGAATCCTTCACACTTTCTATTTGGCTCCTATTGGAGAATATATGTTTTTTTACAAAAGCCTTCTTTCAATTTATCGTTGCTTAGTTTTGAAACTAGCGATAAGTGATGAAAGATAACTTTTATGAAACTTAACGATAGCGATGAAAAGTTACATCTCAGCGGTAAATATAGTTTTTGCACACTTTTAGAACGCGAAAACCACTGATGACTAAAATAATGATAAAAAGTCTTACCAGTGGATTTAGGCTCTTGAGCACTCATTTCCTTAAGAAAAGAGTTCTCACTTAGCTTCAGAGCCATATCAAGATCCGAGTCACTATTCTCAGAGACCATTCGACTCAGCTTTATTGCCAAATCTAAATCAGAGTCGTCTGGGCCAGAAGAGTTCGCGCCCATCATGGATTCCGACATGGCAGATTCCCTACTCAATTGAAGGACCCTTTGAAGTTCTTCATCTTCGTTGCTTCCGGTCGGAGCAACTGAGAGAGGAGGCCCTCGAGATTGTTGGGAGGAATGGCTTTGCTGCTGTTGGTCAAGGAGCGGTGGGGGATGATCTTGAGTTGCAGGAGTTCTAGAAAGAACCTCCTCGGCAGCACATGTGGGAAAATCCCCTTGGACCACAAATATGGAGTAACCCTCCCGTTGAAGCTGGCCCAGGAACTCCGAGAGGTAGGTGTCCGATAGAAGCTCAGGATATGCCAGGAGGGAGTTTAAATTAAACCATTGGTTCCCTAGGCGACGAATCGAGAGCCAATGCTTTTCGAAATTACATATATAGCCCTTTTGATTCCTGGATATAGTTAAAATTAATACGGTAATAATTTGTTAATAGAAGCCCGATTTTGTATATTAAAGGGCAAGAATTTCATATTTTAATTTTTAACATATATTTTTCAACGTAATTATAGTTTTGTTATAATTAAAGAGATATATGCCATACTTTTGTTACATATTTCTATAGTCATTATTTTGGATCACATGCAGTTTTTAAAAAACACAACCGCAAAAATTATAAACTTGTTGAACTCTAAATATTGGGGGTGCAGGTTCGTTTCCCGAGAAGGGAAGAATATTTTTATGATATGCTGTATTGAAAATATAATTTTTATAATTTTCCTGCAATTATGATTATTTATATCCATGGAAATGCAATGTGCGCCATAGAGGCAAAAAATAGATTTAATCTTACGCCGGAAATATTTGTGCGTTGACGGATTGTGGATCCGTGGAAGTGAAGGACAATATTTCCAAGTTCCATACTTGTAAGGCACGGCTCAGAACTTGGACAGAGAAGAAGCCAGTGTCATCCATGTTTTGCGAGGTCCCCGCCATACCGGATTCCAATTGCTCCCCTTCTTCTTGATCCAACTGATTCGCAAGGGATGCCAGATCAATGGCCGTGTAGTAGGGACCCTGAAGGAGGGCGTTGAGGCAGTGCTGAGCACAGAGATGCCCATCTTGCTGCGTAATAAGTATAAATTAATAAGCATCATTCCTTGATTTGTTTGAAGTAGAAGTACATAGGGAGTCTTTGATCTTAGGCGAAATTGAATAAATGGGCTTAGCCAGCCTCTCTTGTAGAAGCCAAATCACTTTAATCATATCATTTACTCATGTTACCTCAGGAATGGGCTACAAAATAGTCAATAATATCATTAATTTTGATTGTCCGCGAACAATAGAATGATAATTATCGATAATCGATATTTATCACAGAATCCAACTTTTTCATCTTTTATCATACGAGTACAAATCATGAAATCTATAGTTTAGCGCAATTAGAAATGGTTGGTATCAGAACACGAAATACCAAATATCAATCCGTAGTCCAAGTTTTGTATATAATTGTAAATTATTTCCCATATCAGTAGTTTTATGAGACGATTTACAGGTCCCAATTGACGGTTCAGGTTTATTAATGTAGCAGCCAAGTCTAATTTTGCGGATCCTTAAAAAAGTACCAACATATCTATTTATTAAATCCACAGGACGCTTAACAATAAATTAAATCTTTGTTTTATTTTATATGCATATATCACAATATGCTTTATTGTCTATCCAGTGAGTTGTAATTTTATGTCAAGCTAGGTATTTAATTACACGTGTATTGATGTAAATAAAATTAATCAAGGCCTAAAAAAGATATTATAGTCGTAGTAGATAATGATAATAAACCTATTTTAAGTAGTTAGTATTATTTCATGAGACGACGTAGGAATAAAATTATATTCAATTCATCTCCTTATCCAGTAGAGAACTGTCGCCAAAAAACGAAAATCATCCAAAGATATCCTTAAAAAAGATTCCGCACACTACTTCACTGATCACGTGACTTCATTTCCCTCTTAAGTCTTTCGCTAAGGGCTGATTTTCACTTTGGGAGGTCACCGTCGTGATTAAATGGGATGAAATTTGTGGTAGGGTGAGTTCCAAGTACTCATAATTTTACTGGGAGCCGATTCATTTCTCATGTAGTCTTTAAACCCCATGATTGCTTCTTGAAAGAAAAGGAGCATCCCAGAAAGGCCAATGGAGAAATTATTTTTTACCCTAAAGAGATGAAAGTTTCAGTAAGGCAAATCCTATTTAGTACAATTTTTTTGTCGAGTAAAATTCTCCGTGTGGAGCACCTGCAGTCCCATCCGAGAGGGAGAAATTTGCATCACTCTTCAACACAAACCCCCTGAAACATATCCCCTTCTCAACAGCCTAAACGAAAGGGAAATATGTCTGGTGTGGGAAAGGTTGACATCAAGCCCCCAGAGGCCATTAAGGGGCATATCTGATAGGACCTTGAGGGGAGAGGCTCCGCCTCATGATCAGCCTTACCAAAAGGATAAAATGTCTTGGACGGGGAATGTTAACGCCAAGGCCCCAGAGACCAGTAATGGACAGATCTGATAGGACAATCAGTGGAATACTGACTGTATGTGGATGGGGACAGAGATATAACCCATATGGAAACATGAAGCCAGGTCGAGTCGGAGGGATCAGGAAACGATTCTACAGAGGAGCTAAAGGAAGCGACCTCGAGATCAGAAGGAAGAGAGATATCTGAGTCGAGGCCCAGAAGTAAATCTTCCCTAAAAACCCACATCACTCCTTAGATGTAGAGAACGGAAAAATTGGTGAACGTAACTAGATGAGGTTGTCCACTTAATATTTTTTTAAAGCTATGCTTGGATGATATCTTTTTTGGCGAACGTTTTTTTTACTTAATAAGGAGATGGGAAGAATACAATTGTATATCCACGGAGATGAAATAAAATCCTCTAAAAATAGTTGTCCTAACAGACTAAAAGGACCATCGTAATTGTGTTTATTTGCTTAGTTAGACGCAAAACTTGTTATTTTCCATTATGAAAAAAGTATAAGGCTGAGAGAATTTTTAGTCCAATATGGTTTTGTTTTTTGAATTAAGATGTAGCGAAATAATAGAATACTGAATGATTATTGATTAGATATCCTTATTAACTTAAAAATATGTTTATACTTTTTCAAAAATAAACAACGCCTTTATTTTTTCAAATGTGCAAACATGAAAATTATTTTATAAAACTACCTTAAGATTCAAATAACTCTTTATGGCAATCAAGCTTCCAGCAGAAATTAAAAAGAGTAATACCAATGGGCCTAAACCGCAGAACTTGTATATGTTGTGAAATACTCAAGCCAAGAAAATAGATAAAAAAGTTTGCCAGATTAAAAAGTACTATTTCATTTTATATAAATGTTCTTTTACTTTTTGAGTTGAATCGTCATTAATTTAATGTCCATAGCTATATTAATGTCATAACTGAAGGGGGAAATTTGGAATCAAAGCTGTATCATATTTGTCTAAAAATATTGTTAAACATAAAAACATGCCAAGAACAATAATGAAATGCCTATTTAAAGTGGTTTTATATAATTTCATGAGTCTAATTAGGTATAAAAATATATTCATCCTTTTTCATGTATTTTGTTGGTATGCACCACAATTTATTATATATGATTTTCATTGTATACACTTAATAACAGTGGGAAAAACTCTGCCTAGGTATTATAATGTACACAGAAAAAGGGATTCCAGTAGTTTATTTTCATTAAAAAAGCTCACTTATATATCTCCTTGACAGGACGGTTGCCTCATCATCGAGACTCCAGTTTAAATCTCAGCTTTCGTCCGAGCAGCTTGATCAAAAAGCTCCTTTTCTTTAAAGTGGTAATGATAAGAATATAATAATATATTTAAAAATCAAGATAAAAATCGTGAATACGTTTAAATAATAATATAGATAAATATAAACATTTATATATAAGTATGTATTTTCACTATTAAAAATTAAGAATCTAAGCGTAGTATATAGGCAAAAAAAAAATTGGTGTGAGAAGATGGGGGGTATTTAAAATATTTAATAATAATAATGATATTTATAATTGCATAAAACACACACAAACATACAGAGTAGTAACACACGCATGGATAAGGTTGGAAAATAAATGGCAACGTATTTTTTTATATTATTAATAATTTTCTAAAAAGTAAGTATAGAGTTGTGTTAAATAGGAGATATATTGAGAGAAAAAGTAGCAGAGGAAGGTGGGAGAGGGACATCATCATATTCATCCGTGGTTCATTTGTCGAAAGTCTACTTTCAAATATAATTTTTAAAACGTTAGCCAATAGTTAAGAGCGATAATAATAGTCCATTAGAATCTGCATGTATATTAAGATGAGCTTCAGAGAAGCAAAGCGTGTCTCATTATTTAAATGTAGACCTCCTTTGATTGCTATGTTAGGCACATCCACCGCCTAGTTTCTTGACTTTGAGGCATTTGGTGGTTTTGGAGTCCCCTCCTCCCTGGGGAGGACTCCGGGACTCCATGTGGCCAGAGGACCGAATGTTGATCCCTGGAGGAAGAACGTCCAAATCCTCATTTTCTTCTTCTTCTTCTTCCTCTTCTTCATCTCCAAAATGGAGGCTTACGAGATACGGGATGAGTGACGTGGAGGGATCCGAGTCTCGAGCCCGGGGGGGTGCGGAGGAGCAAATCGGTACGCGGGGCCCCAGGGGAACATGCTTCTTCCGCACCCAATCATGTTCAAGGATTTGCGCGATGCTGAGACGGGCCTGCGCATCCTTGGCCAAACATACCAGAGATGAGGTCCTTCAGAACAGAGTCCAGTCCAGCTCCGCCCAGAGGGAACTCAAAGGATCCCTTTCCAATGGCTTCGAAGAGACGGAAAATGGTTTCTCCTTCAAAAGGATATTCCCCCGTGACAAAGTTGAAGAGGGTGACCCCTGCACTCCAGACGTCCACTTTATACGCAGGGAATGTCTCTAAGCCATTGGCAATCTCTGGGGATTGGAAGGCCGGGGTCCCTTGGCTCTGTTTGAGCTGTGCGACATTGGGGTCCTCGAAGAGATCCAGACTCTCCGCGACGCCAAAGTCTGCTATTTGAGGACCCCCAGGGTGTTGAGTAAAAGGTTTCCGGGCTTGATGTCCTTGTGAACCACCCGCTGGGAGTGGAGATACTCCAGCCCTTTAGCCAACTGTAGGAAGTACTCATGTGCCTGATAGGCAGGGAATTTCTTAGTGGGACTGCTCTCCAACATATCCTTTAGCACGGCAATGCAAAACTCCAAGATCATATATATCTTCCCTTTTTCCTCATTGTAGAATACGTCGATGAGCCGCATGACGTTCCGATGCCGGAGCCCGCGAAGTAATTTGATCTCCCGCTCCACGTTCGCTTCTCCGTGGGGGATTTTCCGTAGTTTCTTCCGCTTCATGATCTTAACCGCTCTCCGAAAGAGCGTGAGGGTATCAATCACTTCCTTCACCTTGGCATAGGACCCCTCACCCAGGAGATCCCCCATGAGATACTTCCCCAAGTACTTGCACTTTTCCGCTTGGGCTCATAGACGACGTCACGGGGAGTCGATCCGCTGAATACGAAGCACATCTTCCTCTTCCTCCTCCTCTAGATACATATTACATCCTCCATTATTCAAGAAGAGGAAGTCCTCCTCTTTCATCGGGGTTGTTCATCCTCTTCTTCCTTTCGTCGCCCAGCAGCATGAGCCAGGGCGAAGCGAATCTCACGGTTCATTTCGGGAGAGTTCTCAATTCCCAAACTAAAGCTCGCAGAGGGTTCCTCAGTCTCTTGAGGAGGCTCAAGGGAGGCCATGCTAAACGCTTGAAGGGCTATTTTTTTATTTCTTGATTGAGCGTCCGAATGTGAAGAGAATTTGAGGGATGCTCGGATCTACAGCAGAGCGGAGACGAATCATTTTGAAAGCCTGCGCTGAGCAGGACAGAGGGCAGATCAGCAACAATCTCTCGCGGGGCAATGGCTGCCACAACAGAAAATAATAAGATATAACGAGGTAAACGAACACATTGAATGATCTTGCTTAGACATCAGCTATTCTGCTAAGACATAGTATCAAGATAAGGCATCCTGGGCTGGTGAAAGCATCAAATTCTCTTCTCATGGGACGCTCAATAGTTGAATGGACGATTGAGTCTGTCTTTATTCTTTTAAAAAGCCCCTCTACTAAGAGACGTTTGATGTATGCCTTCAATCAACCACTTTCGATGATATTCATTAAAAATACCCAAAAAACAAATATAATAACAATAATGGTTATTAATTAATTACAAACAGATGAGATTAGTTGAATAGTAAGAAGACAACCGACAATCAAAACACGGGAGGATCCTTAAGCTTCACTCCCGAAAAAACTTGCACAAAAGCCATAGGCGGCAGCGCTAAATGAATGAAATATGTATATTACCTGTTCGTGATAAATGGCTTCCATGAAGAAGGTTGTACAAGACAAATAATATGGAGTATTCTTCCTTCCGATTCGCTAAGCTCTTTGAATGACTCCTTGAGTTGTTTCGTCGTTCCCCAGAGATGTAATAGTCTTCTATTGTGAAAAAAATAGAAGTACCTTGTAAATATGCAACAACAGAAAAGACTGAAAATTGGATTAAGCATTTCTTGGCCAAAATAAAGCCTTGGGCCGGAAACAGGATGTTTGTTCCTCAAAGTGTCCCTCGAAGTAAACAAATATATACTATAAAAATGCTTGAAAGACAAGAAATACACTTTTCCGTAAGATTTTACCTCTAATACTTACCCACTAAGACCTTATCATCCTCTATTTCCCTCCATGACTGAATGGGCTATTGTCTTGGCCAAAATAGGCTTGTAGTTGTTAAGCCATCATCGGCTCATTTACACCACATATCTGCAGATGACGTCATTGCTTTCCCCCCTCACCCTCTGCTGTGCTTCACTCAATGAGGGCTTCTGAAATCATAATTACGTAATAATATAATAAGAATGTGCTGATTCGAGCAATAATAGAGGATGCATGTCAATACGTTATTAGGTTTCAAAGATTATTTTCTTGTGGGGATGTAGAAGGGACTTATTTTAAAGACTGTAGTTTATTTTGATGCCTAGGGAGTTTTCTAGGAAGGAGTAGATTGGATTTATTTAACAGTATGCTGTTCTCCATAAAATATATAGATAGATATTTCAACATTTAGAAATGACCTTGACAAAGGTTATGGGCAATGATAGTTATAATGTTCATCACAGGGACATTCTACAAATATTATTTTACTCTCAAAAATATTTACCAGGTATATAATATATAAAGTAAAGCACTGTCTAGACGAGATGGAAAGCCCTTTACAATATCTGAAATAATACGTCCAGGCATAGATATATACATTAGGGGGTATTATATGAAACTTAATATTAAGA
>CP045902.1:5296594-5341903 GCA_013387185.1 Caligus rogercresseyi
ATTTGGCTCTCTTTTGTAAAGCAACGTGAAAAACAAGCGTTGTTGTTATAATTTATAACCCTTCACAAATAATGAAGGATTGAGTATGCTTCATTAGATCTTCTATTTTTCTACTGAGCATGTCTGTTGTAGAAGCTTCAGGATTTTTTCAATTAATCTTATAAGCACTATATATATATATATATTAGGGGGTATTATAAAAACTAATATTAAGATATCAAATTAAACCCCCCCGCTAAAGTTGCGTCATAAGAAACTAAAATGATCGTAGAAAAATGGATTTTGGTTTGGATATTACATGTAATAAGTTATTCCATACGATAACTTTTTCCGTGATTTATTACTAATAACCAGAGCTGTAGGATCTGTAAATCAACTTTCTGGGCATAAACGACCCGTTAACTCAATCATGGCTTTTGTATTTAATTGTATATTTAACAAATTTGAGGGGAAAAAAGCCGTCTGTTTTATCCAGAATTACATTTATTGAACTTCTTTTCTAATAATAATAATAATAAATCGTCATTTTGGCCCAAAAATGCAATTTTATATTTATTTCGCATATTTAGCCTTTTATAGCTTATTTTGCTGCTTATTCGGTCAAGTTTTTTCGCATATTTCTAGGCAAATACGCCATTATTTTTGTTCCAACCCCCTACAAATAACACATTAATAAATCACTTTTAAGGTCTTACGATGATTTTTAACTCTTTGTAAATCCTCTCTGATAATGGCATCATCATATATTAGTTTGTTTTTATCTCTATGTTATATAATCGAGATTTAGGCATATAGATACTTACGATAAGAGTTTTTAATCCGGCGCTATACTTCCCAGTGGGAGGGGAGTAGAGATTTCTGGTTTTACCCAGGGTGTTGTTGCTGCTCTTGGACTTTGGGCTAGACTCTGATTTATCGAACGTGATTGCCTTCCGTTTCATTTTCTGAAAGAAAAAATATATATATTTTTCTAATGAAGCCCTTTATTGTAATAAATTACTGGTGATCAACAAATTAAAATGGGGCTAAATTTTAGATAATCAAATATAACAGAGCTAGAAATATATAACTGCTTGATATATCGTAACTGAGTACTACGGGGGAAGACTTCGATCATTTTTCTATTTTTTAAAAATAACGAATATTCCATGAGTTGCAGCCGATCGATAGTTGGAGTAGCACGAATCTTTTCGAAGAAGGGTTTGTATCAAATATTTTTGCTACATTATTATATAATATATGCGATTAAACCGTTCTCAAAAAGGTACGGAACCAGAGTTTAGGTATGCACAGCGGCGAACACAGGTTGTATTTCTATTTTTCTTGAAACTGGATTGCACCCTCCTCCCCTGTCAGGCAATTGCGTTGAGACTATGGAAGGTAAAGCAATGAAGTAAGGTGGAAAATTTAATTGACAAGATTTTTATAGATTAAAGTTTGTTCGGTGAAATTAATCGACGGACCTTCTATCTGTATGTTAAAGAAACTTTAATATTTTTACTGGTTTTTAAACCCGTTCTTCTATTAAATCTTCTTATAAGTTATTTATGGGAAATAAAACTATGTTAAGCCTAGAGATATAAGATATATGTAGAGGTTATTGGATTCTTCAGAGAAATACGTCATAGTGTCCAGAATACAGCTGAACAATGTTTCTCTGCTTTTGAAGGATGGATTCTGCAGAGAAATACGTCATTGTGTCCTGATTACAGCTCAACGATGTTTCTCTGCTAATTGGAGGGAATAAGCTTTCAATATCTTTAAATTTCTATGGTTCTAACGTTCTCAAAAGAAGTTCTATCTCAAATCCACAAGATAGCCCTTAATCTTGGTACTGTTATTGATTAGTCGATTAGAAGTCGACTAAATAAAACAACTAACGATTAATCTATTGATCCATAACTTGCATTTCTACAATGAAGTCATGAGTCAGATTTAGCAGATTTTTTACGATACAAAAATGGTGCAAGTCCACGTGGAACAGAACCAAAACGCCAAAAATAGTTTTTGCTTGAGAACAAACTAACCCCTCGGCTTGGAGGTTTGAAACTGAATAATCGCTATCTGCCCAGATCTGCAAGCCGCAACTCCAGTTACTCTATTTCGGTGATTACATTTGAAGGGTTTTTTATAACAAACGCCTTCTCATCACCCATACTCACTTGACTTGAGATGCTCTGTCTCCATGAAAGTAGGATTTTGGCCTTGTATGAAGGCGGAGAGTGGAAGAGATCCTTGATGAGTATCCCAATGTTGGTCGTTGAGCGATGTGCAAGGACTTTGATTTGGTTTTCCTCCTCCTGGGACTTATTGCCGCCTTCGAGGAACTCCTTGAGCTTCTTGTTGGTCCCCTGGTTACCCCGAGCAAAGTACTGGAGGCGGAGACGAAAGTCCTTGAGGAGCACAGAGTTCTCCGAGAGGAAGTCTGGGGCGTGCCTGGCAACGGCGTGAAAGGTGAAAGAAGGCACTCCACCTTCGTGAACTCGAACTCTGTTTCAGAGCTATTCACCGCTTCCAGGTCTTCGGTGGTAGAGGCATGAAGAGCTAGGAATGGAGGAAAGATTGATAATAATTACAGGCTTGTGAGCAATCAGCAACAAAAAATACGACCAGTTATTCTCTGAAAGCGTGTCGTTCAAAATGAGCTATTCAAAAGATTGACTCGTTCATGAAGTAAATGGATTGCATTCCTTATGAGACAAATATCTTTAACGGAATAATTATGATTCTCCAAATTATTACTAGCTGAGAATATCCCTCACAATACTCTTACAGGGTATAATTTCTGAATTATCTACTAAAAAAATACGCTAATACAAGTCCTTCTATCCTATAAATTGTCATAAATATCAGATGGTGTCTTTAATACGACAAAGTTGTAGTTTTATGTAAATGTTATTCTATTTTGTTATATTTGAGTGTACTTTCTTATTTATAAATGTGACTATAATTTTTTGTGAATGTTAATTTTATTGAAATGTGAATGAATTTTTGTAAAAGTGTGAATTGAAAGCCTGCCTTTTTTAAAATAAAGTTGTAAAGTTGTACAGAAAAAAACCAACTAAAAAGCGATTCGATACAGACCACGATATACCAATCTAGGTTTGATCGAATAATTATAGTGCCCAATTTGCTTCAATGAAATTGCAGTGTCGTCCGTGTGGATATGAATGATCATTATAGTGTTCAAATAGTTTCTAGGATCTTCTTTTCAATTAGGTTGATCTACATTGGACTTTTCCTCTCTGGAGTATACGCCCACAATTATTAAGAGGGAATACGCCTTGGCACTGAGCTGCTAAAGTGTTTTCTTAGAATGCTTAGTTATATTATCCTGCAACCATATAGACAAAAAAGCTAGTATGTTTATACAGATCCATACGTCCTATTACGCTCAAACTTTAGTATTGCCCAAAAGAGTATTATTCTAGATTCAATGGACTAATTTGATTACTAATATATATATATATATATTCCAATCGAAACAGATACACACTGCACCTTCATTAAATCGCATAGACAAAAAATATACATAGAAATCCAGAATGGTCCTTGATGCATTCAAAAACTAAATGTATTGCAATGCAGCTTATTCATGTAAGGGATAAAATATAATATATTAGCATATAAAAAAGATTGGAGACATACTCCCTGTCTCTTATACTATGTTTTTCGATTCTATTTTCCTTATGGTAAAAGCAATACACCTCTACTAAATTAGTCTTTTATATTACGCATAGATCCTTTTCTTATCTGATTCCTTGCTATTATAACAAAAAAATATCCACCTTTCCAACCTATAAAACTAATTATAGGTAGTGTTATATATCTAATATATGTATACTAAATATACACTGGACACTATATACAAAAGTAACCGATGATCAATGAAACCTTTTCGGATATACAGTCGGCCCTCGCACCTTCGCCCCTCGACATCTCGCAGTTCTTTTTCTACGCGACGACAGCTTGGCTCCCGTCTTTTCAAATCTCTTTAAATTTCAATATATATCAACATCGCGATATATCGTTGGTGGTCGTGTAGTGGATCCGGGCCGTCGCGAATTTGCGAGGGACGACTGTATTTGTTGTAATGGGACTTACAATCAGCGTATCATAGATATTTGATGTGGCCTTCTTGGCTTGAGTGAGGGTCCCGATGTGGCAGGCAAAGGTGGCAAGGAGCTTCAGTATCCTCGTTTGTGCATCACTCTGTAGGATCATGTGGAACTCGGGGAGGACATTTAGACAAAAGTACATGAAGAACTTGTTGCTTCCGACTCGCCCCTAAATAAAAAAGAAGAGGATAAGAAGAGTTATTTGAGTATGAACACTTTGAAGCGCAGTTCATTTTATATAACTTTGTAATGGACTGGGAAAAAAGTGCCCTTAAATATTATGAATGTCAAAATTGAGTTGGATATTGACAAATAGAAAGGATAATTGCATTGAATTAAAAGATCAGTTTGGTGATGACTTTAATACCGAGATATATCGGTATTGATACAGTTTACAATTCAAAGCAAAGTAAATCAGTCTCAATCTCCTCTTCAATATTATTTAAGTTAATTCATGAAATGCAAATATAGATCTCTGGGGTACACCAAAACGATATTTAATATTTCAACTGATATTTCATTCATCATATCAATCGTCAAACAATTATAACAAGCCCTGGGAAATAATGTAACTCTGCAAATACCTAAACAAATATGTATAAACCAATGATAAATGTCGGCAAATATATTTTTGCAACTTTTAAATTAGTTTTTTAAAGTATAAGGCAAACAACAAATGTATGTTATTCTTTAAGGGTTTTTTCACTTGAATTTGTACAGCAACAAGAGTTATATAATTACTTCATTATATATTATAATAACTAGTATAATGTAGTGGTTCATGCGTGCTATACAATTAGCAATAAACGATATTTATATTCGAGGTTTAACTACTTATCCGATATGCGATGAGTTTGCATAAATTCAAAGAATTATTTATGCAAAAATATTTGAAAGAAAAATTGTTTTAAAAAAACTCTAAATGAACATTATTGCAATACAATTTATCGTTTATATTATTAACAAACATTAATTGTTTATCCTTATTTTATATTTTACCGCAAATTGAAAATTTATCGCAGAAACCACAATTAAAATGTAGAGGAATGAATTGACCGCATTTCGGTCGATTATTTGATTCAGTATTTTTGTCCGTGTTTCTTGCAGAACATAGACACTCACAGAGAAATATTTCGCCGCTGTTTCTCCACAATGCAGGAGTCTATCCAGAGATTCTTTATTTGTGGCATCAAAGGGTTTGTCCAGCTGTGCCATGGTCATGGCCGCCTCCGCCATTTGTGCTTGTCCACTGACGGAAGAAGGGAGCTTCGTCATGCCCAGAATGGTCATAAAGAAATGAAACTCCCTGGAGTTGCATTCGGGGAGCGTGCTCATGATTTCTTGGATGAGTAGAGCCTCAGACTCTTTGTCCAGGAGCTCTGTGCGCTCCAGTTGGAGCTTCAGATAAAGGAACTTGATGGCCCGCTCACGGACAATATCCCCACCGTTCTTGATCTGGGAAAAGAGGCCAATAATCGTACCTGGAAGAAAGAGAGATATGGAGTGGGTTTTCAAGACTTTCCAGTAACATAGTTAGAGTTAAGCAAAAAAAATGTGTTAGAAAATCGGGAACCGAAACACGTTTATTTGTGTGATTATGCAATTTGGCATATTTGCAATCAAATACATTCTCCCCACATATTGTGGTCATATTAAGCCTTGCTAGTTTTGTACTGTGTACGTATTTGAACGAGACCAAGAATGCTGAAAACGGAGTATGTATTTTCTCCCATTATTTCTAAACAATAAATTCGTGGGAAACACACATTTACCGCCCTTTTTATGTCTCCAGCTTTTAGCCAAAGTGAATTCCTCTCGATTTTTAGGAAGGGATATTTCATCACTTTTTTCTGCGAATTAGAAGATTTTTGTTCCAGATTTTTTTGGGATAAAGATTTTTACTTCACATTTTCCCAACTAATAACATGATATGAGAGGAACAATTAAATACTTAATAAATAAGATTTATTTAAGTCTGAGGAACATATTTCCTTATTATATTATATCTATAAATCTTAAGGAGATCCTAAAAAGAATTGCATTCTAGTTATGTAAAGAAATACAATGAAAGTGATAAGATCACTGATTTTAAGATGGCTTTGCTAAACATATAAACATATTTATAAGGCTAAAGTGTCCAAAACTCTAAGGCCGCGTCTATTCTCCCTAAAAAGTGTCAGCGGTAGATTAAAACCCCATGGTACCCCGACTGAGCCCGCAAGATTAGGTCTACAAAGTAAGAAAATAAATTGTGCGGGAAACGCTTCACTACAAAAAAGCTACGTGACAAAAATACCCACGAGAAAAGGACGAACGAGGAAAACACAACACCACAAAAAAAAACTTTGCGACAAAAATATCGACGATAAAAAGAAGAACGACAAAATTGACTGACTATAAAAGAGCAAGTGAGGTAAATACCTGCGACAAAAAACGGCAATAAAAAGGTCCACGACAAATTTACGCGCGATGAAATTACAGTAAACCGACTATTTTATGCCTTTTACAAGTAGCTCAGTTGGAAAATTTAAGAATAGAGAAAATGTTTGCATAAATAATTTATTGCTTAGCTTTGATTTGCACGTATAATTTCTCTAATTTGTATGTATTTTTACGAAAAGATAATAAACTTGGTTTTCCAAAAGTTTATATTTTCTGAAACCTCAGACAAAATTAAACACATATAGAAAACATTTTTCTGTTTCCAAAGGTTTTCAAGTAACCAACATAATTATAATAGATGTTGAAAAGTCTAGAACACCCCGTACATAATTTAAATATATGGTTTTAACACTTTTTCAAATATGTTTTCTACCTCAACAAAGACAAAGTAAAAATATATAGCTAAGTATATTAATAAAACATAACATGAATACCTTGTGGACTTAGCCACTATTTGAAACTTTCATTAATGCAAACAGTTGTTCACAAAAGTGAATTAGAATGGTATCAACCTATCGATATATATTCGTTTCAGTTTGATGGAGCTACTGATTGGTGTATTTTCAGGTTTTATTAAATGAGAAAAAAAATTAATAAATAAAGAGCCAAGTGTTTAGAGTTAATAAATCCTCTGCAACTGTTAAACTTCCTTCCTCATTCCATATTATTACACCTGTAACTTATATATGAAATATATATTAATGACTAAACACATCGTATAGTCTAGATCAGTGATTTTCAACCTTTAAAGCTGCAACCCCCTTATGAGATGTTGAAAAGCCCGCACCCTATCTCGTATTTGATGATGCCTAATAATATGCCTCTCTGAGATGAATCACTCTTTGCCCACTGACGTCCGATGCATTTTTTTATATTGTATTTGATAATCCTTCAAGATAATCTAGCGACCCCAAGGTTGAGAATGACTGGTCTAGATAATAGATCTGTTAAGGGATTTGACAACCTAATTGTTCTTAGTTTATTCAAAATGGGGTATAGTTGCATAGTTACGCCATTACTAAACAAGAAACTATTAGAGAAACTTAGTTCATGTCTATATATTTTAAAATAAGCTCTTTAAATCGAGATCCATTTTTTAAATAGGCTTATATTGCTACACATCCCAAAAAATATTTTCACAACGGGCACTTGCAAAAAATATGTAAATTCCCTTATGGTGCCCTCGCAACGATTTCTTCTAAGGTCATATATAACATCTCGTCCTGATTGTCATGCAAGGATGGTGCAGAGTCGAGCCATTTTCCAAGAACTGAATTTGCCACAAACTTAAATTAAGGGCAATATTTGTAACAAAGATTAAAAAATACTCGTAATTTCTTCCTCGGCCATTTTATATCTTCAATTCAAAATGGAGGACTATTACATATAATACCTATATAATTTATTTTAAGCAAGAGCTTAGTGATAAATACATTAACTTAAAATTCAATGTTTTAGCGTTTTTAAAATAAGAAAGAAAAATGTCATGCATAAAATTGTAGTCTTGAGTGTGGTTTTTAATATTATAACAATTTACAAGAAAATATTCGTCAAATACAAGACTAGGACCACATTATCAGTCTTTTTTTAATCACCTTACCTTTGGCATCCTTTCTAAAAAGGGTGACGAGGGAGTTTTGAATGATATGGAGCTCTCCTTGGTCATCGCTTTGAAGGAGCTGAGAGAGAACATCAGCAATCTTGGGCAGGAACTCCTTCATTTCTTCTCTGCAGAGCAGAGGGAGATCCTTGATGGCCTGCTTTCGAATATTGATGTCATCATCGTCGCAGAGATCCAAAATGGCGTCCAGAGACTCGTTGGCAAGCTCGGGAAACTTGGGGAAGAAGCGAGCGATGAACTGAGAAGAGAGGCGCTTGGCCTTCTCGCAGCCTTTGACGCCCAAGAGAATGGTCTTGAACTTGTCCTGATGCTGAAAAATAGGATGCAGCTATTATAATCGAATGTATCATAAAAAGGAAAAACGCTCCAGGACATAAAAATATCGCAAGTCGTCAACTCCCTTCATAGCACATAAAGTGTATCATTATTATGAAATGAGACACACTGAGTCCAATTTGACCTCAGTATTGTTCTACTTGAATCCAGTTTTTTCCGACTTTTGGTGAAATCAACTCTTTATAATTAATTGTTCCTAAATTTGAAAACTCGGTAAAATACTTATGACTTAAAATGTGATTACTCAAAGTTTCAAATGATCCTACGTCATGATTTAGCCTTAAAGGACAATTGATTTACAATATTCCCAAAGCGGTTCTATTCCAGTATGATAGCGCTGTTTTGACGACTCGCCGGTACATGGAAAGAGGCTCGATCATCTCCAGTACTCCAGAATGACAATCCATCCGTTCAAAGAATGAAGGCGGGTCTTGGATAGGAGACAAATCGTTGTCCAGAGGACGTGCCACTCAATCATTGACATATTCAAAGAAAAAAGCTCTTTCGGATCAAACTATTTCTGAATGGAGGCAAAGGAATCAGGGTGAGACTCATCTTGGACTAGAATGCATTCCCGAAAGTTCGAAGGGAGGATTCTTCGGTAATACCACCGATTCTTCGAACTACCCCTCTACAGACCTCGACAGGAAAAAAAATGATGATGCCCTTTTGAGGTGGACCCCCAATGTACCTGAGCATAGTCGGAATGCCTGGCTGAAAGGACTTCGGCATATTGATAAAGCGTCTCCACAGCAGGCACAGACATCCTTCTTCCTTCTTCCTCCTTCCGGCTCCAAACTCGACAAATAACAAATTCTCAAGATGAATCAGAAAAAAACAACTCTGTTATGATTTGGAGACTGCCCAATCTTACCAACTAATCAACACTATAAAGCCAGCCAACTCTATACCTACTACCTCATTCTATTCTCCTATTGGCTGCCTTTTATCTAATTGCGCAAAACGTCCAGGATAGTGACGTCAGGGCGCGTGCAATGTGTCATGAAGTGAATTTTTTTTGATGACGTTTCGTCAGTTGCCTGGACGGATTGAAGAGTGAAGAGTAGTGAGAGTTCATTCCGGAGCCCTTCTTACTTTGGATGCGTTATTTGTCTTCCTGGAGCTAAGGAGGAGAGGAAGCAAGCATGTGGTGGGGAAGCGGCGGAGGACATCCGGACGACGAAGAGGAATTGCCAGATCTAAAGGATCAGTTCCAGGCTCAAGAAAACCTTTTGGGACAGCTCAAGGGTGTGCTCAAATCCAATGAGGCCAAACTACAGAACAAGGAGAAGCAAGTCAAGGTGAGGAATAGCTCAAAGAGGCACAGAGATTGAGTCCGTGTCCTGGATTGACAAGACAAGAGGTGCCGAATGGTCAGAGTTGAGAGATGAGTTACAAAAGACTCATCTTTCATGCCTTGAAGCTTCACACGTTGGTTTTATCATCCATTATACCAAGATCTGATTGGTTAATCACTCTCCTGGCCTAGACCTTGGGGTATTGAGTACAGTTAAAGCATAACATATGCATCAATGGGTGTGTCTTGACTTCTTAGAGATGAATCAACGGTACTCTCCCGACCCGTCGCATCAATATCTCTGAGTAGTCTCGACTAAAGAAAAATATATTTCATATAAAGATCCATCAGAGGAATCACTAGTAAAAACATCAATCGTTGATGCAAAAATACATATTAAAGAGATCTTAGTCGGCTGATAATAGAAATAACCTAAATAATTATAAAATTATCCTAACGCCTATGATTAATTAACAATTTGATTTCAAATAATTGTCCTACTCGTTAGATCTTCATGCGTATATCATACCCCATGCAAATTAAAAGATACAACAGTAACTAAAGGTTATGAAGTTCATTAAAGGAAACACTAACAAAATAAAAAAATCCTTAAGAGTCCACCATAGTGTTAATGGTTTTACAAATAGTCGTCAATTTTTTTTGTTTTTTACTATTATTCGGTGTTAAATATATTCATATTTAATTATAAAATATATAATTATTTTAAGATATCAAGTAATATTTTACTATCTAAAAAATAAATAATATGTCTAATACCTCTAAATTATTATTTTTCTATGTCTTTATTTTATATATTTCTATTTATCTACACATCATAAGACAATATATATAATTTTAGAGCAAAGATAATAATTACCTTTTCCTCATTCTTACGTTTTCAAAATTATTTAGACCCGTTTTCCAAGGTAAAAGTAATACTAATAAAATATATATATCATCTTATAATAATCTAGGCTAACAGTTTAAAACTCTTTGATAATATATATATGACATCAAATATATTGTATTCAATGAATACAAAATTTACGCTCTTCAAGTGAGGATAACATTGTATACAAAAATACGTAATTTGTACGTCTTCTAAACTCCTTTTATAAGAACTTTGACCCATGAAAAACATATATTTTTAGAAGATTTCATCTACTCAATAGACACTCGAAGACATGAAAGTCGATTAAATTTCTTTGTACAAGCAAATTGTATTTTTTTGGGGTGGACAGTGTGTTATGTAATTCTTACTTTTTAAGAACCAAGCCTTTTTTAATATTAAAGGACTTTATAAATAAACAGTTTATTGTACATATATATATATATATATATATATATATATATATATATATATATATATATATATATATATATATATATATATATATATATTATATATATATATATATATATATATATATATATATATATATATATATATATATATATATATATATATCATATTATATAACTTTACCTATTCTATATCAAGACAAGAACTTATAAATTATCGATTTAAATGTTAGTACTTACTAATTTATCAAGTAATTATAAAAGTCCTTTTTTTAGGACATAGAAAATAACTTAATTTGTTCATCAACAATAAATACTCCTTGTAATAGTCAATAAACTCTTAGGTTTAAATTGTGAAAGTTTTATTTCGGAAAGTTACAGCTTTTTACATAAAAATTTTATGATAAAAATGATGGTACTGTTAATTCTTTTACCTCTTACCTCTTAAAAATTGTTCGAATAAGTTTAAATAACAGTCTGTCCGAGGATATTTTTTTAATATTCCCATATGGTTTTAATGGATTTAGTTAGGAATATGTTATTTTAGTTTCTATAATTATTTATATTTTCACAATCCTTTCAAATATGAATAAGCATAATAATATTTAGGTCGTCGAATCCTAGATTACTTTTTTAGTAATATAATATCTTTGTCCACAAAGATACAAACTTTTGGGTGGATAGATACACCCAAAAAATTAAAAGGGAATGAATTAGCTCATTGGAAGGATAATCACCATCAATGTGAAGAGTGCTGGTTTGCATCGAGAGATAATTGATCTCATCGAAAATATATCCTAAGCTTTAAAAGCTAGATTGAATTTTATATTGCTTATTTATGGATATTTAATTCCATATTGTCATATTCATAAAATAAAAATATAATTTATTCTCAATACTTACCTCTAATGCCAGGTATAATTTTATTTTGTCCTTATTTTTCAGGCTATCGCCTCACGACTCAACAAGTCCAAGCTCGAGGAACGAGCCAAAGAGGCTGCAGCCAAGCAGACAGAGCGACAGCTCCTCGCCGAAAGCACGGGCACCCGACCCAAGGACCCACAAGAAGGTCTCCCTAGCAGACCAAGCCCCTCCAAAAAGGCATCCAAGCTCGCAAGACTCCGCCAGGAGCTTCTAGATGCTCGTGAAAAAGAAGCAGAAATGTTTGCGGGCCAACAGAGCCTCGAAGACAAAGTGGCAGCTTTACAACGAGAGCTCGCGGAGCGAGACAACCTCATACGGGACTACGACCTCGCCTCTGTGAGCGACAGCATTGTTGGGAGCCCTGGGAGTAGTAGCCCCTACATCATGAGCCCCGAACGCGGGGGTAGTCCCTCATCCTCCCCTCCTCTGGGATCAAGCTTTGAAGACGTATTCAACATGCCATCATCATTCTCTAAGAGGGGTGAACGCAGTGCAGAACTTAGCAACGAACGCATCATCGACTACGAGCGACGCATCCTCGATCTAGAAGAAGACCTACGCGTCAAGGACGAGGTCATTCGCGCACGCACAGAGGCCGTATCTGCCGTATCCGCTCAGCTAAGCAATAAAGGACGCTCTGCCCTTGACGAACTCGAGGCCACCCGAGAAGAAATGAGAACCATGCAGCTACGCTTCTCCGAGACTGAATTAGAGGCTAAAAAGAAGGCCATGAGCCTTGAAATGGAGTCCTCGGCTATGGAGGCTAAGCTAAAGGCTGTTATGGACAAAGAAGCGCGATGGGAGGAGCTTCGCTTTGAGCTCAGCACGAAAAATGCAGGGCTACAGGAGAAAATAGTTAAATTGCAATCGGATTTGAGCTCAAGGCGATCTGAGGAATCTGAAAGGGAAATGAATATTCTGGAGTTGAAGACGGAATTAGAGAATTGCAAGGCCCGATTGGAGTGCAAGGGAAAGGATGTGGAAAAGAGATTGGATGCATTTTATGATAAAATTAGAGAGATCTTCGATGAGCACAAGCATATAGATGAGGCTACCTTAGCTACCATTAAGGATCTACAGAGCCAAGTCATTGATCTCGAAGAGGAAAAGGAAATCTGCAACTACGGCTCATTGATTATGAAGATGAATCTGGTACGGGAGGAGACCTTTCAATAAATTCCATGCATCTATATAATCAATTTAAAGGTGTATTTATTGCTATGTTGTCCACTTTTATTTATTTTAGGAACCAACTTGAAGGCCGAACAGCAAAAACTGAAGGAGTATTTGAGGAATAAAGATGAAGAATCAGTTGAATTGCGCAGTAAAATTGAAGATATGGAAGAAGAAATTCAAGAAATAAGGAAACGTAAGATCTTCATCTATTATTATTTGACTAATTATGATTTGAATTTGAGGCAGACAATTTGTTAATAATGTCCCAATATACGCTCTAGAAGACGCCATTTTGAATGTTTAATTTGAAACATGATCTTTTAAGTCTATTTAGTACGAAAATAATCTTACGAGTTACCAATTATTTTTTTAAATGTGAATTAAATATGCAAAAAAAAACTTATTGCAATATATCACAAGATATACAATAGGACAAACAAAGATATTTGTTGGATTTAGTATAAAAATTATAGTTATAATCTAATAGCACAAGTTATTTCCCTTTATATTTCATATGTACGTCCATAAGTTTAATGAATCCCCTTTAAAAAAAAATAAGTTCACAATTGCCGCCATCAAGGTAGCCATTTTGAAATATATGATGCATATGAAATCTTCTTCATGTAAGAAGGTATTTTAGCTTATTCCTAACTGTTACATATTGAGTTCGAAAGTACGCAGCTCTCAAATTATAGAGGGTCCATGATGAATGTAACTCTGTTGCGTAAGATGAAGCTGCTTCCCATGGGTATGATTGCTTCAATATTGGGGATAAATCATCTCTTTCTATCTCTCTCTCTCTCTTTGATGTCAATTATTTGTAATTTAAAGGTATTTGTAAGGAGTAAGGTGTAAGGACTTCGCTGATTCTTTAATTATTTTAATTCATAGTTTTGAAATACATACATGAGATTATATTAATTTAAATTTAGGCAAAATGTTGTAGAAAAATGGTTTTTTAAATCTCCGACACATAACAAAAAAATAATAAAAAAAGATGCGAAAGGAACAAATAACACATTTTATTTAAGCAATAAGAAAAATTAAGGTATATTCAGATAAAACATAGCAAATATTGCAACTGCTCAAGGATAAATTGTCTTCAACTCATAAAGATGTTAGATTTCATATGCAGTGTTTGTTTTCCCCACAAAGAATGCCTTTGCCCTTCAAACTCCAAGCTTGCTTTGCTGGAAAGCTATAGGCCTAATTTTGACGATGTAAGATATTGACCTTTGCCTAAGTTTGAGCTCATTTGATGGAATTCTATGTTTATAACCAAGGTTTTTATACATCAAAGACCATATCAAGTATTGAATTCAAAGACTGCCCAAAATATATATTAGTATTCTCTTGAGCATTTAATTACTATTGTTTAATTAAAGTAGATTACTACAAATTTAGGAAGTTTTCATCCATAGAGTCATAGAAGTTTTAAAGGCATTGGTGTAATATTTGTTACATTGAGTTACTTTGTATCGAAATAGCTGTATTAGATTTATAGTCTCAAAATTAAAGTTGTCATAGCAGTGTTCTTAGTGTATGATAATAAAAGATGTATATATATATATATATATATATATATATATATATATATATATATATATATATATATATATATATATATATATATATATATATATATATATATATATATATATATATATATATATATATATATATATATATATATATATATATATATCAAGAGTTCCAACCGATCCATTTGAGAAACTTAAGAATGTTTTCGTTGGTACTTTGTCATCATATCATATAAATACAAAACGAAAAACAATGTATGGCCCATCCAATAATAAAAAATAATAACTTTATGACTGAGAACAACATATATTTAGCTGTCCTTAATCCAATACTGCTCTACCTTCATTTTATAATCTTATTTCGTCGTGGATTTAATATATATAACAGCTGTATTCTACCTTTATGTCAAACGTGAATATATTTTGTAAAAACAATGTCTTCAGTGATGCGTCATATTATTTTGGTCTTGTCTAAATTACATGTTAAATATATATTTATATATTGAATCAATTACTGATTTTAATATGAGTTTAGAAATAAAATTGCTCTCCCTTTCTTCAATACAAATCATATAATTAGGAAGAGCCCTAAGAATTAACGAAATCATTTATGAATGACGCTTCAGAAATTAATACTATTCATGGTTAATTTAGTCTGTCTGGTCACGAGTGGATTGAACTCCTTACACATACAACAGAGTCCTACAATTTCCGAACTCAACATAAAATTCATAAATAAAAATCTTCATTTTTGTTTCCCTATTTTTTTTTGTTATTATCTTCCTAATTACCAAATTTATAGATGTTTATATGGTTAAATCATATATTTCAGTACTATATTTATCCCAATAAAACTGCTTGTCGGAAAAATATATTCATTTGTCTCTTCGGCCATATAAATTATATCAACTGCCAACTTCAAATCGGACTTTAAAAGCTCTAATTGTATCTTTCAATATTTCATTTTATATCAGGTTCAGGTTAGACTGATATGTATAGCCCCTCCGTCTTTTTTTCATTTTAGCTTATCATTTAAGGCATCAAATTTGATGTCCCTCTGTTGTGTATTTTGTTTACTTATGATATATTCCTATTACGATTTCTTATCAAATTCAACACGTATATATTATTGAGATATCCATAAATATGCTTGGAGTGCTTACCAAGTATAAAAAGAGAAGGGAGAGGACGAAGGAGGGGATGCTTTGTATTCCGAAAGGATCAAAAGTCAATGCAAAATACAATATTTTGCATTCTTAGACATCTTCAAATATTGTGATATCGGAATTTTTAAATAGAAAAAAGTTAAAATAAAGCCTACAGGATATTAAACTTGACTTGTATTAATAAAGTTTTTAGAATGCCCTTCATTGTTTTGATTGTCTAATTTTCTTAATGGGCATGTCGACCTTTATTGAAGCTTCAGTATTTCCCTTCTTTTAAGCACTTCTCATGTATTTGTCCTCCATTCATTCAGCCTATTATTACTGTAATTAGTATTAACAAGGAAAGTTTATAAAACATCTCAAGAATATATTAATAAAGAATGCTCATTTAACAATTTTTTTAAGGATTCTCAAAACAAACCTATTTTTTATTTCTTTTTTAGAGCTTGAGAAGAAAGAAAAGGAAGGTTCTTCATACTCTGAACAAGTCTCCGAGCTCATTCAAGCCAATGAAGAGGTCTCCCGCTCCAAAGTTGTGGCTGAGATGCGAGCCCTTGAGCTGGAAGAAATGAAAGAGTCCATGGAAAAGAGAAAAGGGATCTCAGCTCTCAGGTTGAGGAAATTAACACGAAATACAAGGTAACATATCAAATGATCAAACCAAACAGAAACTAAAGTGGTAAGCACTGAATATCTTTTAAAAATGTATTGACGAAATATGGAATAAATATATAAGTTAATGCTATAGCTATCGCTAAGTTTCTGTGATTCACAAATAACTAATTTTATACCGAAAATTATCCATAACAAAAAGCAAATAAATGTTCCACAAATTTAAATTTTAGAGTAAATATGTCCAAATGCAAATATGTAATTAATATAGTCGACTTCATTACTCTTCATTATTGCTGGGACAATGCATTTAGTTCCTTTAGAATATTTTAAACTTAATAAAAGAATTCATCAGGAAATAAAAGTTCAATACGTCATAGGCTTGTGCTTGACGAAAAATAATGGCTTAAATGACCACTCTAATAAGTGGTTTTCTTCGTATTTTCATCCATAAAAGAGTTATAATACATATAAGCTCGGTACTTTTTCATTATTGTGTATTAGAGTTGTATTAATTATAGTATCAAAACTTTTCCATATTTTTACAATGATTATATTTTTGTAATGAACCTACTTTTATATTCAAATATTTCCTCTCATTATAGACACCTTACGAGGAATTAAAAGCCGAGTTGAGTGGAACCAAGGAGACACTGTCCGCTCTAGAGCAAACCCATTCCGAGTGCAAGGCCGCACCCTTCAGAGCGACCGAGAGATCTTAGACAAGGGGGGGCGCATCAAAGAGCACCAAATCTCCTTATCCTCCCTCGAGAAGGTCCTTGAGGCCAAGAGTCTTGAAATATCCAACGAAATCGTACGCTCTGAACTACTTCAGAGGGAGTTAGATGACGTCAAGTCCTCCCTGGAGGACGCAAAGGCTGAATGCGAGGGCAAAGAAGAGGAAATCCATTCACTCAAGTCCAGCTATGAAGAGAAAATCATCACATTAAATGAGGAAATCGCATCCCTCAATTTGGACGCGGAGAGTAACAAGGAGTTTGTCCGCTCCATCGAGTCCGACTCCTCAGACATGCAAGCCAAGTTCAACCTTAGGGCAAATGAACTAGCCACTCTCTCGGATCAAAATGAAAGCCTCAGTAAAGAAAACAGCGATTTACTTCGATCCAAGGAGGAGCTGAAGGATAAGCTTCAGGCTCTTATGGATGAAAGGGATACCCTCTATTCCGGAGTGGAGAAGCATGAAGAAGAGGTGAATGAGCTGAATATCAAGATCCAGGAGTCTCTTGATGAGAGGAACTCTCTCTCCAAGCGTCTCGCGGCACTTGAGGAAGAGCTCACTAAATCCCGTGAAGAAGCGGAGAAAGAACTCGAGTCTCTGAATAATTCCATGAGCGAGAAAAATAAGAACATCAAGTCTTATCAATCCGAAGTGGAGGCCCTCAATGAAAGGAACGCTTCCCTCTCAGCTGAGCTGGATATGCTAGAGAGCAGACAAACAGATATCTCGGAAAAGAAGTCCAAACAGCCACAAACTCCAATAATGAGGCCCAAATAAAGGATTTGGCGTCCAAGCTTAGTGCTTTAGAGGATGAAAAGAGGTCTCTAGCAGAGGAAATAAGCTCCCTCAAGGACAAAAACAAGGAAGTCGAAGAATCCCTCTCACATCAGCTTCAAGCGCTTCAGGAGGAAAATAATCGACTCCATGAGGACTCAAAGACCTTTGGAAAGGACAGGGATGATGTTATTTCTAGTCTAGAGGACTCCATCGAAGATCTTCAATCCTATAAGGACTCCATTAAAACCGAGCTGGGAGATAAAATGAGTGAGATTCAAGGCCTCAAAGAAATCAACAATGAGCTGCAAACAATTATGAGTGACCTTAATGCAGAGTCCAAGGATAAGGCATCACAGATCCAGGCTCTTCAAGACGAGATGAAGAACCAACGAGAAAAGGATATGCAAAGCATAATCGACACTGAGGCTGCTCAAAATGTTTTAACTTCTCAAATAAATGACTTCCAAGAGGAATTGAAGCGTAAAGCAGAAGAAATTGAGAAGCTTTTATCTGAAAGAGATCACAAAGAAAAGGAGCTTCTCTCGTTGAGGGAATCCCTAGAGCAATCACAGGAATCCCTTCAAAATAGCCTTGAAGAGAAGGCGAAGGAAAACTCTGGCTTGCAAGACAAATTGGATTCCTTGAAAATCAAGCTAAATAGCATTGAGGGCAGCTACAACGCCTTATTGGAAGGAAAGGATGGGAATAACGTCATTGGAGAAAGGGATCGACTCAAGGCCAAGAATGAGCAGCTTGTGGACAAGGCTCGTAAATTGATCGTCAAGTGTAAGCAGCTAGAGAAGGCCCTCAAGGAAAAAGACGAAGCCCTACTTCAGACAAAGAAGGAATTCACCGAGAAATGGGAGTCAGAAAAGAGCGAAAAGGAGGAGATATCCTCGAAATATGCCGACCTTCAGAGTAAGCACGTAGCCCTAGAAAGCAGCCATCAAGAAAATGCTAGCAGAGTAGAGGAACTTCAGTGTGAAAATGAGACTTTACAGAGCGGAGTCATAGCTGAGCTACGAAGTGAGGCCGAGACTCTGAGGCAGCGAATTGAGACGCTTGAAAGAGAGATGAAAGAGCTTCTAGCTCAGAATACGGAGCTGCAGAAGACCATCGAAGAACTTAATGAGTCACGCAAAGAACTCTTCCACACCAAAGAAGAGGCTGTTGTTGAAAAGAAGAAGGAGGACTCCGAGAATGATGGTTGGGATGATGATGGATTCACGCTGGATGAAGCGGCACCGCTTCAAGGGAAGGGTTCCAAGGAGGATGAAGATGCTGGTGATGGCTGGGGAGACGATGAGGATTGGAGTGCTTGGGGAGGACCTACTCAAGAGGAAGAAGAGAGTGCCAAGCTGGAAAAGGATTCTAGAGAGCAGGAAAAGAAGGATTCTCACAATGCCGAGACTGAGCAACGTATCCAAGAGCTCACCCTGAGTTTGTCCAAGGAAAAGGAAAAGCTAGAGGTTGAGCGGAGCAAGTTCTCCGAAGAAGAAGAGGCCCTTTATGAGCGAATTGAAGCTCTTGAAAAGGATGTTGCGGATAGAGACTCAAGCCTCAAGGCTCTACAGGCATCATTTGAGACCTTAGAGCAAAATGCAGTGAATTCTGAAGTGCAGAAGTCGTCTGAAGAGAAACTGATGAATGATAATAAAGAGAAGTCGGAGTTAATTGAATCCTTGGAAGCTCAGCTACGATCACTAAATGATAATTTGTCCTCTTCTCTTGCAGACAGACAGGACTTAGCTTCAAAGCATTTCACCTTAGAGACTCGCATTGCTGACTTGGAGAATAAAGAAGAGGAGTTAGGTGCCTGTAGAGAGGCCTTAAGTGAATCCAAGGCTCTGTATGAAATGGAGCTCAATAAGGCAAATGATCTCTCGTCAAAGGTGGACTCTCTTCTTGAGGGCAAAGAAGCCCTCATCCAGGAAGTGGAGTCGCATAAGAGTCAATTTGCTGAAGTGTCTTCCTCAGAGGCAAAGATTCGCTCCGAGTTGGATCAACTCAAAGAAAGCTCTCTCAAGATTAACACAAATGAGAGAGAAGAGATTCAAGTGTTGCAAGGTGAACTTGAGGGGCTTCGCTGGGAGTCCTCAAACAGAGTGAGTGCCCTCGAAGGAGAGCTGGAGCTTCTTCGCAGGGAAGCCTCTCAGAACCAGGAACTAGAGACCTCTATCCTGCAACTCGAGGAAGCACGATCCCACAAAGAAGAGCTGAGCCTTCAAAACGCTACTCTGACTGCAGAGCTGACAGTGTTACAAAATAAGAACAAGGAATTGGAAGAGGCACTGACGGAGCTGAGGTCTTCCTCCTCCTCTGTGGACAATGAATCCCTGAACGCTCAAATTGTCCTTCTTACCCAAGAGGTTGAGGTCAAAAACAGTCAAGTTTTGAGCCTTGAGGCTCAAATAAACAACTTGCGAAGTGAAAATGAGGTTTGAGCCTTCGAGTTTCTCAATTGACCATGGAGGAACAAATACCTGAAGGAAGGGTGTTGCCGCTCCCACATGAAGGCAATGAAGAAGTGCTTCAAGTTCAACACGTTGCCTCTTCCCCTTTTGCACCTCCTCCAGATGTGACACAGTATCAACAACAGCCAGATGTTGCTCTGCACTACTCCATCCCTCAGCCTGACATCATGCCCTCTGGCTACGTAGATCTTGTGAGCGACGAACCCTCGGAGCAACACCAAGCCCCTCCCATTAACGAGGTCCTCCCATCATCTCATGAAGAGCCTCAGGAAGTTCAAATAGAACAGCTCTCCAGCCGGGAATTGGATAATTTAAATGCTCAACTATCTGAGCTTAGAGAGTCCAAGGCTTGCCTAGAGAGCAGCCTAGCAGAGGAACGGAGTCTCTACGAAGTGACAATCAAAGCGCTTGGAGAAGAGTTGTCCTCTAAAGCGGCAGAATTAGAGACACTCAAGCAGGATAATCCACTCACCTCAAGTCAAACGCCTACTGCCAATAATACCCAGGAATTATTACCCTCATCAAGGGAAGAAACGCCACATCCACCACCTCTGCTACCAGCACCACCCATGGAACAAGAAGGGGGACTCAACAACATTGAATGGTATGTGGAGCAGCTCAACACCTATCAGACGGCCATCGTTGATTGGCAGGAATGGGGCCGCCTCAAAACAGAGGAGCTGGAGGGCTACGTCAACGCCTACACCCAAGTCTCAAATGAGCTTCAAGAGATTCTCTCAAAAGCCGAAGAAAAGGATAGGGAAGTCCATGGATATTCCTCAAACGTTGAGTCACTCTCCAGGGAGAACGAGGAGCTAAAGGCTGCCGCGATGAGGAATCATCATGATTATGCACAATGCGTTGATAATTTATCTGCGGAAGTCAAGCAGCTAAAGGACCTGAAATTGGAAAATGATCAAGAGATCCTCAGATATACTCAGAGCCTTGAGTCACTAATGCAAGGAAACGAGGAGCTAAAGCTCGCGGCTGAGGAAAAAAAATAAAGAAATCCTTGAATATTCAAAGAACATTGAGTCTTATTCAGCGGAAAACAATCAATTAAAGGCTGTGGCCGAAGAGAAAGATAGATCTATCCTCGGATATTCTCAAAGCCTCGACTCTTTATCGCAGGAAGTCCATCAATTAAAAACTATGAGCCAGGAAAAAGATAGATCTATCCTTGGATACTCTCAAAGCATTGACTCTTTATCGCAAGATGTCCATCAATTAAAAACTATGGCTGAGGAGAAAGACCAAACGATCCTTGGATACTCACAGAGCGTCGAGGCTCTCTCCTATGAGATCAATCAGCTTAAACTTGCTGCTCAGGAAAATAACAATAGTGAAATCCAGGGATATTCGCATAGCATTGAGGTCCTTACATACGAAATTACGCAGCTCAAGGCCTTGACTGAGGAAAAGGATCGAGAGATCCTCGACTACTCCCAGAGACTTGAAATCCTCTCACAAGAGACGAATAGACTCAAGGCAGAGGCCTCTAATGAGGACTCCTGGAAAGCAAAGCTCCGCTCAAAGGAAATTGAAGTCCTTGATTTGACCGAAACGGTGGAGAGGCTCAAGTCTGAGAAGGAAGAGCTTCAGGAGGAAGTGAACGAGCTTCGGGAGCGGAACGAGTCCCTTAGATGGGAGGGAGTCTCCTCTGAGGTACTCGAAGACTTGAAATATCAATTGGAAAAGGAGAAAAGCACCAATGCTCTCGAAATAAAAGCCCTCAAACTTGATGTCGACAATCAACTCAGCAAGGAAGAGGAGCTGAATAAATCCAATTCCAAGCTCCAAGGGGATTTGGACCTTGCGCAGTCCGTTGTAAAAAAATTGGAAGTGGATTTGAAGGAGGCAGAAAAGGATATTAAGCGACGAGAAAAGGAAAATGGAGAAGCTCTTTCTAAAGCTCAAAGGGAGGCTGAGAGCCATCAGGAAGAAATCAAATCGCTTAAGGGATCCATTGAGTCCACCAGAGAGATGAATCAGGAGCTCTCGGAGCAATTGGAGAAAGAAAGATCCGAGAAGTCAAGTCTATCTAATGTAAGTGACACTCAACAATCTATGTTTAGAGGAGAATAAAAAACATGAGTATTAAAATAGAAGACATTAACTAAGTTTTAATTTATAAATGTATTTTTCTATTAGTAGCGTAGCTATACATTTGTAATCTCGTTCCATCACTTTTAAACATATTTTAAAATTAAATTGAATCTTTTCAAAAAATCTTGATAACTAACAAAATTAACGACTAATATATACTTTAAAATAAATCATTAATTGAACTTTTGGTGTTTCCAATCCCATTATCAGAATATATTTAACTTGACGTGAGATGATGACATCCCTCTTGAAGAGTGGCATTAATACTATTTTCATTCTTATAAAAAGTCTGTAGAAAACTTATAGCTATCTAAATTTTACTGGATTAATTAAGTAAAAATATTATTGTATGAATGTATTTGATGTAACATCAGTTAGCATTCCTTCCGAAGAGATCATGGATTCTGGATGAGGGGTTCCTCAGTGTCTCCTGAAGACGGGCAAAGGTCAAATACTAAACATCCCGTGGGTGAACACGGAGTCACATCGTCATAAAAACGGCAATAATAACAAACTAGATCACATCTGACGTCATGTTAGATATATTCATACAATGGGATTGGATACCCAATTTTTATATACACATTTTATTGAAAAAAATACTCAACGTTTCTCTTTTATTATACTTCAATAATGTAAATAGAGTTGTACTTGATTATTTTCGAAGCAAAATCTCTTAGGGAATGAATTAAAAGTATTATAGCTGTACATTTTGTCTCTCTCCTTACGTCCTCCTCAACATTAATACTTCTATTCTAGGACAAGTCTAACGAAATAGAATCTAATAATACGGAGATCGCATCCCTTAAGGAGGAATTGCTCTCCATCAAAGGAAGCCTGGAAACTGCCAACACCGCACTCTCCGAATGGACCAACTGGGGACAAAGCAAAATGGCGGAGTACGACACTCTATTCAAGTCCTATGAGGAGTACGTCAATGCCTACAACACAATCAACGCAGAGCTCACAACCCTCAAAGAAACTACTAAACCTACTCCCTCCGTAGAGACCATGGATAAAAATACAGAGAAAAGCCTTGTTGAAGGAGTAGAGAACAAAGAATATGAGGACTTGAAGCTACAGCTCTCTTCTTCTATGGGGGAGATTGAGAAGTTGAAGAGGAGGTTCAAAACGTTCGTCTTCGTAATGGAAAGCTCACTGTTAGAAGCAAGCAGATGGAGAAAGAGCTCAACGCCATTAAAAAGTCTGAAGGAGGAGGGAGTAATACCACTGAATGTTCAGATCAGGAACTAAGTGCCAAGAACTTGGAGCTGTCCCAGGGTCTTTCCTCTCTTCAAGATGAGTTACTCGAGTCTGCCAAGAACATGGAGGACCTGAATAATGAACGACAGGAGCTAGAGAATAAGGTCGATCAGCTTCTTCACGACAATGAGGTTCTAAGGAACGTGAGGGCCGACTACGAGAGCCTAAGGATAAAATATGACAGCCTGATGTCGACTAATATGGATCCTAACGCCGCAGAGCTCAACTCTCAATGGGAGACTGAGCTCCAACGCAAAAATGAGATGTTAGCTACGATGGAGAGTGAGTTGAGTCGACTGAGGCTCTCGGGAGACAATGAGAGATTGGAATTGGACAAGTCCCTCCGGGAGAATAAACAGCTGAATAGTCAAATGAACCTTTGGAAGGAGCAAATCCTGACAGATCCTTCCAATCCGGGACTGAGCCCGGAAAATGAGCTCCACTGCGCTAGACAAGCTGCATCTGCATTTCAAGTACAAGTGGAACAACTAACGACTGAACTGACCAAGGTGAGTGAAATGCTGCCAAATAGGTTTGCCATTCCGGTTCATCATAATTAATCAATGGATCGAGGAAGAACATTGACTTTATTTATGACAGAATTGATATCTAAGCATTAAGGTGGGAAAAGTGGTGAAGGGAAATAGAAAAATGTTAAAATGGAGGAACATGATGGCTTCGTAAAATTATAGATTTGTAGAAGATCAAATGAGTCGATTTCATAGTCATTTCCTGCATTACTTTATTATTTCTCGTCAAGCCTTACAAACTTTAATATAATCCATTCGTTTGATCATATTTGCCCCAAACATCAGATAATGGTTTGCCCGAAATCTAATAAAAAGTTTGTTGATCTCTAATTGTATTACATTGTTTAATTAAGTATTATCATTGCTTTCCCATTTCCAAAAATCTAGGAATGATTTCTTAAAATTGGAGCTTTAACCCTTTCCACAACTTATTTTACAATTACCAACTCTCATTGGTTATTTTTATTCAAATATTTCCCACCAATTGAACTTATTTTTAGGTAATAATATCCAAAAAATACATTTCTTTATTTGCTCATAGTTAATTAATAAAGACATTATTCGTGTATAGAGTATAGCTTTTTATGCAATTTGATGATTATAGTGGCCTCCTAGATAATGCTTTCTGTTGTTAAACCAAATGAATATTGACTGGCGAGTGATATTTAATGTACGCCTTTGCACTATATTTCCCAGCTACAAGAGGAACGCGACACCCTTCAACTCAAGCTATCCAATGTCATGCGTCAGTGTGAGCGACAAAGGGAGTCCTCTTCCCGAGCCAGTACGGCTTGCTCAACTCCAATCCCCTGGATGGATCCATCCCTAGTCGAAATCAAAGAATTAAAGTCCAAGTAAGTAAACATCTCCGTTGTTATAAGAGTTAAAAAATAATGACTCAGAAAAAGTGAGTTGAATGAAAAATGAGTTACTAAATAACGTAATACGTTTTCATTTCCAGCCAGGATTCTCTGCTTTATAGTGAACGAGACTTGAAATGAACGTTAAGCAACAAAAAACATACGATTTATTATACTTATCCTGGATGCAATGTTTGTTCTTCTTAGATGTTCAATATATTGCTCCAAACTATACCATGGCGCATGATGTTCCCTTCTATTTGGTTCATATTTAAGACCAGCCGCTTTTATAAGAACATACTTAAAGACGTTTTGCTTAGGCATAAGGAGTTTCACAATGTTCACATGAAGAATCAAAAGTATAAAAGGTTTAAATTTATTCGTTCTTTAATGCTGAGTTAGTTTTAAAAACTATCAATAATTTAAGAACAATTTAAAAGCAACTGAGAAACTATCAAATATTCTATACTCCTAAATTGTTTGTCATAATTCTTCTTAGGGATGAAATAATATTATAAATGATTATTCAAAAAACTCTTTGAGTAGGAAAATTATTTAAAACTTTAATGTTTAATAATGTTATGTTTGTAACACAATTTTCCTGTTTTATTTGTGTTTTTTATATATACATTTAAGTGAAAGAAGAAAAAAGTACTAATTATTATTATTGTCCTATTCGTGTACCCCTACAACTAGAATCTGCGTGAAGAGCGATTAACCAATAGGAATTGAGTATATGGTATGAAGTCCTTTTTATATACATAATCAATAGTTAGTCTTAACAAAATTATACGGCTATTGTAATACTAAATGTGTTCAATCTTATATAGAGAGCAGTATAGGCCATTAGTTAAGTTTTTAAGGATATATTTATTTAGGGGGGGGGGGGGGATCTTATTCACAATAACTGATTGTATACTTTTTTTTATCCAATATTTTTAAATAAATCATCAATAGTTATTTTTTATATTACACTAATCAATATGCTTAGTTAATTATTATTTAGCCCTGGCTCAAATCCATATATTCATTACCTCCGCCGAAGGATGTATTGTTTTCACTGGCGTTTGTTGGTTTGTTAGTTTGTTGGTTTGTCAGCAGGATAACTCAAAAAGTACTGAACGGATTTGGATGAAATTTGTGGAGTCGTTGGAAGTGCCAAAAGGAAGAAGTGATTAAATTTTGCATCTCTGAGTGCCGAATTAATCGCCAAATGAGCTAAATACTAAATTTTTCAAGTTACCTACTCTGCCAATAGATGTCGATGTGCTGTGAAATTGGGTGCCGGAGCGTCTTCCTCTCGAAATTTCCGTCTAGGGAACCCTGTCTCTCTACGCCTCCCCAGTCGTGAAAAATCCGCCTCGGAAGGCTCATGACGGCGGAGGTTTGCACTCTCTGAGTGTATATATGCTCTAGTTTATACTGTTATTATAATATATGGTCAAGTAGTTATCTTTACTAAGTTTGAAACAGCAGCTCTGATTTGAATTTTAAATCATTTGTAGCTCTCTATAAGTCACTTGTTCATACTCTGGGTAGCGTTTTTCATAAATACTCCCATTTATGCATATAACTTTTTTTACCTTCTGCATGACTTACAATAGAAAATGACGACAAGACTTATAAGAAAGAGAGCCTCTTTTAGATATTTATGAGCCAATAATGTTCCTCTTGATATGGATCCCCGTTCATGGATCATCAAATTTTCATTCTTCTCACCCATTAATTTATTTTTTAAAAATCCATAAAGGAATCCGCAAATGAGTCATTTGGACTGAGCAAAAATCAAATCTTATGCAAGATAATTATTTGCGATTAACGATCATTTTCATATATCTCTGATAGCTATATCATTGTTAGTTTATTGGCACACATTTTTATTAGATTATTCTGATATAATGGTGTTTTTTTAAATAGACAAATTGTTATTAAAATAATCAATGGCTTAACAGCTATGTCGTTCTTACAATTTTAGAATAATGGTTATGAATGATCACAGATGCATATGTTATTCTTTTTGCAATATATTCGACATATTTTAAGACTTGGTCAAATCAATCCTTATTGTGGCTGTCTCTAGTTAATCTATACTGAAGTAGTAATAAATTCATGATTCATTAGGACATGAACTCTGTATACAATTGCACCAGCAATATGACAAACCATTGAAGAGTGACTTATCAACTATTTCATTTTGTATTTATTATAGAATCGAGGAGTTGGGCAATTTAAACTATGCTTTGGACATTGAGCTGCAGAAGGAAAGACAGACACGGGAAGCCATGCAGGCTCGCTTCCGCCACCCATCCTCAAGTTCCACGCCAGTGCATTTACCTCAGAAGTCACCCTCATCCGCTGACCTATCCTCTACGTCCCTGTAAGTTTAATGATCAGTATGCGATGTTCAGTTAATGTTTAAATTAAATACGGGCTATATTACACTGTTGTGATTCAATTTTGAGGTAAACGTGAATATACTATATAAAAGCGGCAGCTTAATGTCAAGTAATGACAAACCTTTGAAGAAGACATTTTCTAACCATATTTTTTGTGATTCCGAACTACCAATCTTTGTTATTAGATACATATTGACGTGTGTACATTGTACACACGTTTAGGGTCAAAATATGAGAGAATTGATGTAACGAAATCTCAGCAATGTCATTATGCTATTTTTACTCCAATTGTATATAAATGTTTATTTCATTTGTAGGTAGAAGGGAAAAGATGAGAATAGGTGCTTCCTCACGGGTATTAGGGAATGCATGAGTGCAGGCGGTGGAGACAATAGTTTTATTTTTGGGCCTGCCTACTGAGCGATCTGAAAACAAACATGATAATACATTTATTAATAAAATATGATAGTCCCAAAGTGAACTTAGCTAATATCCATTATTTGAATACAAATGAATCACTTTTCTCTATTTAATATGGCTCAGGAAGCTTTTTAATGCAAATAATCCTAAACCAGGGTATTAGTCAACTCTTTTTATTTTTTCAAACAATATAATTCTTTAAAGTGAGCTTAAAAACTTTTGATTTACAACAAATCCCTGACTTCATATTTAGTTTCTTACGGTCGCTCAATGCACACTTTGATAAGAATTCAACGAAATATGTATATATATTTGATGTTTTGACGAATTTGGCTGGATTTTTGAAGTCAAATGCAATCACCAAATGAGCCTCACCGCACTTGACATCTTCTCACGTTCCCCCCCATCATCTGTTCCATTATAACCTCAATCTCATGAGTATTCGAATACTCATAATAGACATGTAGCTCATCTAATTTATGTATGGTTACAAATTCATTTCATGCATTTTAATTAATATTAATACTAATGTCCTAATAACTTGAGCATCCTTAAGTACTCTCATTATAAATCATTCTCTTAACCATATTATCTACTTTTTTCTAGATCTGCTGGAGGCAATGTTCTACATTTGTGATAATGATGTTTTGATAATTTTAAATAAAAATATATATATATTTAATTATGAGTCCAATGAAATCCTGGATCGCAAACCCCCAAAACCATTGGTGCTTCTGCTGAAAATACTACTACAACATCCATGAAACTACATCAACAGCTGCTACTACAACTTTTTCATATCCCTCGAACGACGACGACGAAAGCTATTTTATTTCAACTTTAATAAATATATATAGAGAGATAAAAAAAGTCCATCATATGATATTTTATATTATTATTATTAATATGTTCAAAAGTTATTACAAAATATAATGAAGTAATTTAAAAATAAACGGCTGGTTTGATTTTCATACATGGAGAAAGAAGAATCCATATTCTGTCTCATACTGCGTTTTATCAAACGAAAATTCTTCAAGTCTTCTTCTTCTCCTCTCATAGGCTTATTCTACACGAAAACTAAACTTTGGGCCTGACAAATCAAATGACTTCTCCTTCAGACTCATAATGAATGCAATTCCACTCTCGAGGTCCTCTGGGATATCCTCCTCTTCTTGATGAGCTGCAAATTTCATGAAGCCCTTGCTGCTCAAGGTACGTTGACGGGCAAGGATCGAGCAAAAGATGGGGTGTCCTTCTTTTTTGAGGGACGAATGAGCCTGTGTGTTAAAGAGAAAGAGAAATAAAGGATCATTCAATATATATATATATATATATATATATTAAAAGTTGTTAAAGAGTGGAAGGGAAATAAAGTCCTTAAGGAATCTTGGCCATAGAGAGCTTATTGAATTCTTCAGAGAAATACGTCATATTGACCAATATAAACAAATCTTTTATATCTCTATGATCAATTTACGATGACGTAGTACATATCACTTTGTTTATATTGGGCAATGGTGACAGCTGAACGATGATGTTTCTCTGCTATTGAAGGGAATAAGCTCTATATCTTTATGTCTCTATGATCTTATCAAGCACAGTACACCTCAATGTAAAAAAAATACTCATGAATGTTCAAACTTGTTTTTTACAACTATATCTAAAAAAGTACATTCCATGGTTATCAAATATATGTTAAGTCATTTATTAAAAATATTCATTACAATAGACAAGATTCTTTATCGAGGGCAAAGTAGTTATAGAAGGGGCCCATTTGTTTGAAAATGATTGTCTTGTAGAAGTTGTGCGTTCATTTTCTTTGAGATAAAAAAGTGCTTACATTAGTTAATGTAAGCAGGGGTAGATAATTAAGGTAGATCATTCATTTACGCGATTTCTATATCTCTGTTCATTTATATATTATATGAGTCGGAAGGAATGATATACTTGAATATGATTGGATAAGACTTTGCCCAATCCCATTGAGACTCAACAAGAGTCGTATTTATAGACAATGAAAAAAGGATTTTTGTACGCAACCTTCGATTGGAGGATCCTTCATTTTCTTTGTTATTCTCCTCCTCCTCCTCCTTTTCGTCTTCCTCGAAGGGATCCTCGTCCTCAAGAATGGTTCGATGATGGTAATGGGGCTCTTGATGCTCAAGGAAGGAGGGCGACCATACTCAAAGCCCTCTGTGAGGGGATCTTGCATGAAAAAGTCGTTCTGAATGGATTCTTGGGAGGAGGACGAAGAGTTATTGGAGTCTTTTTGTTGCTCTGAGAAATGGAATTGAGCTGCTCTGGACTGCTGGACGATCCATGGACGCTCCCCTAGAATGAACAAAATACCACTCATCATCCATTGAAGTCTTAACAATGCACATGGGAAATACTCTACTTCTTACTAAATTAATTGGATAAGCCATTGGATGACGTCAAATGATAGCATAGCTCCCAAAGAAGATGATCATAATACTATTCATTTTTATGAAAGTCTATGAACAAACTTAACTTTTTGATATTTTTCAAGATTAATTAGGCATACAATCATTTGTATGAATAAATCAAACGTGACGTGAGACCACATCCCTTATGAAGAAGAGGGTATTCATAACCTTATATTTAGAAAAATTTATTGGATATCCAATCCAATCGTATAAATATAATCAAGCTTGTTGATCGGAGGGTTTTTTTCTGATTGGAGTATCGCAAACGATACTGATCCCTTTGATCGAAAGAAATTGTAAAAAATTGCGTTACACTGGTATAAAATAATTATAAGAGAAAAAGTTTACTTAAAGCAAGAAGACAGGCGTCATTTGAAGGATACTGTACAAAGTATCACCGTCGACATTACAACACCAACCGATCCAGGGTATTAGGGTTCAAAACTCTTCGCCGATTGGGCCAAACCAATCTCAATGATATGGCATTGGGCCCCAAATTATCTGCTTATGAGCCATCGGGTCCCACAAGTTACAATAACGAGAATCGGGGTTTCAAACCCACTACCCATTAAAACTGGCGGGATCTGAAGACCTTTAGACAAAAAGCTTCGCAACACCAATATCACTTTTATTAAAACTGGCAGGACTCAATAACCCATCGGCGTATAGCCTTTGGAAAACCCATTGAGACAGATTTTAAAAAGCCCAATTCTCCGTTAGTTCGTGGAACACGAAAGTCTCATATTCAAAATTGTATTTAAGCGGTATTGTATTTTTATAGTTGTGTCTTATTGGTAACTTCACTATTAGCCGTATCGGCTACGTTCAATCAAAGTCCTTTTGACATAATTCGTATTATATATATGAATAAAGAATTGAAGTAAATATAATTATGCTAATTGATCAATTCACTTACTCACAAAATGAAACACAGTCACGACGTTAGCATATTCATTGAATAACAGTCCAGTATGGATAAATCTATGGGATTTGTAATATAGGTGAATTATATTGCATATTTTTATGTTTTCTTAAGAGATTTAAAAGTCCCTTTTGGCTAATATAAATGATATGAGGAAGAAATAGCTCAAGAAAAATGGACCAGAAAGAAATGACCCAAGATAATAAAGGAAATAATGGTACATGGAGAAAATGGTCCAAATATTTGCCCCGTTTACTAATAATATGAAATCATTTATCTATAATGGTCAAAATATATTATTTTTTTTTAACCATTGTTTACTCAATTTATAGGAGAAACAGTATTTGATCCATACTTAGTATTCCACTCAAATACTAGCCTGTTTTGTACCCTTCTTATCATGGATTTCTTTCTGGTCCATATCCTCTGAAACCAAAATAAATCCATGATACAACTGAACTAAAACATCACTTTAACCTTCTTTTTAGCGAACGAATCCGATATAAAGCTTCTCTCTAATACGTGTCTGCGGAGAGCTAAGAAAGGAGTGTCCATTTAAAAATACATATTTAGGAACCAAAAACATACAATTAATTGCATTATTTTTTAATACATGCTTAATATGATGACTGTCCCATATATTAACTATATTTTTGCGTTCATTTAATAATATTGCCATAAAATCAACTTTCGAAGTTCGCATTGAAATGATTGTAATATTTTTGTGTAAAAGAAAACAATTTTAAAATAATGATACAATTCATTAAAAAAACCCTGCACATAGTAGTCACGTATATCTATTCGCAGATCAGCATCGTTTCGATCGATACGTAATATATGCATTTAATTAATTAGTATTGTCCAATAATTCCTCCAAACAATTTATTGTAATACAGGTACTAGTTCATATTAATAATTAAGGAGTTATTAGTTTCACAACTCGTAAAGTCGCTTCAATAAACGGTATCCGTTTTTCACTTTCAACTCTCACGTGCAAAGGGCATACATATAAATCTATAAAATGCTTGTTGTAAGGGAAATACTGTAACTTAAGACAGTATATATAATATATATACATATATATACAGTGGTCCCTCGAAAAGTCGCGATGGCCCGGATCCACTACACTATGGGTTCCCAAACTTTTCAATTCCACGACCCCCCAAAAACGATTCCTGAGACTGGTGACCCCCACTATCTTCTGAGGTGGCGGAAACATAACAAAACTTGTATATAGGTCACAAGCATTATGGCGTCTCGCGACCCCTCCCTTGACGTCTGGTGACCCCCACTTTGGGAACCCCTGCACTTACACGACCACCGTGATATATACGAGGGTCGCGATGTTGATATATATTCTGCTATTGAGTTCATATGGGGACGTTTTGCCGTGAAAAACGGGAGCCAAGCCGTCGTCGCTTAGTAAAAGAACTGCAAGATGTCGAGGGCGAAGTAGCGAGGGTCGACTGTATATATATATATATATAATGTGAGAAACAAAACAATAAAATGCCTTCTCAAAACTAAATTATCAGTCTAGGGCAGGGTCGGCAACCTGCGGCTCCTTAGAGCTTTTCAAAAATGTTAGAAAATGAGAAAAGATGGAGGAGGAAAATATATAGGACCATTATGTGCATTGTTTGAATGATATGTATTTTTTTTTTTTGTTTGCGGCTCCAGATTAATATATATTTATGGACCTTTCAACATTTTGGGTTGTGACCCCTGTTTATTATATCATAGGATTTTCGATCAATTTTAAGCTCTAAAACATTTTTAATGTAAGCCTTTGTTTTAGTGTATATCTTTTATTTATATGTATTTTATAACTCTGGGCAAAAAAAAAAAATGTGCATATCGCAATATATATAAAGAACACAGCAAACTAATTTAGATACCTTAAAAAATTTAACTATAAAATATTTGAATACTTAAGGTTGATCAAAACTCCCAAATATCTCCTATGTTGATCCTCTCAATAAGCAAAACAACATGGGCTTCAGCTCCCCCCTCCTCTTTCTTCCCTAATTATCAATATTTCTATGGTGAAGAGGCCATGCTAGACAATGTATATCTCAATCTCTGGGTCTGGTTATCTGAACCTTGTTATCATTGTGACGCAGAAGTGTGAGGAGATGAAGAATGGTGTCGTAGTCGGACTCTGCGTTTTGACGCAGTATTTCCAGCTTTCCCTTAGAATTGCGGAGCCCGAGGATACGGATCGGCAAAATAACATCACGGACTTGAGACGGCTCTGACTTTGAATCTTCTCCTGGCTCAGATATTCAATCAGAGCGGCTTCATCTCCTGAAGTCATCTTGAGGAACGTGTGAGGGCTTACTGAATGCTTCTTTAAAAAGGCCTGAACAATGAACTGCCTTCCTCTTCTTCTCCTTGTTGTTGTACACCGTCTACTTAATGTACAACTACAAATAAAAAAAGTATGTTTATTGGATGTGAAAAAAGAATAGAAAAGAACACACATAATACAAGGTTAGACAAGAACACTATTCAACTACAGTTCTTCTATATATAACGTAATATCTTCCTTTTTCTCCTTTTATTGACGTCACTGGGTGAGCCATACAGAAACATTGAGTTTTGAATAATGGATTGGTATTTTATTAAGCTCCTATAAATATTAATATTGGTTCTTTTGCATCAATATTGGTCGTTTCTATGAATTGTTTGTTTATACTTTGCTACTTTTAACTGAGAATGATCCAAATTCGTACTCTTGATTATGAGGGGTTCCTTTAAACCTACATAAATTTGCTTATGACAACTCAGTTATGTAAAACCAACGATTCCATTTCTCTTTGAAAAAAATATATCTGGCTTTATAAATAGTATCTTTGTTTCTCTCCTTGAACTTAGTGTACAGTATTGGTAAATAAAATTCCACCATTCAGTGGTACAGTGACGTCTAATTTATTTATATTTATAGCTTTGGTTCAAATTCGAAGGAATAAATCGGGATCAATGATAAAGCAATGCCTTTGATAAAACCTGTAATTATTGCTGGGAATTTTGAATCCATAAATTTTTTCTTATGTATAATACTTTCCACGTGATTTATCATAGAAAATGATAAAAAAAAGAGATTTACTCGACTCGATCAGATATGTATTGAGATAATAATGTCCTTTTTTTATTTATATATTTATATTTTTCTATAATTATAAGTCAAGTAGAGAATAAAAAAGGTTATGTGCATACATAAAACAGACAATTTATTGTCTGACAAAAGTCCTACAATAAATGAAAAGTTTAGAGTGGATTTTTTTTATCCCGATTTATTCATCTCAGGTTCATACTTTGCGGAGTCTCAAAGTATATTGGGTTATGATATTTTGATGGACATACAAAATATTGATATTTCGGATATTATTATCATTTTACTGCTTGTAATAAAGAAAAAACCCAGAATAAATCAACCTGCAATAAGGGATAGACAAAAAATATATGTAATTATAAATTAAAATGTATAATTACATGTTTTAAAACCTTTAACATAATAAATATATTATTTTGTATGTTTGTACGAACTGTATAATTTATTTAAAAAATCAAAACTCCAATAACTATGACAATAAAAAATTAACTTTCACAAAATAAGCGATAATGAATAAATAATGATACTTGTCTCTTTGCTCAAATTTGCATCATTGCCCTAAATTTTAATAGTTATCGTTCATGACTTACTTACTAATACACAAAAATATGACATACATAACTTAAATTGTAGCAAGAATAAAAAGTATTTGCATTAACCTTTATGATTAACATCTTTGATGATTAAATGAACTTACGCAATAAAGTATATTTCCTCCAGTTACAAATCCTACAATAAATCCAATTGTATATTTATAAAAGTTTTATAGCTTCCATAATTATGGAAAGTTAATCCCCTTTTTCGGAGTATCTGCTGTTAATACCGAAATAAAAAATGAAGCTTTTTGTTTATAGTTAAGGATTTTATTATTGTATGCAATTTATAGTTATTACTTTTGTGTTTTTCCACTTTATACTAAATAGCAGCTTACATAGAAGTTGAATAATGTTTGTTTATTGGTTATAAAAATGGATCTCATATTTTTTGTATTTTTTTAACAGCCTCAATATTCGACATTATTTCTATTGCTGTTAATATTATATAATTAAAAAATATGGTTTAGTTCTTAGCATACGTATAGCTAGGCTTGGCAGTGTGGAATTTTTATTTTCTAGACGAAGTAAGATATTTCCATTATTGGGGTGGTTTATAAGATAGTTTTTCCCGCTGATTTCAAAAATGGAAAAAAAAGTTCAAAAGTGACTTTTTAACCGGAAATCGAAACCGGAAGTACACGAGCTGATGCTCACTGAACGCTGAAAGTATGTTTAAAAGACGCGCAGTACAATTTCACATAAGTATGCGAAGTTTCAAGACTCAGCGTGATTCAGCAAATAGAAAATTTTCAGATTTACCGAAAAAAAAGTGTCTAATTGACGATTAATTCTAGATTTTCAAAAAAAGGTTTAATTCGATGTCTTTATGGTTTAGTTAAAATAAGGAAGAAAAAAGACGTCATTTGAAACCGAAATCACCAATTTGGTCAAGTACAGACTTTGGAGAACTATCAGATGCCAGGTGATGCAGGACTTTGGTTCTTACTGAAAACTCCATAAAATATCATTTTTTTATTATTTTTCAAATGATAGAAGAAAATACTATTAAAATCAGGTATACCCCCTCCTGATAAGAGTGAACTACTATTTTTGACATTGAACTTCAAAAATGGTTCGTTCTTAAAATGATTATGGTTCCTGGGTCCCCGAGGCAATTTTTTTTTTTTTTCAAAAATCTCATGGTGGGTCTATTTAGGGGTTTTCGGGGTCGCTGATCACGATAAGCGTGGTTAAAATGTCTAGAAGACTTTAAAACCCTTCAAAAAAGCTATTTAAATGCGTTTGATGGTGTTTTCAGCAAACCGGAAAATGCGACCTCGGACCGAAATCCGACTTCAGATTCGAGTTCCTCGGGTCGAACTTACCCTAAACCACTCCTAATATATAAACAATTAACCTTTTCTAGAAAAAGTGTCTCACACTGCCAAGCCTACGTATAGCAAATATACTTTCTTATTGTATGATTTTAATTAAATAGACAGGAGTTTTATCCCTTCGCTGTTGTGAACTGAATAAACTGTTTTGCATTTTGTAACCCGCTGAGTTTTGGTTATTTTAAAATGTCAATTTTGGTACATAGAAATAGTTTTATAATGAAAATATTTCAATTTTTTTAATCAATAATATGTTAAACAATTTAACAATCACTTAATTTAATACAAATATTTAATTAAGCATTTTGCTCCCAATGACGTCATGAGCATGAGGGTTCTGCGATAAGATATATCTTTAAATAAACCTTGCAGCATTCAATAATGACAGAGACAACGAATGGAGGATTGATGAGGAGATGAGGACTCTGACGTAGAGTTTTAAATAAGAATGCGTCACAGATCAAGTCATTCTTTATACATACACCAGTGCCTACTCTAAGCCATTGATATACACCAAAAATATATAATATAATAATTAATTATGTTATATATTTAAATGGTTCTAGGAATAATTGTATAAAACACTTATGCATAAGGAAATCTGATAAAGCATATTTGTGTTCGGAATATTTGATAATAGGAATTTTTGCCTGACGACACTTTTGTATAAATGTATTTTTAAAGAAAAACTACTAACTTTTGGGCCCAGCTTATCAGTCAAAATAGCTTTATTGAGCATTAATGAGCACATTTAGTAAGTTTTATTTTATAAAACTAGTAAAATGAGCCCATTTTGAGTACTTTTCGTTCATATATAAAGTATATAATAGACCCAAAGGTACTTATGAACATTAAGCTACGGTAAGGTAAGGTAGGTTTCGTGAGGAATGAACAATAACATAAGAAATAATAATAAGCTCAAGACTTTGTTATGCTAATTCGGACAGTTACGAACTTCCCGGATCATTTTTGCTGGTCTTTAAGCTGGAGAACCTTCCCTGGCTACAATAGATCCTTGATGCACTCCGGATCCCTACAGTACTCCGGATTCCCACCGGTCTGGATCCCCAGGCACTCTCGGGATCCATACAGTTCTTCGTATGTTATGGCACTTACTCCACGACTGATCGCCACAAGAGTCCTATCAGGAGGAAGCGAGTCTTAAATACACCCGATGTAGAGAGCTCATGGAAAGGGCTGCACTTTGAATGTGAACGGAGTTCATTGGACCTCAAATATAGTTTGCATCCTATATTTTATTACGCACTCTTATTAAAGTTTTGTTGTTTTATCTCTATTTGTATACTCTTTGCATCCTTGTCTCGAAGAACTAAATACACTAAGTTAATTTGATCTCCACATTGCTTCTTATTTCTATCTGAGACCCATGGTCAAGAATATGTTTGCCTATTAACCAAAATTAAAGACCAAAGAAAAACTGATTGGCCTAAATACATATTTTTCATCTATTTATCATCAATTATGAATATATAACCAGAATAAAAGTGTATTTTATTAACCATAACAAGAATAATTGTTTAGATTTATTAAAACTTGTAAAAAATGCCTCTGCAACGTTGTGTTTTTCGACATTGTTGTTAAAAGCATATTATCCTATTCCTATAATCTATCAAATATAACATGGAACATCAAATTCATTTTAAAATAGCTTCTTTGACTCTATCATTTCTTTTTTTATTTAGTAAAAAGAATAACTTATCTTATGAAAAACATAATAGAATAATTTCATTTTTGTATCACGTTAATCATTTTTATATAATGTGTAGAATTGTTTGTCGACAATGCTTTTATTAATTCCTTTTGGGACTAATGGACATAAAAATGTGAAGGACTGGGACTAGTGATGGAACTTTTAAGTAGTGCCCCTAATACATATTATCAATTTTCACCCTCCATGTAGTCCTGAAGAACGCCTGCATTCCACGGATTTTTGCATTATTACGGAATAGTTCCAAGCTACCACACCAGATTTTTTCGAGCATTGAAGGATTTGGAACCTTCTCTTTCCCCCGAAACATTAATGATCGACTTTGCGAAGGCGATATGCAATGCGGGGGGGGAAATATTTCCTGACACAGTCGTCACAGATGTCTGTTCCATTCAGGAAAAAAATATATTATAAACACATTGTGGAGTTTTGGCTTGCGGGACCGTTATGTGTGGACCCGGACATTTAATATCAAAATTAAATGCCTCTCCGCCTTACATTTCTCCCCCGGATGATGTGATGGAAGGCTTCATCGAACTCGTAGACGATGGCGACATTGCCTCAGGACATAGTGGCGTACTTTGAGGCAACCTACATCGGCTGTGAACGAGGCATGGGAGAAGGCGTCGACGAGTTATATATACGATAATATTGGGAAAAATCTTTTTTTAATTAGTAAAAAATCTGTTGAAATATTTTTTTAAAGGAGAGGTTTGTGAGGCTTAATACTATATAAAAGAGAGGCCAGAGAGAGTCTCTAGTGTTTTCAGTTTTTTCTCTTTCTATGTCAGAGTCGGTATTAAAATCATCCACAGCCAAAAGAATCTCCAGAAAAAGTGATGACGTTTTTTTTTTTTAGAAAATAATTTCCAAAAAAAGTAATGCGTAGTGAGGACGTTTTTTTAGAAAATAATTTAAAAAAAAAGTATGTGTAGAGATGACTTTTTTTTTCGAACAGAATTTCCAAAAAAAACGTAATGCGTAGTGTTGACGTTTTATTATTTTAGAAAATAATTTCCAAAAAAGTAATGCGTAGTGAGGACGGTTTTTAAAAAAAGAATTTCCGAAAAAAAGCCAGAAATGTTTGGGAAAATTGAAACACTGAACGCAAAATTTTTTGCGTTCACGTTCAAAAAAAAGTGGCGTTCAGTTTACAAGCCTGATATTCCGAACACAAATATGCTTATAAGATTTTCCTTATGCATAAGTGTTTATACAATTATTCTAGACCCATATTCGCTTCTAGGCGCAGTGGCCGTGCCTGCTTTGGGATGTTCTGTTTGAAGGTTTCCGTTCTCGCCGGGAATGGAAGTGGCCGTATTCCGACTTGCAGTATATGGGTTTCGCCTTTTAATAGGTAGATGTCGTGTAAAGCATTTATACAGTATCAGTATAGCCACAAAATAAGGAAGAATTCAAGAGGAGAGCAAGCGTGCGCTCAGTATCCGAGAATGATGCTTGATCAAAATTAGGGCTGTGATCAAATAAAACTGGTAAAATCATGTTTAGGTTGTTAGCAGAGAGAAGAGAGAGTGCCAAAGGAAGTGTTTTTATTAAAAATATTTGTCTTTTACAGGTAGTTTGGAGGTTGCGTAGAATGGTGGGGTAAAAAGTTCCATTGAATAAAAAAGAAGTGAAATCTTAATACATAGTTATATTATCAATATTATCGTTTACAATAAATTAAATAGCAATGTTGAATACTAGATTAATTAAATAAGTTTAATATTTAAACATTATACATTTAAATAAGATTTAGTAACAAAATATAAGAAATTAACATATACATAAGAGATCTTGTATTAAAAAAACACTTATTTCAAATTGGACCTAAAGGGCACGAAAAATTCTTTGACGATGGATAAAGTTTCCAGCGAAAATTCCCCTCCTATTGTGATCATCTTTTAGGAGTTTTTTTAGTCGCAATGACAAGTATTTTTTTCAATACAATATGAATTAAACAATTGAAGTGATTTTCTGTTCCAATTGCAGTGTTGGAGCAATGTTCAACATTTACAGAACTAAAAATATTACTTTTTAACTTAAGGAGGCAAATGTAAGTTAACTTTTCTATAGCTTTTTTATCATAAAAAGAAATAGTTTTGGATCGTAGAACTTCTTCGGTATGATAAAGGAGCTCACAAAGTGATCCAGAGGGGTGAAGTAATCCCTTTTTTTCATCTTCATAATAGTTTTTCATTAAAATAAGTGAACGATTAGGATAAGGATCTATTTCAGAATGCTTCAAAGCACTTCTGCATTCAATGCATTTTAAAGCACTATGAAACACTTTACAATAGAACCCGTCAATATATGCTATTGTAGCAGAGCAAACTTTACAATCTCGAACTGTACAAAAATGATTTTCGACGTCGTTTTCCTTTCCTGACTCATAGCTACAGCTAAACTCCATAATATCGAACTGCTGTTGAAATTCGAGTCCGGAGAAAGAAGCTGATGAAAGAGAGAGGACCACAGTTTCGTCTTGAGCAATACAATTTGCTGCTACACTGCCCAATACATTCTTTGGAGAATGAAAATGTAAAGTAAAGGCAAACTCCTTAACTTCTTCGGAATAAGCTGAGGACTTAGATTTCCTAGTAAGCAATTGCAAAATGAGGTCTCGGTCACCATCGAATTTTTCAAGGGCAACAGCGGCTTCCATATTTATCAAGCCTTCTTCTCTTAGTCCATTGATGGTGTCCATTAGCTTATGGTTCCTCTTTGCTGATCTCTGTGTCTGCTTTGCTAGTCTCATATTGCTCTGGTGCAGTATTGAAACCCTTGATTTAAGCTCCTCGCACTTTTTACGGATAAGGTCTTTATCATCTGGGTACGCATACCCATGTTCAAAATTGTTTTGCTTTGCATCGTCCTCATCCCCCTTCTCTTCCTCCACCTCGTCTTCAATCCGGCTTGGTCCTGCAGAGAAATTTATACTTTGACAATTTTGGATAACAATATCTAATGATACCAATGAGAAGGAGCTGATTGATAGAATAGAATTCTTAAAATACTTTCACACACTCCCAAATTACAATTGAAAGCATTCGTTTACTATGGAAGAGACTTACATAACTTCAAACGAAATATTTATATCATATGTATAACTATATTGGTCATTCAAATTCGAAAAATACTGCAAGTTCATAGAAAACTAAATTTATTTTAAGGTTTATTGGAGCTTTTTAGAATCATTAGTCTCACCCTTACTGTCTACTCATTATTTTTTTAAATAACTAAATACATTTTTATACAAATTTACATTGTCAATCGTTCAATTTATGTGCATACCTGCAGTGGGCTCATTAATTTGCCTTATCAATTCCCTCCTCTCCTTTTTGGGCGCTGATTGGTAATAACGAGGAAAGGTAGGAAAAACGCCTGGAATAGCTCCTCTTTTCAAATACCTCCTTACTCCAGGAATGAATGTCTTTATAGTCTGATGGCAAAAAATGTTCTGAACAAACTCGATAATCGACGTTATCCTCAGGCTTCCACTTCTTTCTTCGCAGAGCACGTATCCATTTCTGCCTTGAATGTGAATCAGAAGGTAATCTATGGAACGACACTCCATTTTCATTATGAGTAGAATTCCTGCAATCCACAGCTACACATCCATTCACCATATTGATCAATAAGTTATAATACAACTTATTAGCTTAGTTGAACTAACACAAAAAATATTTTAATAGATAGAAGTGTTTGATATTTTTGATTTGCCCACCATAGACACGCAACCTCATTGTTAACACGAGAGACACATTTTATCCTTAGTTTGGCACTCTCTTCTTCTCTCTGGTTGATAGATATGATCTCCTCATATCAAGATATTAAAAAACAAGTTTACAGAGCTTGCAAGGGACAGCCATCAATCCTTTAAGCAACATAAGAAGTGTCGACTCGACCATGTCCATCGTCTCCATCCAACCCAAATCCTCTCCATCCATGATACTAGTTCCATAGACTAATAATACTTATTTATATCAAGAGATGTAACTCTAGCGAATCATATAGGGAAAAAAACCTCTCCATCCATTGAAAAAGTCCGGGAACCCCGCCTCCATACTATAAAGGCGGCTAACACAATCAGACATGAGACTCTGCTTCTCCCAAACGTGCAATTCCTTTACGCATGTACAAGATCCAAAGGCTCCTGGAAGCCCCAAGAGTCTAGTGAGTTTCTTCACATTCGTTAACCAACATAGAACACTACGGACAGTCAATTCTCAAGTCTAGAAAATTAAGGAGTTTTGGGGATAATGACAAGAAAAGCCTCTTCTGCATCTAATAAAAAGTACGTCATGAGCTTCCTTTTGCATCCAAACAGAACCTTCTTGATGAGACAGTCCAAGTGATCCTTCCTTAAGGGATGATGTTGTGGAGCTCGACAAGAGCTCTTCATATCTGCACGACGATGATGATAATCCCTTATATCATGAAGAAAAAAGAATAAAGTAGGGCAAAAAATGCCCGTCATCCCGTACGGAACAAGGAAATGCTCATTTACCTTTGTAAAAATACGATTTTAGTGCAATAAAAGTTTATTCCAGTAATTAAAATACAAATATGTATGGTAATTATGTATAAATTGCATGTATATATAAAGGTCCTAAAAAAGGGATGTATATTAATAGTAGTTCTTCTTTATACAAAAAGGTATAGTTTTATTTTTACTGTAAATATTTTTTTAGTTCAACAATCGGATGGCAAAAGTTATTTAGAGTGATGGCATTGACACAAATGTTGTAGAAATAGGAATATGCACCATTAAAGGCTTTTATTATATGTATCTCATGAAAAAACAAATATCTCGTGGGGTGAAATCAATATTCGATCTAACATTGTTTTTAAAGATTTTTAAATTTGAAAGTTTTCAATCATTTTCAGAAAAATAGGGGGGGGATTTGAAGTATTTCATAGTGCTACACATAACATATATTATATACAAATATACAGTTTTAGTAAAATAATGACCCATTAATATATATGTTATTTATATTAATGGGTCATTATTTTACTAAAACTGCATAAATTTGCATTCATGCACGTTAACCAATGTTCGATAAGTTTTATCAATCGGCGAATTTCCTGGCTTTAATAAAACCTAAAATTGATCTATTGGAGAGATTATGGGAGCGGCCGGTCCGATTGACGGAAACCCGAAGTGAGAATGCCCCTTTCAAATAAAATAGAGAGCAGCTCCAATTAGAGAGAAATCAACGATGTAATCAGTTGCGAGACAAATCTCACCCAGGCGTGATCTTTCTTCGGAATGCATTGAGACGGGCCTTAAGCCTGAAAAAAGTATTCCTCCGTTAAAAGAGGTCTTCAATGTGGGGACTGTCGTCCTGAAGGAGGATGAGGAGAACTCATCCACCGTTCGACCTTACCCACAAGATGAGGACGCCAGAGTCGATTTACAAAAATAAACATCAAATATATAATGACGTCAATCTTCGATCCCTATAACCTCAAACAAGCGTATCTAACATCAAGGAATACTAGAAGCTAACTGGAAGGATGACGTCATAAACGGGCAGCCCTTTATGCACACCTAAAGGCCATCATTATCAGTCGTAATATTTATTTCAAAAAACGTGGTTGTGTAGTGTTATTTTAAGTTCTTTATATTCTGTATTCAAAGTGCTCTGCTTCTGTTTTAAACAGGGATAATAATATATGCCAAAGAGGGACTACTCTTTCTCGGACGATCTCTTTGTGAAGCTCAAAAGTCATTGATATCCACAGCTTTCGCCCCAATCATCTGTCAGCCATTAATGCGGCCCTCTTGAACAATGCCACATCTGCTTTATGCCACGGAGGCGGAAAGAGTCGCTGCTATCAGTTACCAACTGCGGTCCAAGGCGGAGGCACTGTAGTCCTATCCCTCCTGGCATCCCTCATATATGATAAATTCACAAAGCTCGACGATCTGGGAATCCCTGCAGATCATCTTATCGGGGACGACTATGGCCGGCAGCGGAAAACATACGAAAAGTTCTGTCTCCTCACACCCAAAATCACACTTCTCTACATGACTCCCGAGAAGGTATCTGCCTCTCAGAAGCTCAATACAGTCTTTTGAAGCCTTTATTTCGGAATCCCCTCAAGCGATTCGTTATTGATGGGGCCAACTATGTGTCTCAGTGGGGACACGACCTTCACCCGGACTACTAGTTTCTTGATAAGCTCCAAAGGATTTCCCCCAAGTCCCTTTTATTGCACTAACGGCCACTGCGACGGCCCGCGTCCGAACGCACATTCTACATCATCTAAAAATGAAGTCTCTAAAATGGTTTCTCTCCTCCTTCAACAGACAGAATTTGGCCTATGAGGTCCAACCAGAGAAGCCCATCCAAAACTGCTATGCTGCCCTTCCCGTGGACTGCTACCGTGAAATGGCTATTAAGCTGCCTTGCTCCAAGGGTGAAATAATGGACATTGTTCATATGAAGGAGCTTTGATACAAGAGCTACGAGGAGGAACTTATCCCAATTTACCAGAGTTTTTGGACCAACGGTGAGTTATTTGGAGGATAAGGAATACGCTGCGTTTCTAAATAGCGAAGAAGACTGGGGATTTTCCGTATTTTAGCTCGAGCATCGAGTCTATTGGTGGATGGATGTCCAAGTCAAAGTAAGAGTTTCTAACTATTTTTTATAAGAGTTTCTAATTATTCATCTAAAATAAAAGTACCATTTTTATTATAAAGCAATTTAAAATATGAATGATTTTAAAAAGATATATATAATATTAATCATAACTATTTTATTTTATGATATAGATTTTTACTTTATTACAATATCAAGACAGTAAATAAGTATTAACTAAACATTAAATATGTTGAGTGTATTGTTGTCAATTTTAATAGTATCGTAGCTATACGTAGCTTATATTCTGTTTTGACTTTGTTTTTTTGTAATGAAATGCAAAGTGCATCATTGTTTTTAATTAAATAATGTTAAGGTAGTGAGTAAAACAGGATAGAGTCCGCATTGGCCGTTAAATATTAATACTAACTTATATGTCTTATAAATTATTCATATTGTATAGGGGCGGAAGA
>CP045902.1:5342003-5360945 GCA_013387185.1 Caligus rogercresseyi
ACAACCCATACTTATTCAAACATATGTATGTATTTTCTATAACTTTGTTAATCTTACTAAAGAAGAAACCTTTGTTTGGTTGGTGCAAGACAATCCCTCCGAATTAGAAACCAAATTCCTCCGAATATAAATATCTAATGGAACCAAATGGCCGACATAATATTTCCGATTAGCCATCCCAGATTCATCGATGTTAACGACACAACCTTTAATTTTATTAGGTATATTTGTCAAATGGCTCGAGCAAATATTCCTAAACTCGGAGTACCAGTTGTTAGTTCAGACACGTCAAGATCATGTTGTGCATCGTGCTCACGGAATTTTCAGTGCTCAGACCCATGCTATCGTATGAGTATGGGAGAACGGTTCTCTTGATTACATGTTAATATAATTAATAATTATATTAGTTTTTTTACACTACATTGACAATAAAAAAGCGGAACGTATACTTATGAAAGCACAACAAAACCCTCATTTAGACCGAAATAGTGAAATTGGACCAATATAGACCGAAATATAAAATTGGACCGATACAGACCGAAGTACACAATCAGACCGATACATATCGGTCCAAATGTGAGACCGTTCAATAGACCGATTTAGACCGATCTTAATTTGTATTTTTTTTGTGAAGAACTGGGCCTGTGATGGAACTTTTAAGTGTGCCCCTAATACATATTATCAATTTTTTACCCTCCATGTAGTCCTGAAGAACGCCTGCATTCCACGGATTTTTGCATTATTACGGAATAAGTTCCAAGCTAACTACACCAGATTTTTAATTTTAATTTTTTTTTTTTGCTGAGGTGGAAAAGACATCCTGTGACGACTTGTCAGGAAGATTTCCCGACCTTATTGCATATCCCCTTCTCAAAGTCGATCATTCATGTTTCGGGGGAAAGAGAAGGTTCCAAATCCTTCAATGCTCGAAAAATCTGGTGTAGTTAGCTTGGAACTTATTCCGTAATAATGCAAAAAATCCGTGGAATGCAGGCGTTCTTCAGACTACATGGAGGGTGAAAAATTGATAATATGTTAGGTGCACACTTAAAAGTTCCATCACAGGCCCAGTTCTTCACATTTTTTAATGTCCATTAGTCCCAAAAGGAATTAATAAAACCATTGTCGACAAACAATTATACACATTATATAAAAATGATTAACGTGAATAAAAACAATGAAAATATTCATATTATGTTTTCATAGATAAGTTATTCTTTTTACTAAATAAAAAGAAACGATAGATTCAAAAGAAGCTATTTTAAAATGAATTTGATTTCCATGTTATATTTGATAGATTATAGGAAAGGATAATATGCTTTTAAACAACAATGTCGAAAAACTCAACGTTGCAGAGGCATTTTTGACAATTTTAATAAGATTCTACCCAATTATTTTGATATGGTTAAGAAATACCCTTTTATTCTGTTATATATTCATAATTGATGATAAATAATGAAAAAATATTGTATTTAGGCCAATCAGTTTTTCTTTTGTCTTTACTTTTGGTATTGTCTTTAATTTTTGTTAATAGTAAACGATATTCTTGACCATGGGTCTCAAATAGAAATAAGAAGCAATGTGGAGATCAAATTAACTTAGTGTATTTAGTTCTTCGAGACAAGGATGCAAAGAGAGTATACAGATAGAGATAAACAACAAACTTTTTAATAAGAGTGCGTATAAAATATAGGATGCAAACTATATTGAGGTCCAATGACTCCGTTCACATTCAAAGTGCAGCCCTTTTCCATGAGCTCTCTACATCGGGTGTATTCAAGACTCGCTTCCTCCTTGTCACGACCAATCTATCAGTTTAGTATCATCTCATATTATATATAAACTCGTTAGCATATTATTGATTTTCATCATGAATGATTATTCATCATTCATGTTTAATGTTTTCTCTCTAATAACATACCCTTTTTCCCTTCTCAACGAGGAGGTTTTTTATTGTTACTATGCGTTTACCCCTTTCCGGTGAGGAAGGGAGGTTTTCTTCTTCTATCCATGGAACTGATGGAGCATCATTTATTGTTACTTACGCGCCATTTCTTTTCCCGCTTAATTATTCATTATTTTCTGTTCTTATATAAGAGGCACTGCCCGTCCTCTTCATTCAGTCTTTGTTTTCACTTAATAAAGATATCACCTTTCTAACGCCATTTCTTGTGTTTTATTTATCAAGGTAATAATTATTTTATTACTCTGAGGGTCTATTATTACAGCTAGCTGTCAGGGGTCCTGGTTTTTAAGAGAATACAGTCCACTTGTTGCTACACTCCTGATAGGACTCTCGTGGCGATCAGTCGTGGAGTAAGTGCCCTAACATACGAAGAACTGTATGGATCCCGAGAGTGCCTTGGGGATCCAGACCGGTGGGAATCCGGAGTACTGTAGGGATCCGGAGTGCATCAAGGATCTATTGTAGCCAGGGAAGGTTCTCCAGCTGAAAGACCGTAGGGAAATGTCGTCCAGCAAAGATGATCCCGGAAGTAGTGTTGTCCATCGGCGCGATTTTTGAGCCCGAGCCCGCCCGAAAGACTAATAATTGAGCCCGGACCGAGCCCGATTAGTTTGATATGCGCCCGACTTGCGCCCGCCCGGCCATTGGGAAATATATTTATAGCAGAAAGAAGTTCAATTCAACAGACCCGAGAAAAAGTGAGGACGTTTTTTTTTTTAGAAAGAGGTTTGAGGAAAAAAGTGATGATGTTTTTTTTTTTAGAAAGAATCTCCAAAAAGAAGTGGTGACGTTTTTTTTAGAAAAGAATTTCCAAAGGAATTTCCAAAAAAGGAGTGATGACGTTTTTTTTAAAAAGAAGTTCCAAAAAATGATGACGTTTTTTTAGAAAAGAAGTTCCAAAAAGTGATGACGCTTAGAAAGAGACTTTTTATTTGAAAGATATTTAATTAAATTTGAAAAAAGCCCGCCCGCATAGCCCGCCCGACTTTCATATTTTTTGCGCCCGAGCCCAGCCCGGCCCGTCGGGCGGGCGGGCGGGCAGGCGGGCATGCCCGCCCGATGGACAACACTACCGGAAGTCCGTAACTGTCCGAATTAACATAACAAAGTCTTGAGCTTATTATTATTTTCTTATTTATTGTTCATATCCTCACCAACCTACCTTACCTTACCGTAGCTTAATGTTCATAAGTACCCTTATGGGTCTACATATTATACACTTTATATATGAACGAAAAGTACTCAAAATGGGCTCATTTTACTAGTTTTATAAATAAAACTTACCAAATGTGCTCATTAATGCTCAATAAAGCTATTTTGACTGATAAGCTGGGCCCAAAGTCAGTAGTTTCCTTAAAAATGCATTTATACAAAAGTGTCGTCAGGCAAAAATTCCTATTATCAAATATTCCCAGGCTTGTTAGCGTTCAGCTTTTTTTTGCGTTTAGCGTTCCGTTCAGCGTTATAAAAAATAGCGTTCCGTTCAATGTTTTTGCGTTCAGCGTTCCGTTAGCGTTCAGCGTTCAAATATTTAAAAAGTGACGACGTTTTTTTGGCTGTGGATGATTTTAATACCGACTTGACATAGAAAGAGAAAAAAACTGAAAACATAGAGACATCTCTCTTCCTTCCTTCATTTTTCTGGCCGATTTGACGACGAAAGTGAATGAGGAAGACAGTAAGACCGCCCCTCATAATTCATCTAGAACAGTGGTTCTCAAACTTTCAATACTGAGTACCACCTGAGAAACTATTCAGCTGTCCAAGTACCACCATGATGACCGATTTTAAAATATAGCCATATATGCCTTCTCAATTAGATTTTAACACACAGGAGACACGTTTATTCCTTTTTGTGGTAATTTATTATACCCGAATTGTTACCTTACTGAATCAGACATTCACAACAACTCTCACATAGAAATATATATATATATTTTTTTACTCTCACATAGAAATATACACACTTAAAAGTTGTATCATGCTACTAAGCATGTTGCTAAATATGAATAACTTGCACAAGTTACCTAATGAGAGGAGTGCGCCTGTCTCTCTGCGCACAGTCCTTTGATGTCTGGCTCTATAGAGCACAGTTTCAGTCTTAGGTCTGGCTCAGCATCCAACCTTGACCTGTATTTGGTCTTTATGGCAGCCAGTGAAGAAAAACCTTTCTCACATAGATAGGTCGTTGCGAAAGGCAGGAGAGCGCGCACGGCCTTGTCCGACAGCACGGGGTATTCCCCGTGTTGCTGTATCCAAAAGTCCAGCAGCGACTGTTTTTTGAAATTACATTTCAGAGTTCCATCACAAGACAGTTCAATTAAACTCTCCTGCTCAGCAGCAGTTAAGTCCGTGGGCATGTCAGAGGTTTCGATGTTGAAAGGGTTTCTCATCCAGTTCTTTTCTTTGGGTGTCACAGGGAAATATTCCCTGAGTTGCTGCCTGAGGGAGACGAGGTGCGCAATGATGTTCTCTCTGACGCGGTCATCAAGTTGCAATTCGTTGTCAGACAAAAAACTGTCCAAAGAAGGAAAAGCTGACACATCACCTGCTTTTGCTTTGATTTCGAACAGTTCCATCTTTTTCAGCGCTGCGCTGATTTTATCCTGCACGTCAAAAACGTTGACAGAGAGTCCCTGTAATCCCAAATTTAAGTCGTTCAAACGTGAGAATATATCGGACAAATACGCAAGCTCACTGAGCCATACAGTGTCTTCAAAAAGGTGTGACAAAGGAAAGTTCTTGTCCTGTAAAAACACCAGGACCTCTCTGTGCAACTCGAACAGTCTTGAGAGCACTTTGCCTCTCGATAACCACCTTACTTCAGTATGAAGAAGGAGCTGGACGTGCTTGCTGCCCATTTCATCACACAGTACATGAAACAGACGGGAGTTCATCGGTCGGGCCTTAATAAAGTTCACAGTTTTTACCGCAGAGTCAAGAACAGACTTCAACTCATCAGGCATCTTCTTTACAGCAAGCGCCTCTCGATGGATGCTGCAGTGTGTCCATGTCATCCCAGGTGCCACCTCGCGAATCCGGGCTGCTACTCCACTGTGGCGTCCACACATTGCCCTGGCTCCGTCTGTGCAGACACCGATACACTTTTTCCAATCAATCCCATGTTCTTGGATAAACGTGTTCAGTAGCTGAAATATGTGCTCAGCTGTAGTCCTGGTCTCAAGGGGCTGACAGCACAGGAAATCCTCATGAGCTGCACCTTTGTATTCATACCTCACATATACCATCAAATTCGCCAAATCTGCGACATCTGTCGTCTCGTCCAGTTGCAGGGAATACAATCGACTATTTTTAATTCGTTGAATTAGTGTCTTCAGAACGTCGTCTGACATAGACCGTATTCTCCGGGAAACAGTGTCTTTGGAATGTGGCACCAAGTCCAACTTTTTTGCTGCCTTCTCCCCACACATGATGCGTGTTATTTTTTTAGCAAGCGGTAGACATAACTTCGAGCAGATGGTGTGTGGCTCACCTGACCTAGCTACGAGCAGGCTAGCTTCGTAGGACGCTTCCCGTGCGTCGGCTGAGGGTGCAGTACAGCAACGAACTGCGGACTTTGACAGCTTCAGCTCGTCACGTTTTCTTCGAAAATAGTCCACCGGCTTGTCTTTTAAATTTGGGTGTTTTGTATGTAGGTGCCGTTTGAGATGGGCTGGTTTCATACTGTCGTTGCACAGCACTTCACAACACACAACGCATTGCGGCTTCTGGTCTCCCTCTTCCCCGCTCCAAAAGAACCCGAACTCTAGATATTTTGGGTCATATCTTCTTGCAGCTTTGCGGCGTTTTCTGTTCGAAGAAGCCGCAGGCATTTCAGGGTCAGCGTTGCATCTTTTGTTAGCACTAGAAGTGCTCGGTGGTTCTGCTTCCTCCACATTGCTTGAACCATTATCGTCAGACTCTTTTATTTTCTCCTCCGACCTTTTCCCTCCACTTAGCCACGCCTTTAAACTCATTTCCAGGTTATAACATTACATTTATTTAGCCTTTGCATTCACGTGTATGTCCCTGCTCGCACCAACAGTTGAAGTGATGATCCTATGCTAGTGATCCCATGATTCTGTGCAGCAGCCTGTACGTGCCTACGTAAGCAGAGTACGTTTGCAACAAATATTTTTTTGAAAGACAGAATTTTAATTATATCAAGCTACATATTTCGTTTGAAACATTGTATTTATAATGCATTGTATTTTTCTGGTTTTTTTAAAAGTGAAAATGTGGAAAATGAAAACATCCCTGCATACCACCAGAGAGTGCTCGCGTACCACCAGAGGGTGCTCGCGTACCACTGGTGGTACGCGTACCACCGTTTGCGCACCACTGATCTAGAAGATAAAAGAAACAACGCATCAAAATGTATATAATTTTTTTGTAATAAATGTAAAACATAATAAAATAATTAGTAAAAAATCTGTTAGAATATTTTTTTTAAGGGAGAGGTTTGTGAGGTTTAATACTATAATAAAAGAGAGGCCAGAGAGATGTCTCTATGTTTTCAGTTTTTTTCTCTTTCTATGTCAAGTCGGTATTAAAATCATCTACAGCCAAAAGAATCTCCAGAAAAAGTGATGACGTTTTTTTTTAGACAATAATTTCCAAAAAAGTAATGCGTAGTGAGGACGTCTTTTTTTAAGAAAATAATTTCCAAAAAAAGTAATGCGTAGTGAGGACGGTTTTTTTTAATTGGAATTTCCGAAAAAAGTCCAAGAAATGTTTTGAAAAATTGAACGCTGAACACTGAACGCAAAACTCTTTTTTGCGTTCAGCGTTCAAAAAAAGTTGCGTTCCGTTCATTGAACGTGCGTTCAGCTGAACGCCGTTCAATTTTGCGTTCCGTTCACAAGCCTGAATACTCCGAACACAAATATGCTTTATCAGATTTTCCTTATGCATAAGTGTTTTATACAATTATTCCTAGAACCCATATTCAACTTCAAAAAAAACCTATGCAAGCTTTATAAAGGAAGCCGATACAATTTCCTACAAAATTCCTATAAAATTATCATGAAAATTATAAAGTATTAGTATTATACAATGGTTCAGATGTTTTTCCACGAGGAGTCCAAGCCTGGCATTTAATTTAAGACTCAAACAAAGGAAAATTAAAGGGCAATAATCAAAAGTACATGATCAATATGCATACTATATTTTGCCTTTACTTTTTTTTACTGGTGGGTGCATTTCCTTTTGTCAGTTATGTGACAACATAGTACACTGACTGAATGGAGAAGATGAAAATAATTGTTCCATTGTGGAATCTCGAACCTATCGCAAGGACTTCCCATCCGTTTTCAAAGAGTACAATCGTTTTATTGACATGAATTTCCCATTCCATCTGCACTCCATCAACCATATTCAGGAGGAAGCGAATCCTATTAACGTAGACTACAGCCTAACAATAACTTGGACTGATTTACGCCTCAAGTATTATCACCTTTACTCGGTCCATTTTCGAATTTTCAGTAAAATGTCGCCTAAAAAAATATGGATCTTATCTCTAGAAATTGAAGAAACAAAATGTTTTTTTTTCGAGAGTGTTATCATAAAGTTTCTGTTGCCAAAAAATAAAAATGGGACGGAAGAGATCTCACAAGGTATTCATCAGGAAATGAAGTGTTGCTGAAGCTGGATTCTCGTCATCAATTCACATTTCCTGCTGTTTTGATTTACATGATTACCCCTTCCATGTCCGAATCTACAAAATTGGTCTATTTATTCCGACTGGTGTTCAAGGAAGAGTTAGATTCATTCTGATGAACAATTTAGGAGAAAAAAAATTATTTTTTCTCATTACAAGCGTGTGTATAATTACAGCATAACCCAAACTCAAGTTCCACAATAACTGTTAACATCAATCTGATGCCGGTCATCGAAAAATTCATTTGGATAAATTTTAGTTCTTCCGTCGGCATTAAACCATCTTCACGTTCCTCCTAAGAAGGCAGCTGTCCAGCATGTTGTCCCTCACAATGAACTTGATGATGTGTGGTGTCTTCTACAACATTTCTAGTTCGCTCCCATGAACCTATTACATCAAGAACATCGAATCTTGGCTTTTCTTTTCCTGCAACAACACTTTATGATTTCCTCATATTTTTTTCCAATTCCTCCGACATCCAAGACTGGCATAGGTTTCAAAACTTAGGGCCCGTTATGGGACTGGTGCTTTTAGTTTGTGCACGTTGACTTATAATAAAAAAAGATCATGCTGGAGCAAGTTAATTTTATCCTTTGCTTAACTTATTTTAATATTATGAAATTAAAGTTTGTGGGACTTATTTTTAAGAGCTTATAAAAATATGCTTCTTAGCTTCCTAAAATAATGCACTCAATTCTTATTGTGTAGTTAGATAGTTTTTTCTAGACACTCTTTGACTACTTGAAGGATATTGGAATGTTAAAAAGTTTATTTTGGATAAAAACAATAATCTCTTTGACCGTACATCAATACCAGATGATCACTTTATTGGCTTTCATGATAATAAATTCTAAGGATATTTTCAATAACTACATCATCTAATACTTATGTTGGATTTTAGAATATATTTATCAGATCATTCATATTAAACTTCTGCTCTATTTGTGTATACGAGTGACTAAATTATCTAAATCCTATTCTTTAAACCTTCTTATGAATTGCAAAAATGACTTTTTGTCTTATCTTTTTATTTTCGATAAGTTTTTTCTATAATTTTATATTCAATTTTAGTATTGCATAAAAAAAGGATAATAAAAAAAGTAATTTGTACTACGTCATCGTAAGCTGATCATAGAGATAGATTATATCTCTATGATCTCCGATGTGTGTGTAATATAGACGATTACTAATCGTCTATATTTTCCCCAAGAAACACCCTAGCACTTCAGCTAGTCTGGGATGTCAGGGATTTTAAAATGAGTAATACAATTTATATATATATATATATATATATATATATATATCTATATATATATATATATATATATATATATATATATATATATATATTATATATATATATATATATATATATATATATATATATATATATATATATATATATATATATATATATATATATATATATATATATATATATATATATATATATATATATATATATATATATATATATATATATATATAATTGTATTACTCATTTTAAAATCCCTGACATCCCAGACTAGCTGAAGTGCTAGGGTGTTTCTTGGGGAAAATATAGACGATTAGTAATCGTCTATATTACACACACATCGGAGATCATAGAGATATAATCTATCTCTATGATCAGCTTACGATGACGTAGTACAAATTACTTTTTTTATTATCCTTTTTTTATGCAATACTAAAATTGAATATAAAATTATAGAAAAAACTTATCGAAAATAAAAAGATAAGACAAAAGTCATTTTTGCAATTCATAAGAAGGTTTATATATATATATATATATATATATATATATATAATATATATATATATATATATATATATATATATATATATATATATATATATATATATATATATATATATATATATATATATATATATATATATATATATATATATATATATATATATATATATATATATATGGGAATCGGACTTTTGTTAGACAGCCATTTCTTAGACGGACATTTCTTAGACACGGACACTTCTTAGACAGCCATTTCTTAGACGGACACTTCTTAGACACGGACACTTCTTAGACAGGACATTTCTTAGACACCCATTAAAAATGTACTCACAATTAAAATAGGCCCTCGGGTTCTGCCGAAAACAATCATGGTGTTTCGGAATTACAAATCCTCCACCAATGGGCCCTCGGGTTCCGCCAAACACATCGGGTGTTTTGGGGTTAAAATCCCCCGCCAATGGGCCCTTGGGTTCCACCGAACCTAATCGGGGTGTTTTGGGGTTACAAACCCACTGCCAATGGCCCTCGGTTCTGCCGAACACAATCGGGGTGTTTTGGGGTTACAAATCCACCGCCAATGGGCCCTCATGTTCCGCCGAACGCAATCGGGGTTTTGGGATTACAAATCCCCCGCCAATGGGCCCTTGGGTTCTGCCAAACCCAATCAGGGTGTTTTGGGTTACAAATTTCCCGCCAATGGGCCCTCATGTTCCGCCGGACACAATCGGGGTGTTTTGGGGTTACAAATCCCCCGCCAATGGGACCTCGGGTTCCGCCGAACACAATTGGGGTGTTTTGGGGTTACAATCCCCCGCCCATAGGACCTCGGGTTACGCCAACCTAATCGGGGTGTTTTGGGTTACATATCCCCCGCCAATGGGCCCTTGGGTTCCACCAAACCTAATTGGGGTGTTTTGGGATTACAAACCCACTGCCAATGGGCCTTCGGGTTCTGCCGAACACACTCGGGGTGTTTTGGGGTTACAAACCCACCGCCAATGGGCCCTCGGGTTCCGCCGAACACACGCGGGGTATTTTGGGGTTACAAATTCCCCGCCAATGGGCCCTCAGGTTCTGCCGAAACAATCGGGGTGTTTTGGGGTTACAAATCCCCCGCCAATGGGCCATCGGTTCCGTCTTACACGATTGGGCTGTTTTGGGGTTACAAATCCCCTGCCAATGGGCCCTCGGGTTCTGCCGAACACAATTGGGGTGTTTTGGGGTTACAAATCCCCCGCCAATGGGCCCTTGGATTCCGCCAAACCAATCGGGGTGTTTTGGGGTTACAAATCCCCCGCCAATGGGCCCTCGTGTTCCGCCGAACACAATGATTATATTTTCGGGTTACAAGTTCCCTGCCAATGGGCGCTCGGATTCCGCCAAACACAATCGAGCTGTTTTTGGGTTACAAATCCTCCGCCAATGGACGCCTTGAACGTATTACTTACAATGTATAAAATAAAGTTATGTCTGACAAACAAAATATATTCATTTATTCCTCATGAAAAGGCAAGCGTAAAGCCATTTTAAAGAAGTAAGAAAACGAAAACTATATTTTTAGGCTATGCTAGGCAATTATACTCTTGTATGTGGTAGTGCAGTAAAAAACATATTCGCAAAAATGTTCAACATAAATGAATGCCAGCAGCATCAATTGCACAATTAGAATTTTTGATTCCTCAGTCACAATTATTAATAATTAACGGCTAAAAATTAATTACCCCATGGAAATAAAATCCAACTGATCATTCATCCATACTTAAAAAGACACAAATAATGTATAACACAGATAAGACCCCAGATTCTTTAAGCGGTGGGTTTGAATTAGGTATAATAAGGGAAATTGACGTGGGATTAGGTTTTAAAACTCAATATGTTGTATATACACTTGGCATATCCCGATATTTTGTTTGGAGCTTGTTTAAAACACTCATAGTCGCAAGATAAAAATCTAAGGGTTCATTGGCGGTATGTTGTGAGACATTTCTTATGGGATTTGTAACTCGAAAACAGCCCGATTGTGTTTGGCGGAACCTGAGGGCCCATTGGCGGAGGATTTGTAACCCCGCAACACTATGATTGTTTTCGGCAGAACCCGAGGGCCCATTGGCAGGGGATTTGTAACCCCAAAACAGCCCAATCGTGTAAGGCGGAACCCGATGGCCCATTGGCGGGGGATTTGTAACCCCAAAACACCCCGATTGTTTTCGGCGGAACCTGAGGGCCCATTGGCGGGGGATTTGTAACCCCAAAATACCCCGCGTGTGTTCGGCGGAACCCAAGGGCCCATTGGCGGTGGGTTTGTAACCCCAAAACACCCCGAGTGTGTTCGGCAGAGCCCGAAGGCCCATTGGCGGTGGGTTTGTAATCCCAAAACACCCCAATTAGGTTTGGTGGAACCCAAGGGCCCATTGGCGGGGGATATGTAACCCCAAAACACCCCGATTAGGTTTGGCGTAACCCGAGGTCCTATGGCGGGGGATTTGTAACCCCAAAACACCCCAGTTGTGTTCGGCGGAACCCGAGGTCCCATTGGCGGGGGATTAGTAACCCCAAACACCCCGATTGTGTTCGGCCGAACCTGAGGACCCATTGGCGGGGGATTTGTAACCCCAAACACCCCGAGTGTGTTCGGCAGAACCCGAGGGCCCATTGGCGGGGATTGTAACCCTAAAATATAATAATTGTGTTCGGCGGAACCCGAGGGCCCATTGGCGGGCGATTTGTAATCCCAAAACACCCCATTTAGGTTTGGTGGAACCCAAGGGCCCATTGGCGGGGGATATGTAACCCCAAAACACCTCGATTAGGTTTGGCGGAACCCAAGGTCCCATTGGCGGGGGATTTGTAACCCCAAAACACCCCGATTGTGTTCGGCGGAACCTGAGATCCCATGGCGGGGGATTTGTAACCCCAAAACACCCCGATTGTGTTCGGCGGAACCCGAGGGCCTATTTAATTGTGAGTACATTTTTAATGGTGTCTAAGAAATGTCCCTGTCTAAGAAGTGTCCGTGTCTAAGAAGTGTCCGTCTAAGAAATGGCTGTCTAAGAAGTGTCCGTGTCTAAGAAATGTCCGTCTAAGAAGTGTCCGTCTAAGAAATGGCTGTCTAACAAAAGTCCTGGAGCCATATATATATATATATATATATATATATATATATATATATATATATATATATATATATATATATATATATATATATATATATATATATATATTATATATATATATATATATATATATATATATATATATATATATATATATATATATATATATATATATATATATATATATATATATATATTATATATATATATATATATATATATATATATATATATATATATATATATATATATATATATATATATATATATATATATATATATATATATATATATAAATTATATGAAGTATCAACATAAAAATATATAACTAAAAGCAAGAGTTTTTTCAAGAAAAAAAATAACCTTGAATTTAGAAATAAATACAAAACTACCACCGTCTGCTACCGACTATATAGGGGCACATTTTTCCTTAGACCTGGCTACTTCATTTGCTTTCCCTATGGTTTTGGCGTTGCGAAGTGTAGGGTTGCTATTCCAAAATAGCTGCATCACTGGTGACGAATGTGCCCACTGACTTAGGGTGTATTTATTATCTTTCTTTATCTACTTGTTGCTAAGGAGCTTTATAAAAGTAGCGTTTGTGTTTAACTGGCGTTCGAAGACTCTTGTTCATATTGAAGATCCCTTATTACCTCCGCCGAAGGAGGTATTGTTTTCACTGGCGTTTGTTGGTTTGTTTATTTATTTGTCAGCAGGATAACTCAAAAAGTACTGAACGGATTTGAATGAAACTTTGTGGAGTTGTTGGAAATGCCAAAAGGAACAAGTGATTAATTTTTGCATCTCTAAGTGTTTTTTAATAGGCAAAATGAGCAAAATACTACTAATAATAATAATGAAATGGGTCAATACGCAGTACTTTTTTCGGAAATTCTTTTCTAAAAAAACGTCATCACTACGCATTACTTTTTTTGGAAATTCTTTTCAAAAAAACGTCATCACTACGCAGTACTTCTTTCGGAAATTATTTTCTAAAAAAAAAAAACGTCATCCCTACGCAGTACTTTTTTAAATATTTGAACGCTGAACGCTAACGGAACGCTGAACGCAAAAACATTGAACGGAACGCTGAACGGAACGCTAATTCTTTTTTAACGCTGAACGCATAAAAAGCTGAACGCTCACAAGCCTGAATTTATCCAATTAAAATATTAATCGACCAGAAGAAGAATAGTTTCTTAATGGAATGATTTTTTAAATAGATCTTTAGAGTTTATATTGTTTTTATACTTCGAAAGAAATATTTCAAAGACTGTTTATTTACAACTCCCTCGATAAATTATAATATTATGAGCCTGACTACAGACAGGTCTCACGACGTAACTCTCCTTATAGGGCTCTGACAGAGAGGAAACAATGATTAGAGATAGAAAATCAGGCGTGTAAAAGGAAAAATGTTTGAATGGGAATGTTGTGGGGATCGGCAGAGGTACACACTCTCTGAGTGTATATATGCCTCTAGTTTTCACTGGTGTTTGTTGGTTGTTAGTTTGTTGGTTTGTTTATTTGTTTGTCAGCAGGATAACTCAAAAAGTACTGAACGAATTCGAATGAAACTTTGTGGAGTTGTTGGAAATGCCAAAAGGAACAAGTGATTAAATTTTGGCATCTCTAAGTGCTTTTTTAATATGCAAAATGAGCAAAATACTAAATGAAATGGGGTCTCTATTCAGGGAGTAGGAAAGAACAAACGCTAAAAATATATTCATTGACGTATTATTGTTCATATATCAGCTCAGGACTATGTCAACCCAGTGACGTAGCTTAAACTTCTTCCTCTTCCCGTCTCTGAGAGCTTTTTAATATGCAAAATGAGATAACAGAGAGCAGAGCCCTATAAGGAGAGTTACGACAATAGATTGGAGCGCCACCTGGTGAAATAGCATGGATTGGCTCAAAACAACGCTTGGAATGAAAGAAACTATTATTGTTCCTATGTTATTCTTAGGATAAATAAATCGGAATCTATGACAAAAACTGTGTCTATAAAACCTTTCATTCATTGGGGGTATTGTTTCAGTAATTAAATAGTCTCCCTTATGCATTTAACTCCATATTTTATACGTGATTTACTAAATAATATAAAAATATATATAAATCATGTGGTAAATAAATAAAATTATCCATAAGAAACGATTGTCCAAAAAGTATCCCAAGTATTGATGAACTGGATTTATCATTGAACCCGATTTATATATCCAGATTAGTGAAATGATTATTATGTATGACAAAATAATTAAAAAAAATATTTTTTTGTAATCGAAATATATTTTACAACATGTAGTAATAAAAAATACAAAAATATTATTTATATTTTTTTATCACTACGTGTTGTAAAATATATTTCAATTTCAATTTTTTTTAATTTTAATTATGTAATTTATTATGAATCATTTCACTAATCTGGATATATTAATTATTATAAAATACATGAATTTGATAATTATTTACATAATTTTCCCATGTACATACTTCTACTTCCAAATAAATTGGAGGTTTTATTAGACCTATTTTTTTACTATAGTCGTCTGTTCTCGTAAATGTATGTGTAAACGAATTTTTATATACCTTGATATATATTGTTATAGTTCATGACATTGTGGTATACTCGTATATTCTAATGATGATCTAATTAGTTGAACTGCCATTTCTATTATTGAAGATCCTATTTGTTTCATTTAACTCAAAAAGTACTGAACGGATTCGAATGAAACTTTGTGGAGTTGTTGGAAATGCCAAAAGAACAAGTGGTTAAATTTTGGCATCTCTAAGTGCTTTTTTAATATGCAAAATGAGCAAAATACTACTACTAATAATAAGGAAATGGGGTCTCTATTCAGGAGTAGGAAAGAACAAACGCTAAAAAAAATATTCATTGACGCATTATTGTTCATATATCAGCTCAAGACTATGTAAACCCAGTGACGTAGCTTAAACTTCTTCCGTCTTCCCATCTCTGAGTTATTTTTAATATGCAAAATGAGCAAAATACTAAATGAAATGGGGTCTCTATTCAGGGAGTAGGAAAGAACAAACGCTAAAAAATATTCATTGACGTATTATTGTTCATATATCAGCTCAGGACTATGTTAACCCAGTGACGTAGCTTAAACTTCTACCTCTTCCCGTCTCTGAGTACTTTTTTAATATGCAAAATGAGCTAACAGAGAGGAAACAATGATTCGAGATAGAAAATCGGGCGTGTGAAAGGGAGAATGTTTGAATGGGAATGTTGTGGGGATCGGCGGAGGTACACACTCTCTGAGTGTATACATGCCATTTATATCCTCATTTAACTGAATAAATGTACTTCCTTTATATCTATCTTCATGGGAACATGCCGTCATTGTGTTATTCTTTATTTCAATTATGTCAACATATTTATACGTTTTCCTTGTTGTAATTGAAGAAACAAATGCCTACGCCCAAGCCCTTCTGTACATTAATAAACGTCTATACAAATAAATAAAGAATACATTTATTCCTGATAACAACTCTTTTCCATCCTTTATATCAAATATCATAAAAAAAAACTTTTTCAAGAACCGTATCTGCTAAAGAAATGAGTTAGAAACAAGAAATAAACTCCACCAACTTAGAATATACATTTCTCCCATTCCTGGGATGCCCTTACTAATGCAGCAGACTACTCTGTAAGCTTTTATGGTTTTGCACTCTTTAAACTGTCAAAATAAGTTTTTTATATAAATTATTCAAGATATTCTTTGTTTTTTTTCTCTGTGTGTATGTACAAAATAATAGTGAGTCCCATTAAATAATACTTTCTTGGTCCTTTTTAAGAAAACTTTTTCTTCTTTTTTCTTTCTTCATAACCCCAATTATGGAGTTAAACAAAAAATAAAGAATCCAGTTTTCTTAAATACAAAGTAACTAAGAGTCTACCAGAATAGGTAGTCCTCGCAAACTCAGTTTGTAATTCACTTTTCTTTTTATTCTACGTCTAATAGTCAGCGTGATGATCCATTTATCGACAGATGGGATGAAAAATAAATAGTAAATCTTTTTTTTTTGGTATAAACATAAGCAACATATTAAGAAATACATTGAAAGAGTCCATTTAAGGAATTCGACATGTTATGGATCATGAGAAATAATTATTTGTTTTTTTAAGGGCAAGGTATTACTTTCTTACCGATATGACATAAAAGAGAAAAAAAACTGCTGTCGATTAGAAAACATAGAGACACCTTTCTTGAATCTCTCTGGCATTTATTTGATCAGAATATCAAATTAATCACAAACCTCTTACTTTTTCCTACAATTATTAAGATTTCTCCTATTTTATAGGTGGAATCTTAATACTGAATTCCCTTACAGTGTCCGTAGTGAATTGTACCACAGGATTCGTGGTTGAGAGGAACTCCTTCGTCCCTCGACGGGACTGGCTTGTTCTTATGGCAAGTAGTTCAATGTTTCCCTCGTCACTGCAGATTCTCAGGCTTCTTCTAAAATCGTAATAATTATCTCGTCACTTTCTGGCTGACCTGAGGACGAAAGTGAAGGAGGAAGACAGTAAGACCTTCTGTTATATTTCCTCTAGAAGTACGAAATGTACATCAAGGCAGTCCTCACGGAGGAGGTATGCACAATAATACGCAAGGAGGATTGTGAAGCACGGATTGGGATTCCACTGAGGACGTAGCCAGCGACGGCGAGTGTTGAGGAGAAACCTATCTGTTTTTCCTATGTCACGCCAAAATCCAAATGGAGGCCAAAACAATGTATTTCCTTTTCAGAGAAACTCACTTCTTGATCTTTTTGTTTACATTTTCGGCGGTGAGCTACTGCTTTAACATTAACCATCGAGGTCGCATCATATCCTTCCAATAAGAACTTGATTCATTACATTGTTTTATACCTACATAAGAGCTCAAGCAATAAAGATACACTAAAAGAAGAAAATTGTCTAAGAGCCTACCCCCCCCCCCCCCCCCCCCCACAAAAACACATAAAGGGTATTACTGATCTGGCAATACATAGTATCCTTTCATTTGTTTCATTCGACCCTAAGCCTCACTTGTATGACACATTAACAGAGTTTTTTATCCTTTGAAGGGGATTTAATGTACACGAAGATGTGAATGGATAATATCTGCAAAGCCAGGTTTATTGGTGATAATAATCCTATTAAACATTGGTTGTTTATGTTGATGCTCGCTCACCTTCCTGCGAATGAACTCTCAGCATATACCAGTAAAAGGCGGGAAATATGTGCTTAGTAGAGATGTGGGTTCATGAGTGATTCGTTTAAAATAAACGAATCTTTTAAATGAGTGTTCATTCGCTTGAACGAAATGTTTCGCGATGTAATGCATTTATAAAATAAAAAAATGAAAAAGAGCATCATATCCAAAATATACAGTTATACAACAAACTATGTATTGGATTAATTCTTAATATTATCATGAAAATATTTAATTCAATTCCCCTGCTGAAATTTGGAGTGAACGTCTGATAGAAAGGGTTATAAAATATTTCCTATCCCCTGCCTCCAAATGATATGATTGATTAGAAAATGACCTAATCATTTATAAGAATGTATTTTTTTGCCTATAGGGTTCGATATAGGTGCATCCGTGTGGATATAAATAAGCATTATAGCGTTAAAATTACTTTATTGAACCTATGATTTAATCAATGAAGTTAACAAAAACTGACCTTTCCTCTCGGGATTCGAATCTGCATCCTCAATATTGAAATATGAACACGCCTAATGCACTTAGCTATCGCATTCCCTTTTAATTTTTTTAATTTAATTTATTTTTTCTCTTATGTTTCAATTTAAAAGAATACCATTTTATGTCATTAAACCACTCTTCAAGTCGAGCATATTTTTTTGCCTATATAGCTTGACAGAATTGCATTCAACTGGCTATAATAGTATTATAGCATTAAAATTAATCTATCGAACCTAGGATCTTATCAATGAGATAGACTTAAATGACCATCCCCTCTCGGGATTCGAACCTGCACCCCCAAGACTGAGAGTTGAACACGGTTTAACGTACATGGTATCGCACTCCCAAGTCGAGCATTTTTTCCTTCTATTTTGAGTACCCAGTTATTGAATAAGTTGTTGGTTCAAAGTCAGATCAAAACATATAGACTACAATGTTATACAAATATGTATGTTTTTTTATGAATTGGCTTTGAGTTTTTTATATTTTATTTATCTTATTTAATTTACATGATAAATGGATGGATATACAAGTATTCATGTATATTCCTTCTTTTTTCAATAGTATAATAACTAGGAACTAATGTATTTGCTGCTATTTTGTTGCTTGTTTGAGGATATGACTCTAGAGTACGAATTGATGTCGAGTCTCTTTATCCAAGGCGGAATCAAAACCCCGATCTGTGCCCATACCCCATACTACTTTAATCAGGTTGTTTACTCATT
>CP045902.1:5361045-5383545 GCA_013387185.1 Caligus rogercresseyi
TCCCTAACGCGCGTGCGAGTAATATATTACTTAGTTATATTACTGCACAGTAACTAGAGACAACATATATATTAGATATACTTCGGTAATAAATAATATCCTAGTTACATATTACTTTCGTGAAAAAATATTCGACAGGCATTTTTGATGAAATTAATGAACTGTGAATGTATGTGACGTCACCCAATGGACATAATCCTGCTTTTGATAAAATTAAAAATGCACGTTTTATATTGATATTTAAGACAGGGTATTCCATTACACCCAAAACACATAGAACACACTTTTTCGTTATTTATGGAAGATTTTATCGTAAAGAAAATAAGTTCCTCAAAGCCCTCGGGCCCTGCATGTCGATTGAGGCTTTTAGGATTGAAACCCACCGCCAACCCTAATTAGGAATGGGAGGAACCCTAATTTACAATATTATACACCCCAAGCCCTGGGGTCCTACCTGGTGATATAAGCTTTTATGTAGGATTGAAACCCACCGCCAACTCTGGTTAGGTATAAAGGAGTCCTTACTTTCAATACATACCCCCAAGCCCTCGGGTCCCACCTTATGATATAAGCGTTTATTGTGGGTTGAAACCCACCGCCAACTCTGGCTAGGTATAAAAGGAGTACTTATTTTGTTCCTTATGTAGTTAATAGTTTGAACGATCTTAGAACAGTCTTTTCAAAGGATTTGTTAATGATACTGATCAAAGGCCTTATAGAATAGAGAGTACTGTAGTACTTCTCTCTGAATATATGATCACATCTCAACAGTTATGTGTGAAGTGAACAGTCAGATTACAATTTGTTTAGGTACTAGGTATATTTTTAAATTTATAAATACAGTTATATGCTCTTAAGAGTAATTCTTCGGAATAGGTTTTTCCCATCAATCCCGTCGGCTATTTCCCTCATTCAGGGTATTGTTCGAGGGCAGTCATAAGCAAGATGATGATAGGGGGTTGCTTCTCCTTCTTCGCAAAGACGACAAAAGGGACTTTCAGTTTTGCTCATTTTACAAAGATGTTGATGTAAATATATATAACCACTGGCCATTGCCATGATGTCGAAATTTGATGCCGTTTAGTTAGCTTATAATGTAGAACATAATCTAAAATCTAAGAATTCCTTGTGTCCTATGAACAGTATATTTAGGAAGTGGCATTTTGAATTATTAGATTTATATAAATTCACTTATTTTTGTTAATTAAATACTGCAGTTCCTCATATTAATGAGTAAATATTAAATTTATTAATTCTATCGTCTTAAATAAATAAAACAGATCATTTACAGAATGACGATATGATGAACGAAAATAAAGGAAAAATAATTATAGCGGCCAACTGAAACATATATGTTGATTGGTTAGTTTGCGTGAACTATATGAGAACCAACCGTGGTGTTTAGCTTAGGAATCAAATACACAGTCAATCCAATTATGAACAAGAATGTAAGTATATATTTAAACGTTTCGGAACATAAGATTACATTATATAAGTATTACATTGTGTATATATGCAGTTTAAAAATAGAGATATGATGGAAATAGGTAGTTGTAATACAACCTTAAAACTAAACAAAGGAGAAGAATATAGGAAAAAAATAAACAAAATCATTGATTCAGATATAATCCTTAGAAACTAAACATGGCAGTAATTAATATTTAAAACCTATTACTAAAAAACCCTTAAGAACTAAAGAAAAATAATTGTAGTAAAAAGCCATAAGAATTCGCATAGGGCTATAGCTGCCCGGCTTGTCGACAAGACCTACAGCAGAACTTGGCGTAGTATTTGTTCCCGCAGTAGTTTGCACGAACAATCAATTTGCAATTGACGAAATAGGATTATCCGTGCAATCCGTGTTGAGAGTATATCCAGGATCCCGTCTCTCATTCACTATATTGATTGAAATTGAGTCTCTCTGAGTGGAGACACCATTATCTGCCTGGCAGGTATATGTACCCCCGTCAGTCGCCTGTGACCGTATATGATAAGTGTGTTGTTGACGCCAGAGATCTGAAAAAAGGTAATTATAAAGTGGTTTTTATTTGAATTAAAGTTCCTTTTACTTTCATTATTATTTACCTGAATGTTATCATCTGGAGTGATGATGTCTCCGTTTTTGTACCAGTAGACATAGGGTTTAGTATAGGAGTTCACAATACATTCGATTTGGATATATTGTCCAACGGTATGTTCTGTGTTGGTAGGCATTATTCGCACGTCAATGCGGGAGGAGTCTGGTGGTCTTCGAGTTGGAGAACGAGTCGTTGAGGGAGGATATGTTGGAGGACGTGTGGGAGGGGTTCCAGCCCATGGAGGACGCTTTACTTCAGGGGTGGAGGGCCTAACAAAAGCAATTTGTGTTACATAGAAGTGAATAAAAATTAATTCTATACCTGGGTGGTTCCTGCGTCCATGGATCTCTGTTGGAGCTTCTGGTGATCCATCTACAAGATATGGGAGATAGGGTGCATCTCCTTGTTCGTTCCGTAAACGGGTCCCATGGCTCGAACTATGATATTATGTGAGTCCCCGTTACCAATCCGTTATATACTTGACATGTATATTCTCCAAGATCCTGAAGATTTAAAGAGCGAATGTGTAAGGATGGGTCCAGTTTTAGACTGTATTGCTCCGTGTCCATAGGGATCATTTCCCTATTCTTCCACCAAGTGACAGTGGGCTTGGGGTATCCAAAGGCAAGGCACTCAGCGTAGCAGGGGAGCCAAGTGAAAGCGTGATGTCCGTTTCTGTTGGGACGATTCCTGCATCCAGGTTAATGGGTGAGTCTACAGCAAGGGTGACCGTGGCTTCTGCAGGTACACTCTTCCATTGTCTGCGAGGCAGGTGTACACACCCTCATCTGATGGGTCCACACCGATGATTTGTAGGGTTCCGTCCCTGTAGACTTTGTGCTTCCCGAGTTGTGTGTCGATGTCTCCGCCGACCGAGTCCTCCAGTAGACATCTGGATGTGGGTTACCGTCGGCATGAACTTGAAGAACAGCGATGTCGCCTTCGTTGGCGATGACAGTTGGCATGGGGACGTGGATCCTGGCAGCATCAGTGGGAAGATTATTATTATCATTTTCTTCTGGGACAACAGCTGGTGGTGGTGCGGGACGCTCGGTGGGAACAATGTTCATTCCTGGATCGAAGACGGGATCTATACAGGACTCCCCGCAGCCGTTGAAACAGCATTTTTGTTTCCACCACAAGAGCTATCTCCACTGCATTCTCTCTCACATGGGGAGAAAGCATTGTTACTCAGCTTGGGACACGCACCTTCCTTCACCATAGGGCGGCATACAGGCCTAAAAGAGAAAAAAATAATGCATGAATGCTAGTCCACTTCAGAAAGTTCTAAGTAAGCACTCACTAAATTCAGTTCTTCGCTCCCTTCCCTTACTCTGTAGAGCTCCTCAACACAACGTGAGTTCTCAGGACAGTTATATCCCTGGCATGGCTCATTGCAGTAACACAATTCACAGCCTGACCTATCATCACGGTAGCGAAGCAGTCCAAATTGACAGTAAGTTTGACTGCATCGTCGATCAAACTCCTATTAAAAAAAAAAAAACAAAAATATGTTAATGAAAATAAAAAGGCAAACACATGTTGCTTGTAATTACCAGGCATCGTGATGGATCATATTCTGGTACTTGATTAACCCTTGATGGCTCAGCTGTAGAAGGATACTGAGGGTTCTCTTCTCTTGGTGGTTCAGAATATTCTGGACGAGATGGATATGGTGCTCTTGTTGGTTGACGTGTATATTGAGGTGGGCGGGGGTTATCCTCTATTGGGGGATATACTTCCTCGGGTTGAGGAACCTCAATCCCACAAAGCCCATACATATTTCATAGGACTTAAATCGATTTCGATTCCCGGCACATCCCGAGTAAAGGAAGGAACACATGTCTGTCTTTGAGTACTGAAGTACCATCTCTTTTGCTGATCATCACAGGGACCAACATCCATGTCCAGTGAACAAATCTCATTCTTTCGACTCCTGTGTATTGTTTCCAGGGATGGGATCTCATCTTGAAGCAGACAAATTGTTTCACATTCCTCTATTGAGGAAAAGCGATTCCCATTTCCTTCGCAGCCCCCAAGGTAAACTCTTTACAAGACCTGCTACGAATGTCGTAGTACCATTTCTTGAATCTTCCAACACAGGGCCCAATGTCCATAGGACTTCCACAAACGTTTTGACCCTTGAATTGCCCGCATTGGCGATCACATTGCTCCTGGTTTTGAAAGCGATTAGCATTACCTTCACAGCCCGAGTAAATAAAGGCAGAGCATTTCTCATTTTTCGAGTTAAAATGCCAGCTTGGGACTCGCTCAGTGCATGGTCCAGTGTCAACGGGAAGATTGCATATGTCAACTTTGGTGTTTTCTTTCCCTGGAGACCCACTACCTGTGTCTTTACACTTGGCTTCACAAAACTCCAAGGATTCAAAGCGATTTCCATTCCCTTCACATCCTCCCCAAGTGAATTGAAAGCATGAGTTCTTATCCTCATCATACCAATAGCTTTCAATCTGGCTATTGCAGGGCCCACGAACCTTTGGAAGTGAGCATATATTTTGACTTTCTCGACAAGATGTTTCACACTCCTGACGCGTCAAAAATCTATTTCCGTTTCCTCTCCTCCCTATGAAATAAAAGAAATTAACAAACATTCAATCAAATATTAAAAGCATATGTACCTTTAAAGTTCATTTTCTTGCATACTCCATCCGTGCTATCATAGTACCATCGTTTCTGCATCTTAGGATTATTTTCATCTTCGATTCCCTCATCCTTCGACAAAAAGCAGTACTCCAACTTAAAGTCTGGAGTTATAGGGATGGAAAAGTCAACAGAACAGCGACTCTGACAGTCTGCCATGCTCTTAAAGTTGTTTTTATTTCCATCACACCCTCCATAATGGAACGGCTTGCAAACGCCTTCAAGAATATCAAAATAGTACCGCTCAAGATAATCTCCACAGGGTCCTTGGACCTGTGGCAGTTTGCAGACATCAGATTGAAGGAATTCCTTGGGGCAAGACATTTGGCAGGATTCCAGATCATCGAATCGATTATCGTTTCCTTCGCAGCCTCCATAATAAAAGGGAACGCAGCGTTTCTCAAAGTTATCGAAATTCCACTTTGGATGGCGATCCTTGCAAGGTCCTGGATCTCGTGGAAGGAGACACATTTGGCGATTGTATCCCTGGGGCTTGCAAGAATTACTGCATTCGTCCTTTGTCATGAAGGAATTGTCGTTTCCTTTGCATCCACCATAGTTGAACTCCTCACATTCCTCATTTTCCTCATTGTATCCCCATCTGAAAAAAATCAAAAAGGGTCATTATTATTATTAGGATGTAGAAACATGAGGACATAATCATAACTGTCTCACGAAAATAAAGTCTATTCATTTTATCACCTAGTCACATTTCCTTGACACGGTCCAGGTTCAATTGGTTGTTCACATTTGTCCATACTTTTATCCCGAATGCCTTCTGGGTCTTCCGAACATGTTCCTTCACACTCTTCAAGGCTCTCAAACTTGTTATTGTTCCCAAGACATCCTCCGTAATTGAATTGATCACATGCCTTTGTCTATAAGAACCAAAACAGGTTGTAATTGAAAGACAATACACAATAAGATGGTTTACCTCAGTATCATAAGCATATCTTGGATAGTATCCTTCACAGGGCCCGGGAACCTTTGGCAACACACAAGCAGCTCGTCCAACAGGATTGACGCAAACTTTCTCACATGTCTCTTGATCAATAAAGTTATTTTGGTTTCCGCCTTTACCACCATAGAAGAATCTGAAATATATATTTTAGTCGGAATACTTGAGACGATTTAAGGAGATCTTACTTTGTGCAGCCGCCGTATTCCATATCAAAGAACCATTTTGTGGTAAAGTTTTTTCCCTCTCCGCGATTCTTTGGAAGGCCACAAACATCTGGTGTTGGTATAGGGAGAAGGGAGTCACATTCTTCAAAGTTCTTTCCCTTCGAGTCTTCGATTCCATCGGACAACATCCAAATTCGCTAGCAGCACATCCGCAACTCTGTCCATTGGTTCCATTGGCTGGAGTTTTTCTATCTGGACAGCATCCAAACTCTGTGTCCTTGCAAGAGCAGCCTTCCTGTCCAGGGCCCCTGGCAATGGAAATCCCATCTGGACAACAGCCAAATTCATAGGAATAACATGGGCAGCCGGCATAGTTTTCGCCCTTGGCTGGTGTATAATTATCCGGACAACATCCAAATTCAGTTGATTGACATCCACACCCTTCAAAGTTTGTCCCGGTCGCGGAAGTCACATCATCTGGGCAGCATTTGTATTTTGTGAATTCACAACCACATCCCTCAAGTTCTAGTCCCTTTGCCGGCATAATATTATCTCGACAACATCCAAACTCAGAATTGAGACAGCAACCTTCTTTTGAAGGTCCATGAGCTGGGTTAACAAGATCATCACAGCAGCCCCATCTTGAGTCCTTACAGGGAGTTGCATTCTTGCAACCCTTAAAGTTGACACCCTTTGCTCGCGCCAAGCCATCTGGACAACATCCAAACTCTGTGTCTGAACAGTCCAACATTGGTCCTCCGGAGCCTTCTTCACATCCCTGGAAATTGGGTCCAGATGCTGCTGTTTGTAGGTCTGTGCAGCAGCCAAACTCTGTCTTCTCACAAATGTCACATTCCCAAATCTATTTGCATAGTTATAGAAAAATAAATTAGGTACTTATAATCTAAGTACTCTCACAATAACGTACCCCAGGTGGACATTCGAAGCATCCTTTGTTTTTTGGACCTTGGGCAAACGTAAAATCATTAGGGCAGCATCCATATTTCCCAGTACTACAAGAAACCTTCTCCTCGCATCCTTCATCATCTGGCCCAAGAGCCGTCGTTTCACCATCAGGACAACATCCAAATCTATTAAAAGTTAAATCAGCTTGTCATTTTAAGAAAATAATTATGGGTAAAGATTTTTGTATACAGGTGTTCATCGCAGTCCGAGGGAGGACAGTCCTTGAAATCTGTTCCATTGGCGGGAGTTATCCAATCTCGACAGCAGCCATATCGTGTGTCTTCGCAGGTCTCATACGGATTGCACCCATCATGGAATGGTCCTTTTGCAGCATTGAAGTTGTCAGGGCAACAGCCATACTCGGTTTCATCACAAGGAGGCTTACTCTCGGGCTTGCATCGTTTTGAAAAGAGATTCATTAGGTCTTCTTGCGTGAGGTCTAAAAAATAGCTGAATGAGAAATGGAGTTTTTAAGCAACAAAAAACGGATGGGCATACCGTATGATCCGGATCCTTCACTTCCTGAGCCACTTTCATCACTTTCTTCTAGCTCAGAGTCCTCCTCTGGTGCTTCAGATTCCTCTTCTCCAGACCCAGACTCGCCGCCCCATATCCATTTATCCTCATAGTATTCACACTCCTCTTCTTCTTCTTCCTCATCCCCAGAGCATTCCACATCTTCATTGCATGAATCCTCAGACTCTGGGATGGCATCAGCGTTACAATCCCCTGGGTCAGTTTGTCCTTCTTCGGATAGACAAAACACCGTGCGAGTCTTTTGTCCCGCTTCACAATCAGACGAACACGGTCCCCACTCTGAAGAAAACCATTGACCCTTGCATTCATCCAAGCCGGTGCACTCTTCGGTATCATCGTATCTTTTAAAACAAATTACGTGTGTCGGTGGCAGCAGTGATTAATATGATAGCAAAACCTACTTTTTCTCTGAGTTGCATTCAGAATCATCATCGTTCGGAACAAACGTTCCATTATCCCCCAGATATGCACAGAAAATATCCCTTGTTCGAACTCCTTTCACATCTTTGCACTTTGAGGAGCAATCACTCCACTGCAAAGCAAGCCAAATGGGTCCACAGTCCTTTTAATAATAATAATTATTATTATAAAGCATCCATTAATTTCAAACATATCACTGTATTAAAATATTACTTACAGCCACTTCATCATCGATATTGGTAGCATTGCATGGCTCTCTAGGTGTGGGTTCCATTTCAGTATTACAAAGTTCAGAGTCGTGGATGTTCCCCTCCTTATCTGTGCACCGACTTATACGTGTCTTCACTTTAGCTGATTCTTCACAACTCTCTTGGGGACACTCGGACCAAGTCGTGGATACCCAGTCAAGGGGTGAACAGAGTGGAAGTTCCTCTTCACATTCCTTCTCAGTCACGGGTTTCTTTGAGTTAGAACAAGATGATTCGTCTAAAAGGAGGGTTTCCTCTTCTTTCACTTCGTGACATGTGATCATACGCGTCATTTTCCCATCTTTTCCACAAAGCTTATCACAAGAGCTCCATGGAGCGATGTGATACTATTCATACAATAAATTTGGATTAATTTTTGTTCAACTAAAAAACTTTTTGGCGGCCCAAACCTGTGGTCCTTCTGTGGGTCCTTCTTCTCTGATTCCAGGTCAATATTGCACAACTTCACAGAGACTGGTTTTTCCTCATCAGTGGCTTCCTGGCAGACGCTGTCATTGACTATGCTTGGGTTCCCAGTGGCCAAAATTTGATGACAGTAAACGTTACGGACTTGCACTTGTGACAATGCCGAAGAACAGGATCCCTCTTCTTCATTCTCGTCCTCCCCCTCTTCATTTTCTTCATCATCCCCTGAACCACTAAAGTCATCCCCTCCATCAGCAACGTCCGTGCAATTGGACCATTGACCTACTTTCCACATGGGCTGAAAAAAAGAATGTTGCATATGTAGTTGTCAGACACCCCTTGATTTATGTTGCATTTTTTTATCTTACTTTGCATGGGCTCTCATTGCATGCTTGTGTTGTATCTGGCTGGAGACTGATATCACAGAGGTAGTTGGGTACAACTTCTTTGGTCTTTGAGTGAACGCAGGAGAGTTCGCGGCTCTGTTGTCCACCCCCGCAGGGCGAGTCACACTCTCCCCATTCAAGGGGCATCCACTCATAGCTATCATCTGGGGATGTCTCCTTTATGCCCCTGTGGGGATCGAATATTCGAAAGAAATCCCAGGGTTCTTTTCTTGAGACAAAATCTAAAGTGAAAAATAAAATAAATATATCATGCCGCCTCCCTCGATTTAATGCAAGAATAAAGCAAAATACCGTTAGATAATAGGCTCATTCGTAGGTCCAAGTGCCCTTAAGAATTCAGGAGCGAAAATTGCAAAGAGACCCTTGCTTTTGCCAGACTTGTGCTTCTTCTCGTAGTGAAACATTGTCCCTGCTGCGTCATAGCTTCCGGGAAGTCGATTTTCCAATTACCGTTCAAGAAGTAGTGGCCAGTTGTGTTCCGGAGTGATAAATAGTTGTTGGACGTCTCAACCTAATAAAATGTTTTTATTTATATACAAATTATTCAAATAATGAAGGAAGGAGTTACGTACTTCTTTGATAAGGATATTTGTTGCTCCGGCTGGGATTAGGATAAGATCATGATAGCCCATGGTCAACTCCTGGCATAAATAAAATTAATATTCGTTGACTTCAAATACCATTAATTGGCTTACTTGATCGTCTAATAGTCCAGTAACGGTATTGCAACCAGATCCATCTCCACCACAGACACGACACTTATCTCTCTTTTGTCAGAGCCTAAAACTCCATCACATCCGATCTCTCTACAATCTCCATCCACGCAAACTCGTCGAATACCATCCCCTTCATGACAAAGTGTTCCATCGATAACCTAAAAAATAGTGGTTTATAAATCTGAGCAAATAAGTTAATATATCTAACCCTACCTTCTTGGCATGGCGATAGTAAAACCTTTCACCTCGAGGCATACAATTAAGCTCGCATTTCCTCGGAGCCTTCAGTACGGAATCCATGAATACATCTTCCTTTCAAAGGGAATCCGATCAAATTCCGAGCATTGCTCCTCTCGGAAATCTCGTGAACCGGGATAGCAGGCTCTAGATTACAGGACTTGAAGCGTTTGTCTGGGCCCTTGCAGGCATCACGTCCAGAGCCAGGGCTGGCATTACAGGGTCGGGTCTCACGGAAAACACCTCCTCCGCAGGTCCGTGAGCAGCTGCCTTCTGCCTCCCATTCGCCCCAAGGTCCAGAATCCTCGTCGGAGTCCTTTGGATAGATGTAGATATCGTCATCATCGTTCATTGGAGGAGGGGCTTGACGTCGGTGGCGAGCAAAGAGAGACTCTTCTCGATGGATCTCCTCCATCTGCTGAAAGTTGGCCCAGGCATCCGGGAAATTAACAAATGTTTTTTCCAATGGGGTCTCCGACACTTCCCCCGCAACCAGGACTAATATCTGGAACAGAGGCAAGCTCTTGAAGAGAGCCATTTTGATAATAATGGCCTACGAGGTAGAATATTAGTATAGGTATCTCTAAACGACAAAGTTCACTTTAAAAGCCTCAGTGATGTAAATGATGCATAGTCCTTTAATGTATAAATGGTTTTATCAATTATTGACGATGCTCCCTGAAAGTATCAGGAGAAACTGATGAAACTTTTTGGAATCATGCCTTTAAGTAAGTTTTATCTGCCACCAAAAAAAAATCATTAATTAATTATGTGAGGAAGGGGAGCAAAACTAAGAGGAGTCCTTCATCATTCCGCTTCCCTTCCTGTGTTTTCACTCGTTTCGGAGAAGCAATTAAAGGGCATATGATAAGAGTTCTCAGTTTATGTTTACGGATTGATACGAAAAATATATGGAATGAGGGATTTTGACTCTTAATTAGTGTCAAGAATGATAGATGCTTACCCAAAAGGAGGCTGCCTGTATACAATACATTTACATGGATTATACATATTACATAACGTTACAAAAGATTAAAATGTAAGTTTTGTATTTATTCCCATATTAGCTTTATTTAAATTTGACAAATTGTTTGATCTGAAACTCCTTTATATCTTATTCTGAAAAGTTATCAATTTTATTCCCTGTATATGATTTAGGATCAAATAATAAGCGGATTTGTACTCTTACAAACGACTTCAACTCCATTTGTAAATTAATTTTTTGGGCTATTTATTAATTTCTATAAAGATTTATATAGACATGACGGAAAGAACATTCTACTAGAGAGATAAAACAGGAATAATAAAAACATGAAATATATTAAAAAGTAATCAAAAACACTTTCCAATTGGATAAAAACTTTTTGTAAAATACGGAGATGTAAGTTTACAATATTGGAAATGCCAGAAATGTTGGGTCATTGGAGCTTCTTCTGGCATATAAAATTTGTATAATAAAACATGTTTTCTGGGTGATATTACAAATTGTTTTCATTCCTGTATAATATTTTACTTCCTTATTGATAATCAACAGAAGTTCACCAGAGGGTTCGAAAGCCAAAATAAGGTTATTTGAATACAATTGAATACGTATTTGAATACGAAACTGAAGACAACTTTTTTATATAGGCTTAAATTATTAGATAGGAATTTCTTATTTGCCCCGATTTAAAATACGGTTGTATAAAAACCTTTTCATTTTATGAGCACTTTTTTATACAAACATATACAATTACGGTGTGCACATCAAATTGAAAATAAAAGTAAAGAAACAAACAATATATACATCTGAATAACTGATCATCCATTACGGAGTAATGAATGTCTAAATATATACATCTAGTGCATATACATCTGCTAATATTGAAGCAAAGATTGGCCGTTTTTGATAGTTTGTAAATCGTTATATCAACGCCGATATTTCGACAGACCTCTATTTTCTATTTCTCATTTTGATTGCTACTTGTATTTGTTGAAAAGGTAGGAGAAGTCACCAGGAGCCAAGACATTAAATAAGACTTTGCTTTTTTTTCAAGGAAACCCGAAGCCGCTTAAAAATGTGATTATATTGTATTCATTATATATAACATTAACACTTTTTTTATTTTTACAGAAGTCCATATAAAAGTTTATAAGTTCTAGAAGGTTGTATGCACTATAATATATTTTTATAGGGCACTATAATAACTACTTATTTGTAACTTTAGTTCTTTGAACATATGGTGGTACAAAGATAATGAGAGACTTTTAACAACTGGCAGCCTGAGAGACAAAATATATAATAATAAAAATTTGTGAATAAAATTGATACAATCTGATGTTTTTTTTCTATATAGGAATATCATATAAAATACAGATATAAATAGCTGAGTCCCCAATTGCAGAGACATCGTTTTTAGACTGTCGCCTGTGTCCAATATAAACAAAAGTTTTGTACTACGTCATCGTAAGCTGATCATGGATCTGGATTTTTATCTCCATGATCACTTGGATATATATATAAATATATATTTATATATATATATATATATATATATCAATATATATATATATATTTTATAAGACCATATATGTATATATATGTCCAAAATGTTTATATATATATATATTCTATATATATAATATATATATAACAGAGACTGTATATTTGAAAATTACAAAATTTGAACAGAACAGTCATAAATCCTGCTAACTTTACTTATTTTTTGTTGCAATTGTTAATTCTTGAACACTTAGCAACAAAGAAATGCAAGAAAATATTTTCGAAAAACCTAGAGCCTTTTACACATATATTAATTATTAATAACTTTATATCTATGTTCTATTCTCAAATACACATATTTTATAGCCATGTATACTGATACAAATATCCGGTTATCTCTAACTTTAGCATATTATTACTATATAGATTAAAACGTTACCACTCATTTTTATATAAAGTACATATATTTTTGATTGAATTATTCAGTTTTACAAATTACAATAAACATGGCTATCTACCGCACTCAATTCATATAGGCACCAAAAGGGATGTGATGGCCATGTCCTTATGTTGTATTCAATTCTCAATGTTGGGACGCAGGTTCGCATACTCCGAGAGGAATGGTCATTTTTGGTCAACCTCATTGATAAATCCTTGTTCGAGTGACTATCATAATCTTATATATATCCAATCGGGTGCAATCTAATCGACTATAGTACAAAAAAATCTAAATAATTAATCATATATAATACTATTTTTTTTAATAGCCACTGGCATTCTATATTTCGATCTGGTATAACATATGCACATTAAATTACAATATTGAAGTACAGTTGATATGTAGACTTGGGTTCACGGGGCTTATATGTACATTGGTATCAAAAATGTGAGTAGGGAAGGGGAGGGTGATAAAAACATCAAATAGTGACACTAAATTGTGATAATAATAATAAAATATATATATTACTATTTTAATATTATAAGGTTATGTTTTCAATCAAATTAAATTAAGGGTGGACAGTAACATAGGCGTAGCTATTTATTTTGCGCAAGAATTTCTAATGGAAATGCTGTACGTATGTCCGTGTCTAAGAAGCTGTCCGTCTAGAAGTGTCCGTCTAGAAATAGCTTCTAACACAAGTCTGTTATCCCCATAATAAATATACATCTCCTCCAATAGCATGAGTTTCTGCCTTATAAATGCATATGGCCCCAACGTAAAGTCATTATTATATTTTTCAATCTATTATAGACTCTAAGCCTTTCAACACTCTCCCATTATTCTATTGAGATATAAATGTAGATTTATAAAAATAGCATTATGTATCTAATTGGGGAATATTAACCCCATTACTTCTGACTCCTTAAAATTATTATTTTTCCCGCTGAAAATTTGATATGTTATTCTTTTAGTATAATATGGATAATATTGATATTTTTTTTCTCTACCGCCCCTCAGACCTTAGCAATGGCCGCGTACTTTAAAGTACGTGATGGAAGAACAAAGAAAAATGTTTCTTTCTCTTTTTTACTTTTATTGAGAAACTAAGCATATCAAAATAAATATTTTCATTATATACAATTCTTACAAATCATTTGCTTTATAACTTACGCAAATACCTATGAACAATATTTTATTTCATTTACTTTTTTGTGTGGTAGTCCGTCAAGCATTGTGGGTGAAGACCCACATCACATCTTTAGCAGCGAAAAAAGGATCTCTTTTGCTTGCTTTCCTTTTTCTTACATTTTTTAGCTTTCCAACTCGTCTATAGAGGCGCCAGGCCTGCACCATTTGGACATTCAGAAACCAGTTGTATAATGCCCAATGCCATTTTTAGTCCGCAAAGTAATTCTATAATTTGAGACTGAGTTATCCACAAGCAACTCCACCTATATTTGACTCTAAACGATAGATGAATTAGGGCATGCTGTGGGTATCTTCTTCCGTTGTTCTCAGGCCGGCGGGATGGGCGGGCCTGAGGGGGCAGGCCCGCCCACCGAGTGACGTGGGCCCAATATTTTATGAATGTGCCAACTGTGCCCCCCCCCCCCCCCCCAAAAAAAAAAAAAGCCTTGGCCTGCTGCCGGGTCTGGTTGTTCTCGATTGTATTTGTTCACATATCCAATTAGCTCTGAATCCAAAAAGTTTGACCCTATGAAAACTGACCCTGAATCTTTCCACGCTGTAACGCACAAATAGTTGTCAATATAAAATATTTCATAAAACATTTGTTCGCCTTGTTCATTGATTTTTGTGTTGGTAGATTCAGATTTTTTTTGCCTCATTGTTCCAACTATTCCAAGGCCTTTAGATCCCAAATAATCATAAGGTCAAGAGAAGTAAATATATTATCACAAACAATCTTATGGCCTTGTTTTAGATCAAGTTGCTCTACCATTTCAACGACCACATCTGGACCCTGTCCAAGTCCTCTTGGTGTAATCTTTGTATTTCCCCTATAGGGAAGACAATAGAGGAGCTCTCCAAATGGAGTACATGCACACCAGATCTTGAAACCGAAGCGTACTGTTTTTCCACGCAAAAATTGTTTGAGGGGATGAGGTCCAAAAAATTTCACCATTGACTCATCGATCGAAATATGCTCAGTTCTTTGAACATACATTTTTGCAGTTTGATTTATGCCGTCCATCAAAGGTTATTTTCCAAAATGGATTTTTAGGATTTGGAATACTTTCGAAGTGTATCGTATTAGTTTTTCATGGTTCGATCTGGAGATACATTTTTTCCAAAGTTGTTGCATGTATCTTCCCTCGTTTCCCAATACATTATTTTGGAAGATGCTGTCATATAGCCACTCAAAAAGGCTCAAGCATGACTTGCCCTAATCATATTGATGTCTATAGAGAGAGCAAAATCGATGTCATTGTTTTTCATTGCCACTTTTTTCGTTTCATCTAATATCTTATACATATTTCGTCCGTAATGAAAAGCTTAAGATAATCAAAGGATTCTTTAGCTCATCTAAAGTCTACGGGAATATTTTCAAGATTTGAATGAAGGTTTGAATCGAATTTAATCTTCGAACCAATCTGATTTTTTTGTGGAGTGTATCCTATCTGAGTTTTTAACACGAAGTAATTGGTCTTTCAAAGATTTTGAGGATTTTTTATGTCTTTCTTTCTTCTTTTTATAGTTCCAGTAGAATTAAATGGTTCGTCTTCATCATCTTCATTAACTTTGCAGTTCTGCTGTCTGACAAAGAATTTTCTTAGCAACCGAATTTACATCGACGACTCCACCAATTTCTTCCACTTCATCGTCCTCATCACTTAAATCGTTTGTCTCAAGAGGAAGGAAAATCACAATATCCGTTGGATTGTTTGGAGGGTAGTCTTCAAGTAGATCCAAAATTTCAATTGTGCTAAGTCCAGAAGTTCTGAATGTCCCCAAAAAAAATTATAACGATATAATATGTATAATAAACAAACACAAATTTTCAGGTCATCTTCCATCGCGTACTTTAAAGTACGTTCAAAATCTACAATATAATTTTGAACACAAAAACTACAATACGACATTTTTTTTTCATTGAGAAAAAAGTTTGGAACTATATCTTAAGTAATTAAAGAAAAAATATTTAAAATGTGACAATACTTACGTTTTTTTAATGGTTGAACTTAATGGGAGCACAGATTTTTTCATTTTGAAATATTGACTTTATTTTTGACTATTTATAACAACTGAATCAATTTTCGGTACAATGAAATAAAATAATGAATGTTATTAACACGTAAATCTATCTATTTTGTTTATAAATAAGCTTCTAAGATCAAGTATTTGAACAGCATAATACCACAAAATCAGATTTAAATGCGTACTTTAAAGTATGCAATGGAAGTAATGGATTAACTCATTGATATACAAGTTAGGTCTCATTGATTGCGCTAAAAAGTTATGTTCCGGTGATTAGTATCATGGGAGAGAGGATCCAATCTTCTAGAATTGATCTAGTATTAATATCTTCTTCAATCCTGTATCAATTTAAAAGTGCTCTTTATAGGCCTGAGCCTTTCTCTGATCATAACATATGGAATTAGGTTTAAATTTCCATGGAAAATCTAAAGCCTTTCAAATTCCAAAATGGTTCTGAGAGATAATAAATTTAGGAAAAAAATGAGAAAAACTTAATCAAAATTCGTCTCATCATGCACACCCATTCAAAGATGGAGATTTAAATACCCCCAATTAAGGGCAGCAAAAATGCATTTGATGCCATGTCCCTGGAATTTAAAATGACGCTCCCGAGTAGTCACGGTGAGTTAAAAAAATAACAGAATATTATATAAGGCTGCTCAAACTCCCGGACAGTTGGGCATTGAGAATAGAACGGTCTCTCATGGGAATACATGACGGAAGAAAATTCACGTCTCAACTGCAGATCTCTTCCAACTGTATAATATTCAACACACACTGCAAAGACTGTGTCAAGTTGAATAACAACAACGCTACACGCCTTTGTAGACTGTCCTTTTGCCTCCGTTCTTAAACGATTCATTGTTTTGAACGTGAAAGGAATGGAGAGGTCCAAAGAAAATATATTAAAGCAGTTTTGTTGTTTGGACAAAACAAGAGGAAAACCAACCATCCGTTGTCTCGAAAGCAATCGAGTATACTTTATTAAATGCGAAAGCCCGAATAGCAAGCAAACTGACCAGCAGCGACATTTTAAGTTCCGAAGCTCTTTCTTTAAAAATTTCTTTGTCCTTTTGACAACTCTTGGACTTTTGCATCAAAAGAAATAAGTATTTTCCCAACAAAGTCTTACAGCCATTTTAAATTTTTTAAGAGGATGTTAAAGTTTTATTAGACAATTTATTGATTCGACAAGTTTATTCATGGCATTGTTTTATTTATGTTTTTATTTTTTGTGGAATGCATATTTTTTATATTTTAGATGATACCTAAGGGTTTTTTTAATGGATATTTCTTTAAAGATTTATTTATATACTAATATTTAAATGTGCGATGCACAAAAGTTATTTTTTAAGTCTAGATAATGAATATCAACGACATCATCTCCTACCGCAGACGGTTCCGACCGGTTCTCTCAAAAAGCATCTTTAAGACGTCCATCAAACACCCCCATCCCCTTAACCGTGTTATGGAGATGTCTCTCTCAAGAACTATCTCAATGAACTCGCTGATGTCTCGCCGGCAAGAATGTGTACGACCTCCCCGTATTCAAAATATCAGACCCGGCATGATAGAACCCAACCTGAGGTTCAAAATTACCTCTTATGAAAGCTTCATTAAAGTTTGAATTTATATTTTAGTATTCTTATGTTGGAGTGCAAATTTTAGATTATAAAATCTATTTATGTAATAATTTACGCATGTACTTCAACCCTTAAAAAATGGAAAAAACCCTACCAAATACCGATATCGACCGGTATTCGGTATATACCGAATATCGAACCGGCAGTAGATTTTTTTACCGAATCCCAGCTCTGTCAATTTCTTTGTTCTTCTTTTTCTTGTGGATATTTTGTCACGAAGCATTTCCTCATTCTCCTTTTTCTCGCAGATATTTTATCGCGAAGCTTTTTTTCTTGTGAGCTATTTTCCGCGCTATTTATTATTGTTAGTTTGTAGACCCTAATCTTGCAGGCTCAGTCGGGGGTCCCATGGGACTGGAATCTACCGCACTTAGTGGTAAGAGACAACCGGCGTTAGACTTTGTAGACTCTAATCTAACGTGCCATTCTCAACCGGGTGACCCAAGGGTTCTAAGCCTTTGAAGGGCCAGCAATGTATTTCAACCCTATGGGACTCTGAGCTGAGACATGCAGAACCCGCGAGATTAAGATCTGAAAAACTCTCTTAGGGGGGTGTTTTTAATACTTAAGAGGGATCGGCCGGGGACTTCCACCCCATGGACCCTCGATGAGGCAGGCGGCACCCGCAAAACTAGTGTCTCTTAGCCTCTTGGATTGTGTTTATTTTACGCCCATGAAGGGTCCGGGTTGGATTTCAAACCACCCTTGGGACACTCGGTGAGGCAGGCAACAACCCATTAGATAAGGGCTTATGAAAGTCTTAGGCCAGGTGTCTTTTCAAATAATTGTTTTACATATAAAACTTATTATTCTTTGTGTATAAATTCGTTAAAAATTATTTTTTAGAGGCTTATGTAACAAAGTTTTATGACTTTTCGTTCTCATAGCACAAATTAATAAGAAAAAACATAACCCATAAACAATGGTTTTTAAGAGGTCATTCATTTGGTTCATTGGCTATTTGCAAAGGAGATGTAAGTCATTTTATGGTTAAAGTTCAATTATGTGTCCAATATCAAAAAATATGTTAAAATCTCTTAGCTTCAGGTAATGGTTAAGTATGGATATAACGTCAAAGGTTTTGAAACATATAAGTAAAGTGTATGGCGAGACCGAACGTCGAGATCATTATCAAATTTTCTCCGATATGAATGGTGGGTCGAGCTCTCATTCGTTCACTCAAACAAGGGCACTCAACGAAGTTGAGGCTGCGAGAAGGCCATTTCTGCGGAATAAGGACTCGGATCATCCTTTTTCGAGACCCTAAAGTCTTTAATATCCCCCATGAATAGTTTTACAGGGATCCTTTGGATAGAGTTCCAACCTTGGAAGCCCTGAGTGAGAATTTCATGTCCTTGAGTACTCTTTTATGAGCAGTAATTCGTGGCCGAGTCATCAGCAGAAGGACGGAAAATCACTGGCCAGCTCACAGTCCAGATATCAGCCCTTTGGACTTCCACTTCTGGGCTGCAGCACAAACTCAAGCTTATAAGTAAAAACCAGATTCCATTGAGTCTCTATACAATGTGTCCAAACCTTCGCTGAAGGGTATAGCCAGGAGACGATCAAAAACGTTTGCAAGAATGTCCTGAAGCGTGCGTCGATCTGTCTTCAGCTGGAGGGGGTCATTTCCAGCAACTTTTGTAGGCTTCCGATGTGCCTCTTATGATATAGGACCAATAAATTTTTAATATTATAAAAATCAATTCTTTTCCTTTAAATGATGTATCTATGAGGAAATTTGACAATTTTAAGTACTTCTAATTCAAAATTAAAAATTACATTTCGGATGGTCACACACTGTATATATATATATATATATATATATATATATATAATATATATATATATATATATATATATATATATTATATATATATTATTAGCATATATATATATTATATATTATATATTACTATACTATATATATATATATATATAATATATATATATATATATATATTATATATATATATATAATATATATATATATATTATATTATATATATATATATATATATATATATATATATATATATATATATATATATATATATATATATATATATATATATATATATATTATATATAATATTATATATTATATATTGGTTGACTGGACACCTAAATGAACTTCCATTTTAAATCAAGAACGTCATAAAGTTTTAATGGTAGTTTTTATGTTTCTGGATTGACGTGAGACTAACTTTTAAGAAGTGAATAATTTCAAATAAAGAGTATGATAACGATTACCACCCTGAAATTTTGCCAATTACATAAATATAATGTATTATCTTTTAGCTATAAGCCTTAATGAGAGTTACACTGCCGTTAATGTTTGGCACATTTAATCGAATGCATATGGATCGCCCTCAAATAAGACTAAGAACGAAGAAAATATAGCTTTACCATGCTAGGTGGTTTAGCGACATTAACTAAGAAATCGAAAGAAACAGATATAAAGTAAATAGTCACTTGTACATTTATTGAAAGAATCCTTGGCTCCTTAAGAGAGTTACACTGCCGTTAATATTTGGCACATTTAATCGAATGCATATGGATCGCCCTCAAATAAGACTAAGAACTGAAGAAAATATAGCTTTAACCATGCTAGGTGGTTGAGCGACATTAACTAAGAAATCGAAAGAAAACAGATATAAAGTAAATAGTCACTTGTACATTTATTGAAAGAATCCTTGGCTCCTTGATGCAAATTGATTTTTAGTATTTTACAGGTAGCACGTTTTTTTGAAGACTCTATGGAAAGAGTGGACAATAATATCATAAAAGCCCCGAGGCAGCTCTTAAGTCCATAAAAAACAATATTTGAACTATAAAAACTGTCCAAATTGTTACATATAGGGATATAAAATTTATATTTCCATACACAAATGATGCAGAAGGGTCGATTTTCTTTTCTTTCTTTCAATTGTCGATAAGGGAATATTATGAATAGTCACTCTAATTTTATATCTATGCATATATGTTCCTTTGGTAAATAGTGTCCTCTTGGGATGCCTTACATATACCCTCAATGTACTGCCAACAAAAAAATAAATGTTCCTTTTTTTCTCTCTCTCCCTCTCTCTCCCCTTCTCTCTCTCTCTCTCTATCTATGCTATCTATCATCTATCATTAGTTCGATCTATCTATATATCATATATATATATATATATATAATATATATATATATATATATATATATATTATATATTATATATATATATATATATATATATATAATATATATACAGGTGCGGAGCTACAATCGGAAAAAAGTGGTCAAGATATATCTTCATATATTTTTTTAACAAAACAAGTGGCAAGAATTCTTGTTCACAAAATGTTTTTGAAGGGGATCCATTTTTTTGACTTTTACTCAAAACCCTCCCCCGTCAGCCTCGATTACCGCCTCCAGCCTGGACCGAGTCTCGTGAGGCGTTGACAAGCTGCTTCCTGTTCATGCTTGCAACTGCCTCCACAATGGAGGCCTTCAGCGAGATAACGGCTGGTGAGAGCGCTTGTTGGATTCCCTCTCCAGACGCCCTACACGTCCTTACGTCCCTACAGTCCAATGGGCTGCTGTCCGGTGGGTTAGGGGGACCCATCTCCTTCGACCAGAACATGGGCAAATGGTCCGAGAGCCAATTTTAGCCTTTGAGGCCTCAACAGCATCTGTCTGACCTTGAGCACGTAGCTCTTGCTCCTGAGTCCTCATGTATGGCGATCCTGATTGTTTCTCAACCACGTTCATCTTAGTGGTGCCGGGATCGTCGTTGTTCTCTCCTGGAGCTCGAGGAGAAACTCTGGAGCACTCTTTTTGCGTCTGGACCGGTCTTGAGTCTTCCTCAAGGGTGTTGCATGCTTGAATATAAATTATGTGAAACATTTACCATATATAGTTTGCTTATAAAACAAAAGTAACGAGAGCAAAATTATGATCCTGGAGAGTGCATCTGATGGTTGTATAATATGCATATATCCATATTTTCGCCAATTTTTCTTCTTTTTATATTCCTATTTATATTATATTGCTTAGCTTATTTGTTTTATCCATAAATATTTATATACCCAATATTGACAACATCTTTGACCGGATAAGGTAGACAATTTCAATCCACAACAAACAAAAATGCCTTTATTTCCCTCTGTAGTATTTTTAAATATACATTCATCATCTATAAACTAAAATATTCTAGAATAGTTTTAAATTGCAAAACCTTCATATGTAAAACCTAATAAATATCATGTAGAAAATCATAATGCAAATAAAAAAGTTTAAGAGATTTAGCAGGAGGAAGAACAAAAATTAATAGAAATAAATCATACGAAGGTTGACCAGTAAAGGATGCCTTCGAGTAGAGTCTACTACAAGGATCGAATTTATTAATAACTGGATACTTAACAGAGAAGAAAAATTCAGTTCGCTTTAAAAGCTCTCAATAACAAAGATGGCTGCGTTCCAATAGCCCAGGGGTCATAAATAATGCCGCAAAAAATTAAATGTCTTATATAAAATCATAGGTGCAACTTAATGGTACTATACATTTTCCTCCCCCACCTTTTTAAAAGTTTCTATCATTTCCAGGGAGCCACTAGGGCAGCTCTAAAGAGCCGCTGCGGCTCTAGAGACGCGGGTTGCGACCCTGCACTAGGGGCAACAATTTTAGCTGTCGTGGGAGTAAATAAAAGATATACCTTGGAATAAATTTACAGTAAATTCGTTCAATCAATGTTATAATTCAATAAAAGTAGTCCCATAAGATGATAATTACTCCTGGATTCTTAAAATAAGACTTGAACTGTTCAAGGGATCGTAATCATTCCTTCCTTCTTTTCTGGTTTCTTGGATTTATATATATATATCATTATAAAAGAATAATAAGATGGCTGCCT
>CP045902.1:5388545-5400156 GCA_013387185.1 Caligus rogercresseyi
GCGCATTTCTACATCGGCGGATATGCTAATACACAAATCTGCCGAATTCGGAGATTAGAACATCCCACACAATTTTGGAAAAGCCAATACTTCTCAACGAGGGACTCTTTAGAGCAGAATGTGGACCGGCTACATCATCGGCTCTACAACCAGCGAGAGCTGCCATTACGGTCCATGGCGGGAACTATTTGGGCTATGTTAAAATATTTGTATTCTCCCAATAAAAAAGGAAGACATCAGCAACGTTTGGTTCCAACAAGATGGCTCTACGTGCCACACAGTCAACGATACAGCAGATCTGTTGTCTTTGAGAATGGCATCAAACGCCGAAACGGCAACGGCAAACGGCCATCTCGTGGCTGTGATTTGACTCCCTTGGACTATTTTTTTGGTGGGGAGCCGTCAAGGATATGCTAGGCTAACCCTCCAGAGACGATTCACGATTTGAAACACGAAAGTGGAGTCACCAATGCAGTTATTGAAGCTATTGAAAAAATGAGTCAACAGAATTGGCTATTGTAAAGCCAGCCACGACAATATGAAGAAAGTGATGTTCCATCAGTAAACAGAATGTTCTTGCTTTCAAATCATAAAGATATAAAGACATAGAGAGCTTATTGGATTCTTTGGAGAAATGCGTCATTGTGCCCAATTAAACAATTCTATCTATCTCTATGATTAGCTTACGATGATGTAGTACAAATTACTTTGTTTATATGAGGACAGGCGACAGCTGAACGATATTTATCTGCTATTGAAGGGAAATAAGCTCTCTATATCGTTATATCTCTCTGTTTCAAATGCAAGAAATATTGAAAATATCAACAAAAAAATCTGTTTTTATAGCGATATCAGAAAGAAAAAGTGAACATCCTTTACATTTAGAAGGTTATTGATATAATAAAGGTCCCAGTTGTTATTCAAAGACATAAATACACTTAATCATTTGTGGGTAAAAGTGCTAAAGCTCCCAGATATCAAAATATCCTTCTTGTCGACTTTTGATCAATCAATTATTTTCATTTAAAAATGGGGTAGATAGTACCACTTACAGTAAGAGGAACTAAACAACTAAGTTGTACTCGGGGGAGGTTTCACTCTATAAGCAAGTAATTAACCCATTTACCCCAATTCCTCTTATCCGTCGTCTCATTCATGATACATCCAGAGAGGGGGAAGAGGGGAAATCCTCCCTGACCTTCCTTTATATGAGGTTTTAATACGTTGCTGCATGACAGATTGATAAGGCTAATAGTCAGTATCTTGTAAGCTTGTACACAAATGTATATTAAATAATTCATCTTTTCAATATCTACAACTTTTAAACACACAATTTGAGGGCTGGTGATACAAAAGTAACAACACTACCAGAGGTACTTCTCAAGGAGAGTTCTGGGGATATTGAAGGCACATCATATTGTCGTCAGCTACCATTCTTCATTTGAGACTGTCCCAGAAAGAAAGGAGCATTTTTATAGATCTTCAACACACCCATGTGTCCCGGAAGATACGGTCTAGAAAAAAATGTCTTAGAGAAAATGTTTAGGATAGTATGACTTAAGTCAAACGTCAAATGAAGACAGTATTCGAGTGGAACACACATAAATATTTGGATTTTTTTATACATTACATACTTCATTTAGATGATAAACACTGTTTAAGCAACAATAAAACGTATTCCAATCATTTTTATGGCCTATTCATTACCTCCGCCGAAGGAAGTATTGTTTTCACTGGCGTTGGTTTGTTGGTTTGTTTGTTTGTTTGTCAGCAGATAACTCAAAAAGTGCGGAACGGATTCGAATGAAACTTTGTGGAGTTGTTGGAAATGCCAAAAGGAACAAGTGATTAATTTTGGCATCTCTGAGTGTTTCTTTAAGATACAAAATGAGCTAAATACTAATAAATATTTCAAGTTAGCCTACTCTGCCAATAGATGTCGCTGTGCTCTTTCCATGTACCTCTAGAGTGTAAATAAAGACAGTGCGTAGAGGGTTGGAAATGACAAAAAGACCAAGTGATTCATTTGGTGGGGATCGGCGGAGGTTTTGCACTCTGAGTCCTGTAGTTTTACTGTTTTTCATTATTTTCATCTTCTGGCTCATTATGTCCTAGAACAGACATGGGCAAACTAAGCCCGCGGGCCGTATACGGCAAAGCCCGTTAAACGATTTAATCCTACCCGCCAAGCTTGTCCAGTAAATAAAATATTATTGCTTCATAAACCATTCATTGCGTCTTGTACTTACAATACCGCGTATCACCAATAGATGGCGCGCTGACATTTAGGCCGCGCCTTACTCTTTATATCTCTCTTGAAATTTCTCATTGCCCTTTGAGCCCTTATGTAAAAATGAGCGGACCAAAGAAAAGGTAAGTAGACAGGCAATGTACTGCTGTGGCCCCTTTTTCAAATTTTATAACCCGCAGTGGCCCACAAGTCAAAAAGTTTGCTCATCCCTGTCCTAGGACAATTCTCTCCTAATATAGTTTCTTCTCCCAAAAAAAAAATCTGCCGTGGGTATAGAAAGGAAAAAAAGAGTCGACTTTATTTATAAGCCATCTAATAATGGAGATCCTAGATATAGAAATAAAGAGTGCTTGTTCAATACTTTATATATATATATATATATATATATATATATATATATATATATATATATATATATATATATATATATATATATATATATATATATATATATATATATATATATATATATATATATATATATATATATATATATATGTATATATATATATATATAATATAATATAAAAGATTATTGACAGCTTAAAGAAAGAGAAAAACAGACCATAACAGTCAAAGTACACGATATTAGAGATAGAAAATCGAGGAATATTTTGGGCGTGTGAAAGGGAGAATGTGTGAAAGGTGCAATTGAGTTCAAGCCAAGGATACTAGAAGCTAACTGGAAGGATGACGTCATAAACGGGCACGCCCTTTATGCACACCTAAAGGCCATCATTATCAGTCGTAATATTTATTTCAATAAACGTGGTTGTGTTGTGCTATTTTATGTTCTTTATATTCTGTGTTTCAAAATGGTAAACAAGTGCTCTGCTCCTGGTTGTAAACAAGGATATATTAATATGCCAAGGATCCAGATGTATCCTTTCATTGCTTCCCCAAAAATACTGAAATACTAAATAAATGGATTAGGATTATACCAAGAGATACGACTAACTAGAAACCGACAAGTCATTCAAGATTGTGCTGTGAACATTTTGTACCATCTGATTTTATCACTTTATCTGTCGATAAAAGATGCAATGCTGGCAAATCACTCGCTAATAGGTAAGGTTAAACATCATATGTATTATATTAAAGTATAAACTTAATGGTGTCATTATAATTTTTATTCTTCAATTGATCATGAATTGAATGAGATTTAAAAAACATAATTTGAGAATGCTTAAAAATGTTTTTATTTTTTTAGATGACAGAGACATGATGCTCTACCATCAAAATGGCCCAATCTTCCTTCTTATCTCTCAAATTCCATCTCAAAGAACTACACAACTATCAACAATTAGCAAAAGAATACAGGCTCAAAATGATCGCCAAAAAGCTTTGAGTAATGCTATGTTCAATGAAAAGCTGTTTTCTCTGGCCAATAACTGTCTAAAAAATTATATCTTATGACATTGCCTTCAGATTTTTATTAATTAAAAGTCCTTTGGTTGCTCATGTCAAAATGGAACATTCAGATGAAGAGGGATTCTTCATTACTTCCAGTCCTGAAGTTCAGGAAGATTTATCGTTCAAAATCTATTATAAGCAGGTTTTACTTCAAAACAGCAAAGTAAATCACTGTCTTCAAGTTGATGGAAGAATCCTCTCTGTTACAGAAGCTATCAACGTCGCTGCTTATTTAGGATCCATGAATTCAATCCCAAAAAAGGACAGTTATGAAAATATTTGTATTCAACTCGAAAATTTCTTTCACAATACTGACTTACAGCTATTTGAAAGCACAAAATTGTCATTTATAATTGAACAAAGGTCACTTCTCTTTAAACAACCTAAAGGCAGGAAATACTCCCCTAGATTCCTTGCCATCGCTTTGATGTGGGAAAATGTTAGTCCAGCTCTATACAAGAAATTACTTTCATCAAGCCTTTTGACAATTCCATCTCCTAGATATTTAAGATCTATATCCAGTGCGGTAACAATCGAAACTGGATGGCCTTATTCAACAATTCGATATCTTAAAGCCAGAATTATAAACTTATAAATGTAACTATTGCAAGGAACTTTTAACTTCAAACAACTATAATATAAAAACTATTCGAATCGAGGCAAATTATGATGACGAAAATATAGCAGTTAATCGATTCTTGGAAATTATAAATCGAGGAGGACTATCTACTCCTTCTGATATTCTTTTTCTAACAAGTTTATATGCCTATTCGCTTTTTGATTATTGTTCAAGCCGTGAGGATAAAAAAACAGCCTTATTAATGCCCAAAATTCTAAAGCATCATTTATATCTACATTCATTGATAAAATGAAAGATTCACCTGAGATGGCTATCGAAGCCTTAGTTACGGCCAAGTGTGATGAAGGTCACAACTGGTCAATTCTTATGAGAAAGGTGGCTGAAATATTATTCAATGTGATGGCAAAGAATCTAGTGGGGAAGTTTAATGAAGCAGTGTCATTTCAGAGAAAAAAAGATCGACAAATACGAATTTAAATTTGCAAAGAAAAATATAAATTACAGTCCAGTTCACAATAAAAAATATAATCTTGAATCACTTATTGGTAACTTTTAAACAATGTATCTTTTGTAAAAATATTATATTTACTATTGTGAAACTATTGTTCATAAATAAAACGCATTAAAATTTATATCACACTCGTTATTCATTAAAAAAAATATAATAGCTACTTGTTTGATCGTTGAATTATGAATATTGAAGTGAAAATGAGTCATTTAGCTAAAAATATATATAAAACTTTTAATTTATTGCTATGTTAATCAACGTATCATGGCCTTAACTTGGAAGCTACAATTCTCCCTTTCCTTTCCAGTTAGTTTTCTAGTATTCCTGGTTCAAGCTCCTTGTTATCAGTAAAGCGTTAAAGGAAAGTAGCGCATCGAAGACAATAACATATATTTTTCTTTTTTTTATCAGACCCTCAATGCATTTTTCTCCACAAGAGGCGCTGTAGGCGATTAGGTGAAATAGTAGGGTTGTTTCATTAACATAATTTATTAATGTTATCTTATATAAAAGGGACGCCCAAGGATCGAAAGATTGATCCATCTCTATAGTTATGACAAATTTGTTTATATATGACGTAATCTTATTCAATTATATTTTTGAAATGCAATAAACTATAATCTATAAGTGCCAATGATCGGTGCAATCGCAGATATTTCGTTGGACCTTCTAAATGTGACAGTTGACAAGACCGCCGGTTTCGTGTCCCACGCTGCAAGGTCCTTTACCACTTAAAGAGTTGAAGATAAGTTGTCGACATCCATGAAGGCCGGAGCTCGAAAGGGATCATGATCTGGGTGCCTCCTCCAACGGTAATCATACTTTCTAACGACAAGAAAAGGGAGCTCTCCCAAGACACCTCCATCATGAAGGAGGCTTTGTCCCTGAAGATAGTCAGGATATGTATTTCCTGTCGCTCTATGATCGAGAATCATAGCAACCGATGATGATATATCTGTTCCTTCAATTTAATATCTCTGCATTTTTTCTCCTTCATTGTTTTATAACTATTTGAGAACTACAGACCTCATGATTCATCTCAGCGCCTTTTATATCAAGAGAGGATGATATAAGTCGCCTTCGCTTTAGGCATCTTTTACGGGAATGGTACAATTGAAAGGAACTCATGACGTTCTTGACATTCTCGTTGTCGTAAAGAACGACTTTAAGGAACTTGAGTATTTAATTTCACTGATAAAATAATCTAAAAATAAATCACAAAAATGCGATTGCCAAAATTAATCATAAACATCTCCGATTTTCTCAGATCAGTATATCTCCACGACACTCATCAACGAACTCCTTGCCTAACAACTTGACAAAACTCTCCTTCCGGAGGGAAATCAGCGAGACAATATTTATTCTTCCCTAAACCTTAGGACAAAATAAGTTTATTCAACTAGAGTGGGATGGGAGGAAAAGTATTTGAAATATAAAAAACTATGTGGTATATAATACAGGCGTGTATAATGATCAAATCCATTTAATTTAATTGAAAACTACTTTTAACTTACCTTGTTGAAAACAATATTTTTTCATATTGATTAATGAATATTATATGTTTGCGTTTCTTTCAGGTCGTCTGCGGACTATTTATCATCTTGCCATAGTGATTAATCTGGAGAACGGTTTTATGCTTCCCAAGTTTCTTGGATCTGGTGCATCTCTCCTCTTTTCTATAGTTTGACTAAATTGCCTTGGGTTTCCGCCCATATCATTTAAGACCTAGACCTATAATTTGAAATTAAGTGTTACAAGTTTTATGCATTTTATAAATTATATTATACATGTTTTGAAATAAACTATTTGCAAAATATTTATGACTATTCATTTTAACGATAACAACAAAAACATATTTACAGAAACGTTCAATTATTTAAATGTCATCTATTTGCCATACTTTTGGAGCCTAGTTGACTGTTGTATTTGCCGTAATTTTTGATCTCTTGCGCTTTTTAAAAAGTTTTCGCGAAAATTACCAATCTTAATCTAATGAATCGGTTCATGAGCTTATCTTTTAACGAATAGCAAGACGGAATCAAATAGAAGTCTTTAGTGATAATATCACAAGCATTTTTTATTTTATTCGAAAGGTTTCTTTTTTGAGCTTTATATAAATCTTCTTTCATGTTTCTTATGGATTTTTCTATAGGTAATATAACATTTTGGAAGACATCATTTGAACAATAGACTAAACTCTGTCCTGTGTAATCAGATAAATTAATAAGTTTGGTTAATTCGTCGTCATAGTTTTCATTATTGGTGCTTTTTAAAACCGATAAGCATGATTCACAATGTGAATCATATTTTTCGACTTTAAAAATTATATACCCCGACAAGTAATATAAAATATTAATTTCACTTTTTGACAGTTGGGGTGCACTGGATAAGTTTAGTATAAATTGCGGAATAAAATCAGCATCCAAGAAATTATGCTTTTGTTCAGCATACGAATCTTTTAAGTCAAATATCTCAGCTAAAAAAGATGAGTCATCATAATTGTAATTACACGATTTTATATCTTTCATGAACTGGCTTAAACAAATTAATCTTAGGATATATTTAAATTCTTTTGCAGAAGGAGAAGGGTTTGTGGCTCTTATCATGCTAAAAACATTTTCCAAGCAGTCCGATGATAAATGGGAGGTCATGACAAATTTAAGACCTCCACGAAGCAGTTCATCTTGAACGTCAATAATTGGCATGCTCGTTAGAATTGATCCAGTTTGAGTTGGTTTCTAACAAACTCTACTGTTGGATTTTGAAATAATTTTAATTTTTTTATGATATTTATAAAACCCATTAGAAAAACGATTACATTCTCATAATGAGTTTCATTTTCAAGACTAAATGCATATACTATTCGTCTTGAGCATACAAGTTCATACCATTTTTTCAATGTGTCGATGAACCAAGCGGTGGTTAGCACGCACTTGTCACAAATACTTTCTTTAACCATATATCTAAGTGTCCGGCTTACCTCATTAGACCAAAAATTCTAAGCCGGACCAACTTTCATTTTATCATAATGACTAACATTTATTGTACTCAAATCAAATTTGCAAGCGGGTTTTAGTACAAAATCTCTTCGAAAATTAGCCACCATTTCGAAATGTTGTAAAGTTATTATATTTGAACTTAGATTCTCTGATTGAACAATCTCCTGAGATAAAACGATATCATTGGAAAAAAGGAGATTTCGCCAATTTTTAATTAAGTGTGACGGATCAGCAATAAAATGAATGTTTTTAGATTGATCTACTGGATGATTGACTTTATTGATGTATTTTGATTTTATTCCACAATTTATACCAAATCATTTCCACATTGCCAAATTTTGTGACCCCATGTCAGATGAAATGCTTATGATGTCTATTCCTATTTTATGAGACATCTGAATTATCTCAGTGATAATTGGACCTAAGCTTGTGCCATCATATGCATTTGGATTAAAATAATAGCCCACTACTTGCTTCCATCTCACAGAGGAAACACCCGAAAGCATGACTACAAGGGCTTTTGTTGCATCACCTGTAGAATGAGGCAAAGTTGATTCGCCCATTATGGAGCCACTTTTAGTGTCGTAATCCAACGAAACTTTGACAGAGCATTCGTCTAATGTTAATGATGCCTTCCTGTCAATATTGGACATACTCCTTACTTTAATTTTTAACATTTCGAAGACTTCAAAGGCAATTCCATCATTAAACATAAAAACTCGGTTTTTTGTAAAGTTGTAATGCAGGGAAGGGGCAAATATTCTCTCAATAGTTCATATCCTGACTTTCCACAAGCCATTCGTAATTTCAGAGCATCCTTGATTGATTCATTAGAAAAGATTAGGTTTTTTGAATTTTTATGTTTTAAATTTTTCAATAAATCTGAGTTAAAACCTTTCAACTGAAAAATACTTTCCTCTTCAAGACGGCATATTTTTTTGCGCACAGTTTTGATAGTTTCTTTCAATGAAGATATGACAGATTTTTTATGTTTGATATCTTTCAAATACGTATGGCAATCATGACATATAGTTTGAACAGTGATCTCTTTTAAATCAATTTTATCGGATATAATATTGGCTGTAACTTCTTCAGGGTTTTGCATTTTATTTGGTAATGAAATCATCGCCTGCTCTTCAGTAAACGAAGGGGGGATGGAGACCACCTCTTCTTCGGAACGTTGATTTTTCTTGCTGTAAGTATGATCAGATTGAGAGAGAACTTGAATCCTCGGAATTGCTTCAAGTGTTAGAATTTTCTTGCGCATTGTTGTATTTGGATGAAACATGCTTGCTTCAAAATGTTTTTTGCAAATCATTGAAGTAGGAGTTGGTTTCCAATGAGAAGGATATTTTAGACTGGACAGCCATTGTTTCCTTCTTGTAATCTCGTTGGGGCTTTTCGGAAATGGAAACCGGAAGAGCTGAACGTTGCCATAATTTTCTTTGAATTTCTTTGAAGCGAAATAGTTATATTAAAGCCGTATTGCTAAAAAATATAATTTAAGGATCGATGAATGATAGGATAGATTGATATATTTGAATGAGATTGATATATTTGAATGAGATTGATAACAACAACAACTTTGTGACGTAGCAAATTTGTTGCAGAGCGACATCTTTGAAGGAAAACATGCAACGCGAGGTGCGTGAAATATTTCAGGCAACCGGGGCGATGCGTTACTTTCCTTTAACAGTAATCTCTTTCCTCTCTTGAGGAATATTTATTTGATATATGAAGCAGGCCAAGTCGGTCAGAAAAACGGAAGTATGTAATTTATATTTGAATCTCTGTTTTTTTTGCTTCTGTTCTAAGGAAAGAGAATGTTATAACAGGAACTGAACTCAATTGCACCCTTCACACATTCTCCCTTTCACACGCCCAAAATATCCTCGTTTTTTTCCTGTATTTCATTCTTAATTAAAAGTCGAAGTAATTGCGTACAAAATAAATATAAGACATTATAGTCTTAAATTAATACAACGCAAAAGACAAACCAATAAACAAACTAGAATCAATAAATACAATGATATCTCAATGGGTATACAGACTTAGGTAAATGCAAACTAAAAATTAACATTACAATAATGAAAGGTTAGCGTTGAATTAAAGCTAAAACAGACATAAAAATTCATATAGCGATTTTCTATCTTTACGATTATATCAGTGCTGCTGCAATGACTATTATTCCTTCATTAATTCGTTATTACTGATTTTTAACTCATTGATTATACTTTGTCTCCAGGATCAAATTGAAGGTTAACTGTTTAATCATGCAAGTTGAGTTATGTAGTATGTATACTTTTATTTTAAGGGTATTACAAGGTTAACTAGGTATTGCCTACACTTACTCATAAGAAGTGCTTGAGAGCTTTGGATAATGAAATGAATTACAAGGTAATTCACTCATACTAATATCCAATATTCCTAAAAAAGATTATTTGTACTTCATAAAATTCTATGGAAATATTTTATTATTGTACTTTATAATGGATCATGCAGATTTATATCCAAAAAATGTCCTTTCAGTTAGAGACTTCCTCTTGGCATTCATAGATAATCCTTCGCGACATTGAATGACACAGAAGGGTTCGTCGGAGTATCCATACTTTTTTAGTTTTCGGAATTTTTATTTATGACTCATTGAATTACAACCGGCTTGCTCAAAGGACAAAAGACCTGAGTAAAGATAAATGTTTGTACTTTTATAGTAATATTTGATGGCTAACCAATGGACCATTAACTTTTCTTGTAAGTAATTGATAGACAATTTACTTATTTAGTACCTCAAAAGAATGAAGACTTAAAATATAACCAACTACTTAGTTACTTAGTTAAAGATCATTATTACTAAAGTTTGTAATTAGTTTTCAATAAAAACGTTAAATTGAAATAAATAAAGTTTCATTATAAAATAACATATAGTCAGTATTTTTTTGGAGTTGGTATCACATAAGAAATATGCATTTTCATTCAAAATATAAATAAGAAGGATTGAAAAAGTGTATATTTATATCATGACAAAATTGGGATTCAGCAGAAAAAATCTACCACCTGTATTGGTAGCCGGTGGGGGTGAATTGGTATGCAAATCCAACAGAGAGAGTTTCACTTCCTTTTCGGAAAATCAAGATAAGATTATGATCAATACCGATTGACCTTTCATTAATCACTATCAATATTTGGTAGGTTTTTTTAGTTTAAATAATCATATCGATAGAAGTAATATATAGACGTTTCAACTGAAATACCAATTAGTTTATATATATATATATATATATATATATAATATATATATATATATATATATATATTATATATATATATATATATATATATATAATTATATATTATATTATATATATTTTTTTCAAATGTTTGAAATGTTAGCAACTTTTTTCTGTTTCTTGGTGATAAAAGAAGACGACATACAAAGTTTGAACAAATCGGTCAACATTACGAGGTCGCGCAACGAGGTCAAAGTTTTAAAAATTTAGTAAAAATATAGTTTTCCGCAAATTTCTTCAAAATGGTGGACATTACAGACTTAATATTATTATTAATTTAAAGGAAATCTAATTGACTACCAGACGTATGTTTGATGTTTTTTAATAAAACAAAGTTTTCAGTAAAAACAAAGAAAAAAATGAAGTGTGTATTTTAGCTTATTTCATAGCTTTTTTGTATCAATTAAACTTCACTCGCCTGTAGAAGATGACTTGTTCGCTTCAGAGTAAAATAATACATTTAAGTTTAGTAAAACTTTAGATGATAATCAAAAATGACTTGGTTGCATTCTATCAATTCAGAATTCAGTACAATCTGAGTTTACATCATATGATTCAGACTGTATTGACCTA
>CP045902.1:5400256-5416519 GCA_013387185.1 Caligus rogercresseyi
GAACTCGTGGTAGAATCTCGCTCATTCCCAAAAAGGAAGGGAAATTTAATAGATCATGGAGGCCTTTAACGATAATGAACGAGTTATACCGAAATCTTAGTGGGTATTTTAGCACGGCAAATAGAACCGATTCTTAACAAGAAACTTGGACATGAACAGAAGGGATTTTTGAAAAAAAGAAATATGCAGATATTTCGAGAAACATCCAAACAGACATGAATTCCACCTGCCAAGGACAGAAATAGGAGCAATAATTGCCATAGACTTTAGCAAGGCCTTCGACTCCATTAGTCACAATTTCATTTTTAAAGCTGTAAAAAAGTTTCTCCCTAAAAATATTTTAACCCCATACGCTCTCTTTTATATAATGGTTCGTCCACAATCGTGATAGATGGTCAACAAAGCGATCCAATAATCCTGGGAAGGAGTTGTAGGCAAGGATGCCCAGTCTCACCTCTATTGTTCGTGCTTCTATGGAACTTTTAAGCACATTAATAAAGCGCAAATATGGAGGCTTTGGCGTTTTATGAACAAAACAAAGCATCTTATCGACCTCTACGCCGACGATATTACGTTAATGGTACAAGGAATTCAGAGGAACAACTCACAAAGAGAGTTGAAATTTGGTTGCTTTTTTTGAAAAATTGTCACGGACTACTGGATTGAAAGTGAATATTAACAAGACGGCAATACTTCCAATAGGCATTTGGCGTCCTTTACCATCCTTAACGATCGGAGGGTGCAGAGTAGTTGAAACACTCAATATTTTGGGAATTAAGTGGGAATCCAATCGACCTTCACCCTGCAATTTTGAAGCCTGAATGGTCAGGCATACAGGTGGTGTCAAGCGTGGAGGGGTTTTAATCTACAAAAACGCATTGACTCTATAACACCAATTGATCTCTCAAGTAATCTACACTTCCACTGCATTACCAACAGTCGGAGAAAAGCTCATAGAGGAGGAAAACAAATGGTTATGCATTCTGTTCGACAGGAAGTACATACCTACGTTAAAAAAAAAAAATCACAGCTTGGTGGAGGTCTAGTACTGCTCCAAAAAGTTTTACCAAGAATTTTTTTTAAAGTTTTTAATGACCTCGTTTTAAAACCTGAAATGGGAGTGGCGCGAATATTTTACAGATTCTTTTATTTTTTAAAAAACTTATGTTGGCACAGATTGTCTAATAATGAAATATCTAAACATTCGGAGGAATGGGGAGCTATTCAGAGAATAATATGGAGCATGCAGCCTCTTTTTGACTCTAATAGCACCACGGACATTGTTCGGCAAAATGTAAAAAGAAAACCGTTCTTTAAATCGTTACAATATCAACCAGAAGAATTGGAAAAGATTGCCCTGGATAAAAACATCTTAACATACAGAGACCTGGACCAAACATCTATTTTTCAAACAGGAAGGTTTTATATCCCCTTATGAGGGAGCCACAAAACATATTCCTTTGACTCCATGGCATTTGAAATTTCCACGAAGGAACCTAAATCGGGAGACGCGATGGAGATTGTCAAAAAGCATTTAGACAATTTTAAATTACCTAAGGAATGGGCGAAAAGAGTAATGCGGTCATTGATGGGCATAAATGATGGGAAAAATTCACTGCACAGCTACAAATCTCCGCCAACTTAATTAGTTTCTCACAACATTGTAAGGACTGTGGAAGAATGTATGTGAACATCAGACACGCTTTCTGTGATTGCCCATCATTGGCAATTATCAAAAGGTTCATTCATTTGAATTCTGGCTTTATTTCCGATTATGAAGATGAATATGTGGAAGCGACTATTTTTTGGCTTCCCGATCAAAGGACAAGGCTATAAAGAAGAGGAAAAAGCTATTAGTTCATCTTTGAGCAATTGCAAGGCGTACATAGCTAAGCAGCTTACAGAAGGAAAACTGATCGAGGAAAATGAACTAAGAGGAATAATAATATCCGCCGCCGCTCAATACGCGGCTTTTTCTCTGAGAATCCCAAACTGCAAAGTGTGCTCTGGAACCACGCAGCCGAAGTCGTGAAGTATTTCCCATCCTTGTCACCACAGTATGCGAAATCGCTCAAAATAATAATTAAACAGTATAAAAAGTTCAAAATGACATGAATGATTGTTGATTATGTTTTTATGTTTCATCATTAATACTTTATGGAATTTTATTTTTAATCATTGATATTTAATATGTATGTCTATTTACTTGTTATAAGAATTTGTGGTCTTTAAAAGGAAAATAATTTTAAACTAGAATGTTTATTTATGTTTTTATAAAACACAATTTTCCTTTTTATTATCTTGTATTTATGTGTAATTATGTATTATACATATTTTAAATAGAATAAAGACCTTGCTGTTGAAAAAAAAATTGGGGGGGGGGGGGGGGGGGGAGATGCAACATCACACCGCTAGGAGTCTCTGCTATTTATTAAAGCTTTACTAAAGTAATCAAGCCTTCTTTCTCGTGTGAATAGTTTAATTTAACGTACAATAAACCATTATGAACTCCCTTAATATTTACCGTTTTGTGCTGTACCTGGCTCCTTCAATAGAGAAGGAATTCATTTCATGTAATGACGATAAAAGGAAGTACTATTAAAAAATCTGCTCTTCAAACAAAACTGTTAGAATAAGCTTTGGGATTGCCGGCATTTCCACCCAGGCCGCGGTGGGATGGGCGGGGCCTTGGGGGCCAGGCCCGCCCACGAGTGACCTAGGCCACATTTGAGTTCATGTCTGATCCTTTATCATTTATTTTCTATGGTCAAAAGCTAATTGAGAAGATTTGACTCATATAAGAGAGGAATAAACATCTGATTTTGAAAATTAAATTATTTTTAGAGGTGTAGTTTCTGGTATCCGGACAATTCCCCCCCAGACAATTCCCCCCTGGACAGTTCCCACCCGGCGAATTCTCTCCTAGACAATTCCCCCCCTGGGCAATATCAATGCCAATGGACATTTGAAACCTAACATCAAAGTAAAAGGATGTTTCTACCATTTATCTTCAAATATTTTGAAAAAGGTTAAGAACCTAGGATTGCAGCAGCGATATTTGAAGATACAGAATTTGCCATATATTGTAGAATGCTCTGTTGCCTTGCTTTTTTACCAGAAAAAGATGTTATTACTGGGTTTTTTGCCTATATGGTTTGACAGAATTGCATCTGACTGGATATAAATAAGCATTATAGCATTAAAATTAGTCTATCGAACCTAGGATCTAATCAATGAGGTAGACCAAAAATGACGATCCTTTCTCGGGATTCGAACCTGCGCCCCCAACATTGAGAGTTGAACACACCTTAACACGCACGGCTATCGAGCTCCCTTGCCTTTGCCTTTGAAGAGCTCGGATATAAAATTAAAGAAAAGTTTAATCCCGACTTCGACGAAATCTTCGATTATTTCGAGGACACTTACATTGGTCGATATGGAAGAAATGCTTCCCGTAGTCGCCCCATATTTGTAATAAATTTGTGGAATATCTTCAACCAAACGGACGAAGGGACTACCACGGACAAACAATATTGTGGAAAGATGGCATCGTCGGTTTTCCTCGCAAGTTGCTTCCTGCCATCCAATTCTATGGAAGTTCCTTGAATTCTTAAAAAATGAAGAAAACTTGATTCGTATCGACATCATTCAACAGCTTGCAGGTCATCTCCACCTCTTCAAAGAAGACGATATCGCGCTTGTAATCACCGAATTTTGACCATTTTGAGATATTATGAGAATCGTGAAATTTAGATTATTTATGAGCTATTGCTCAGAATATTGCATTTTGAAAACATTTAGAAATATGTTTTTATATTGTTTTTGAACTATATCTATATGTGTGTACTTTAGAAAATATATAGAAAATAAAATTTAAAAAATATGTAAAAACACAACTTTCATAAAAAAATGAAACCAAAAATTTATTTCTATTATGTATGTACATGTACATATAAGTACTACTAAGCATACGTATACTATTGCATATATGGAGGTGATTTACCAGGATTGGAATTCTAGGTACCAGGGAAGTTGTATATTTTTAATGATACAATTTATTATTGTTCAAAAAGTATATTCATGTAAAGGTTGCTTTTAGTTAAAAATGTTTTTTTCATATAGATGGGAATTCAACGTCAAGAAAATATCCAAAATCATTGGCTAAATATTGCGCATTTTGAAACAAAGAAAGTATTCCTTTTGATGTGCCTTATCTTTGGTTTCAAATCTATCACTCAAATTAGAGTTATTGACAACGATTTTTTTACAAATTAGTATAAGTTAGACTTTATTATATATTTCCTTTATTTTTTAATAGGATAACTGTCCAGGGGGATTTGCGGTGTGGGTATTGCCAAGGGGGGAATTGTCTGGGGGGGGGAATTGTCTAGGGGGGAATTCGCCGGTGGGAATTGTCCAGGGGGGAATTGTCCAGGGGGGAATTGTCCGGGGGGGAGGTTGTCTAGGGGGGAATTGTCCGGGAATCGTAGTTTCTTACTTAAATTGCATATGATCTTGTCAAAATTAATGATAAATCTGAAATGCATTCAAAGGAATATTTAATAATGATCGATAAAGCTTTGTATTTTCTCACACAAATTACATATCAAGGATCATGTAGTGAAAATCAATGAAAAATCAGAAGTGCATTCAAAGATGATTTAATAGTTATCAAAAATGCTTTATGGTTCAAGATATTTTGCTAATCAATACGTTAAAGTTAATACTATCATCTTTCAATTTTTATTGTCTGATATGATTATAAAATTGTTTCCATTAATGTGAAGTGAATCATAGGACTGGCTAAGACATATAAAATTATCTAAGGAGTACTCGATTATAGTCGATTATATGGACGACGGATTTTATAAGTTTGTTTTATATAATGTAACTTGTAATGTATATTTTAAATAAACTTCAATAAACAAATTAACGGCTGTGTTTCAATGTTATAATATCCAATCATAATAGTTTGAGGTCATTGTTTGGAATTGTCTATATTAATAGAACTTTACACAAAAAAAATGATTTGATATGGCTTTTTTGGGGTAGCGTCACATATAGAAGCTTCTTCTTTACTCTCATGGTCCATTGCACGCCCTTGAGCTAGTCAAGCATCATTTTTATAAACTTTTAAATGTTTTAATAAACTTTTATAAATTATTATCAAAAATGCTTCCCCATCACATAAGTGAGTCGTCTACTCCAAGTCTCTAACGAAGCTTAGTGTGGAAAATGTCCTTGCGTACTCTCAAATTTGATTGGTTAAAAAAAATTTAAGGAAAAAATATTTTTGTGAATGTAGGGATACCTGAGATGATAAAGGATTACGATTATTAGTATCTTAAACTCGTCACCATATAGTAAAGAGGTAGGAACGAATAAGAGGACTCGAGAAGTATATGCGCGTACAGTTAACCCGTGGATGCATGACTTTTTGTACTCTGTTTCTGCATGGCTGGCCAAGTAAAAAAGATACTCTTATTTGGTTAATTATTTCATAGATTTATTTTCTAAATAAATACAAATAAACATAGCCATATTATACATTCATTAATAATTTTCATACAACAAAATATAGTTTTTTATTTTTGTTTTTCAAAAGTAGGGCAAAAAATTATCGAATGATCATACATAAACACGAATTACATTTTTGGCAAAACGAAGAATGTTTTCTATCCCTAACCCGTGGACAGAACACGCATCTACTTCTTTTCTTTGTAGATGAAGGAACCAAGACATTTGAGGTAGAAGATTTTGTATTTCTCGAATCTCGATATTGTTTGCTCAAAGCCATCCAAGTTCCCCAAGAAATAATCTTCTTTTGTGACTTTTTCCATCTTGGTATCCTTTATTAACATTTATGTATAAAATAAATGCGTTATAGCAGGATAAATCCAAGATGTTACAAAATACAGGAACATGCCATCTTCTACTTGAATATTTGAAACTATAAGTTGCCACTCTTTCATCGACTCAATCCACTCCACCCTTAGTTTTGTTATAATACAATATGACCTCAGGTTTTCTCTTTAGATCATTGTGAATTATGTGGTTATTATGTTGAGAGGATAACATAATAACATTTTTGTTCTTTTTTGCCTTGTAAGTAACGAGCATTATTCCATCCTCAGTAAATGCGCATTCACTACTAAATAATTTCTTTGATTTGACTTCATAGAATTCCTTTGGAACTTCTCGTCTTTGTTTTCTCCAACCAATGAAATATTTTTATTCTTTTTTTTTTATTACACTAAAATTCACATTACAAAATAGTACTAACAATAAAAAAAATGTAATCCTATGGATTAAAACAAGGAAAACAGGTAAATATAAAAAGGGATTTAAGTATGATAAAAAATGAGGTCGTAATAAAAATAAACAAATACACTAGAGCCGTCCAGGGCAGAATTAAGAGGTGTGAAGCTCCATCAACTCTTCCTTCAAACACAGTACCATCGTTGGGGAGTTGGGACATCGTTGATGATGTCCGTGCATTTCAATTGAAGGTGTTCGATACCGAGCGCAAGACCTCTATGCTTCTTGAGACCACACGATGAAGACCCAAAGGGAATCCCCACCGTTACTCTCGAAAAATATTTTTATTCTTCAGTTCCTTTGCCAGTTTGAAACTAGTAAGGAAATTATTGCATGTTATATTCTTCTTGTAAGACCCTATCATATAGAAGTAAAAATGATCTCGTTTTGTTTTCTCATCACAAATTGAAGTGAGAAGAAAAATAATTATATGGTCTAAAAGTCAACAAATCCGATCAAAAAGACAGCAGAAAAAGTTCCAAAATTATGTGTTCTAAACAGTGTATAAGAAGTTTGATGACATAATTTTTTTTTGTTCTGGAAGATACTGTATTGTGTAAAAAATATGGGATCAAAATTGACCCCATTCATGCACAGATGCTAAAAAAATCTATATGGCAAAACTAATAAACTTATGGCAATTTTTAATTTTTTTAAACAAAGTATAATAAATTAATAAAAGTCACAAAAAACCAACCCACCGAATTTATTAAAAAATATTACGTTAGAAGAGTTCAAACGTCTTTTGGGGTCAATATGACCCCATCATGCATCCACGGGTTAAGGTATACAATTACGAACAGTATGAATAACATGATACATAAGAAAAGGAAAAAAAACGGAGAGCAATTGGTGGGCGCAGTAACAGTACAGCTGACCGGCCTATGACGTCAGTTAAGTATTGAGGTGTTTAATGTGCCGTCATATACACAATAATTATGCTCGTACACATGCAGATACTCGACGACTCCCGCTCAGTATCAGAAAACGTTGACATTATGTCAACGTTTAACTCGCTCTTTCATATCTCTCACCTTCATCATGCCGAAGAAAAAGTGTTTTTTTCTTTATCTCTACAAATGTAGGTACTGACGTGTGTGAAAGTATGACATGAATATCATGCCGCTTATGTGTTATATATGCCCATCTCGTCCTTTATAGAAAATAGTTTGCTTTCATAGAGTTTGTTTATGGTTATATCCGAAAGAACAGGGAACAAGATACTTTTAGCTGGATTTGTGGGCGCACTTCTTTTCACAAGGCTGTTCACCAGCCTAACAAAGCTCTACTAGAGGTCCTCTTTTAGGAAGGCCCTAAAATGGCTAATAGAGCAGCAGAAAGAGATGGACCACAGCCCCAGGTTAGAAGAAAGAAACAATGTATTTTAGTAGTGTTTAATGTGGTTTTTCTAGCAGCTGTAGTGTGCAATATCGCATCCCGTAACAAATGATTATAAGGGTACTGTTGTTGCAACACCTATCACAAGTACATTTTTGTAATGTTTGACGAAACTTGATATTGGATGATTTTGTAATAGATATAAATGATTTGCACATTTCAATCTACTGCAACTCATTGACTGAAATCATGCAATTGGAAGCGGTAGTCGGCATTTTTTGCAAATGCAACGGTATCGGTAGAAAAATATACACTGGTTGTACTGATCTCTAAGGAATACCAATCGGTAGTCATAGCTCTACTCTTTTGATGAATAAAATATTTTAAAGGCTTTTTCAATTCACAGAAACTGAATTAACTTTTTTATCTCCATGTTTATACAATACAGTTTTTCTCCTTAAACAATAAAATGTATACTGTTTGAACCTTTCGAGAGCCACCTGATCTCTGGGCAATTATGCCACTCCCTGGATAAGAGGGGATACATAGTGTTGTGGGCATACTTTTTATAGTTTGAAAGAATTTATGAATGTTTGACAAAGTACAACCATACGTTCCAAATTAATACAAAGAGCATACATTATTAAAGCAATGCACACATACCTACATAGGTACATAAGGCAAATGAACACGACCTCACAAGGTTTGGAGAAGACTTATTTGATGGATTGATGGTCAGGCTCCCTTTGTTGCTCCCCTTTTTAAAACTATATTGATTGCATATTGCATTCTATTGATAAGGGATCTCGAATGCTTAACACTAATAATAAAAAATATTACGAAAACAATTATTAGTGTCTCTCTGAGGATTATTAATCTTAGGGGTCATGGTTGCTTGGAATCAGATATTACTTACGATTCCCGGACACATTCCCCCTAGACAATTCCCCCCCCCCCGGACAATTCCCCCCAGACATTTCCCCTGGACAGTTCCACCCGGCGAATTCCCCCTAGACAATTCCCCCCGGACAATTCCCCCTTGGCAATACCCAACTGCCAAATCCCTCTGGACAGTTATCCTATTTAAAAAATAAAGGAAAATATATCATACAGTCTAACTTATAAATTGTAAAAAATCGTTGTCAATAACTCTAATTTGAGTGATAGATTTATTATATAGATAGGAATTGTCCTGGGGGGAATTGTCTAGGGGGAATTGTCGGATACCATTACTTACACCAACTTAACCTCAAATCAAATGTGTGAGCATGAACCACATCTTGCTTGTAGAGGATGGGTCAATTGAACGCATTTGGGGCAAGCCAAGTCGACATTCTTGGAGATAATGAAGTTGTCAAGCCATCTACCTGCCTGGGATCAGTCAAGAAGCCCTATTTCTAATAAAGGGATCCTCCTTCAACAACCTCAGATTCCTTGAATCTGGGGTTTTGACGTCATAAGAAGAAACACTTTTTCCTTTTTTAAGAACTGACAAAAAGGAATGGACTGCAGTCTTCGGTCCTAGATAAGGACCGACACAACACTATGGACAAATTAAATACTCGAAATATCTGTAAAAAAATGATAGGAATGATGTTAAGGTTTGTTGCCATTATAATCATCATGTATTCCTTGAGGATGATGGCAATTTGTCGTCGGTTTTAATACCTCAGATTACTCTAGGACATAACTTGCTCAGGCTGCGCCATTCTGCAACTAGTTCTTCATTTTAGTGAATACAAGACGGCGCTGCACTACATTGCACAAATGCAGCTTTAGCATTTCTAATGAAGGATGGAAAATCTCTGGCCAGCTCACAGAGCAGATTTCAACCTTTGGATTTATACTTCTGGACCTTAGCACAAACTCGAATTTATATGTTTAAAAAAAAAAACAGATTCCATTGAGTCTCTCATACGATGTTTCCAAACCTTCGTTGAAAAATATAGCCAGAGACGATCAAAAACGTTTGCAGAAATGTCCTGAAGCGTGCATCGTTCTCTCTTAAAAGTGTTTATCGAAACTGGTAAATTATCATGCATACATAAACATGTAAACAAAGTAAACAAATAAGACAAAAAAATATGTGATGTGATAGTGATTGAAAGACAATTGATGTGGAAATATTTTTAAACTGTCAACCCTTTTTTAAGGCAGACAATCCAAACGACATTAACGAACAAATGTGAATTACTTACAAGAAAAAATACCATTTATTATAACCCATTAATGAAATTAGAAAGAAAGACTGCAGCAACCCATAGGCTTTTATCACTCAAGCGAAAAATATATGTGCTTTAAACTACATTGAAATGAACGTAATTTTAATGGAATGTTTAGTGAAAAATCTATGGATTTATATAACAACTGGATGTATTTGTTAGTTAATATATTTATTACCTCCACCGAAGGAGGTATTGTTTTCACTGGCGTTGGTTGTTGGTTGGTTGGTTGATTTGTTTGTCAGCAGGATAACTCAAAAGTACGGAACGGATTCGGATGAAACTTTGTGGAATTGTTGGAAATGCCAAAATGAACAAGTGATTAAATTTTGGCATCTCTGAGTGCTTCTTAAGATGCAAAGTGAGCTAATTACTAATAAATATTTCAAGTTAGCCTACTCTGTCAATAGATGTCGCTGTGCTGTGCTCTCAAAGAGGAGAGCACAACACAGCGACATCTATTGGCAAATGACAAAAATACCAAGTGATTCATTTGGTGGGGATCGGCGGAGGTTTGCACTCGCTGAGTGTATACATGCCTCTAGTTACTGCTCAAAATAAATATACAAACAAAGTACATTACAAACGGGATACATAGCAAAGAAGAAAAAATGGTACTCCCAGGATAGTCTTGTACGCAAAGGTTGGGTAAACTTTAATTACACAACGTCCATATTGCTACGTATTGTTATAAATATTATTAGTATATAAGTTATGTAACTCCATTGATTCCTATTATGATTCCTGTATGATATTTTAAATATCTATAATGCAGATGGTAATGATATATATAATGAAGTAATTAATAAAGGAGAAATTCGGGAGGATACGGTTCAACGGTTCCTTCGATCTCGCACTCAATGACCAACAAAGGTGGTAAATTTATCTATTCTGATTTAATTATTAAAGAACATTTAATCATTCATTTCTTCATTACCTCCCCCGAAGGAGGTATTGTTTTCACTGGCGTTGGTTTGTTGGTTTGTCGGAACGATTCGATGAAACTTTGTGGAGTTGTTGGAAATGCCAAAATGGACAAGTACTTAAATTTTGGCATCTCTGAGTGCTTCTTTAAGATGCAAAATGAGCTAAATACTAATAAATATTTCAAGTTAGCCTACTCTGCCAATAGATGTCGCTGTGCTGTGCTCTCCTCTTGATGAACTGGAACGCCCCCTATAATCAAGTGTGTAGAGTTAAAAGGACAGTGGTAGAGGGTTTGAAATTACAAAAAGACCGAGTGATTCATTTGGTGGGGATCGGCGGAGGTTTGCGCTCTCTGAGTGTATACATGCCTCTAGTTTTATATGTCATTACAATCTTCATTATAAATATTTTTTTTTAAATCATAAACGCAAAAACCATGGGATCAATGAAGTCATACAATTACTTACTACTATTAATAATAACAAACACCTAGCAATATGGACGTTTTAAATATAAAGTCCCCGAACCTCTGCGTACAAGACTACCGGAGTACCAAAAAATTGCTCGCCTTCAAGAGTTTTTTGATGAGGCGTAGCGACTTTAAATGGTTGCCTCACCTCATAAAACAATTTAGTCTTGGGAATAGAAAAAAGGGAACCCTAAAATAAAATTCCTGTGCCGGCATATTACGTATTTTTTTATATTTAAAATAGTTCCTTTCAGGAACGTCTTTATGGTGTATTTGTGTGACCTTGACAGCTCAACAACATTTTTAGCCTTCCTTTCTTTGTTTCATCGTCATAAAAACATTGTTGTGTCGGAATGCCTTAGAGAAGAATATATTATTAGTATATTTATATGCCAGAGTCGCCGCCAATTAGATCGCACGGCAGGAACGAATGTTAAAGAAAGACACGTGTGAGAAGGTCATGACTGGAAGGCTACTTTATTAACACAGTATAGGAAAGGACGGAAATATATACAGGGAAGAGGAAAAGGGTGATGCACAGTGGACATGACGTCAGAGTATCTTGTATGTGTGACGTCAGGGACATAACAGATATATGATTCGTCTATATTTTGGTTGACATAAAACAAATTTAGTCTAAGTTGACATACAAACATAAATACATGCATAAAGGCTATACAAACAATTTGTATTTATAGATAGTTCAATAGATAAATATTAACTCAGACCTTTTATTAAATATAAATTTTTTCGTATTTCAATAATATGAAATAATTATCATATACACATATTTTCAACACGTTGTTATTTATAAAGTATGACTCTTATATAAATGAAGCGTTCTTTCAAAGAAGCTGCTTGATGAAAGCATTTTTTTAAAGCAGATATTAAATTTCAAATAATATGATAAAATGATTACTTACGTAAAAGGAAATGGGGAATTACCATTTCTTAATAACATTAACCTTGTCTATGCAAGGAAAAAATATTTTTCATATATGTATATATAATTTGCAAACATTAATTTATTTAATGCATTCATAAGGAAATATACTTATTACAATATGTACATACATGTTTTATGATAGCAAATAACATGTGGTGCCGTAAATGAGTTTGATAGAAGGTGTTTTAACAGATTAGTTAATATATAATTAGTTTATATATATATAAAATAATAATTGTTCAAAAAAACTATGGAATGAAATAGTTTACAATGTGAGCGGGGAAAAGGCAAGGCAAATAGAAGTGATATTTGAACTAACTAGTCTATTTCGTGAATGTCCTTTAAATAATATGTTTTGTTTTTTCGGCTAAAAACATTTTATTCGGTAATCTGTAAAAATAAAATATGTAAAAATAAAATACACCAAAATAATGAACGGGAAAAAGTCGCGTTTAAGGTTTGTGTTGATTTTAATATTGTCTTAACAAAAAATATTTCTGCTTTATTTATTTAGGGTTTTTTGAAAGAGAAAATAAATTATCTTTCAATAAAGTTTTCATTATTCTTTACAAATTCAGAAGTACCAAAAACCATTATTCCTAAAAAAATATAACAAATTCAGATGAAGTTTTTTAAGTACCTCGTTCATTAGTATTTAAATCATAGTGTAATCTTTTATCTTACGTTCAGGTACCCTGTAAAAACTGTGATTACACAAAATTATCCCAGGATGATTAATTTAAGTGGACTGTATAATGAATATCTTTCGAGAGAGAAAGGATTTAAGAATAACAAGCTTAAAGTACTCTTCTTAGATCTCCCAAAAGTGAAATAAATACGTACGTAGGTTGACACATTAGTGAATTTAGATCAGAGTAAAGAAATGAGACTCAAATGAGACTGAAATGAAACTGAATGAACATGAAGGGAAACCTCCGTTTATACACAAAACTAGAGGCATATATACACTCAGAGAGTGCAACCTCCGCCGTCACGGGTTCCTTATGAGCCTTCCGAGGCGGATTTTTCACGACTGGGGCGGCGTAGAGGGACGGGGAGGGTTCCCTTGACGGAAATTCCGAGAGGAAGACGCTCCCGGCACCCGATTTTACAGCATAACGACATCTATTGGCAGAGTAGGCTAACTTGAAATATTTATTAGTATTTAACTCGTTTTGCATCTTAATTCTGCACTCAGAGATGCCAAAATTAATCACTTATTACTTTGACATTTCCAACAACTCCACCAAGTTTCATCCGAATCCGTCCGTACTTTTTGAGTTATCCTGCTGACAAACAAACCAACGCCCAGTGAAAACAGTACCTCCTTCGGCGGAGGTAATAAGATGAATGTTGTTATCCTTAGGATTGGTAGAAATGCGCGCTCCAGAATTGCCTTCAAAAAACACACCAGAATCTTATAACAATAATAGCTAGAGGCATATATTCACTCAGAGAGTGTGTACCTCCGCCGATCCCACTAAAGCGTTAAAGTAAAGTGGACGCTACCAGGACAAAAACCTTCTTTTTTTTTTCAAAAAGGAGATGGATCAACCGTAGTTCTTTAATATGCGCTAGAGGGTGTTTGATGAAGCAGCTGTTTCAAAATAATAACAAATGTAAAAAAAAAATATGGACAAACCGTAGTTTATTTTTTTAACAATAGGTGCCGCTTATCCATTTAACATTTGAATGAAATGTTAAATGGATAAGCGGCACCTATTGATAAAAAAATAAACTACGGTTTGTCCATCATTTTTTGTTTACATTTTCTTGTTGCGCTACTTTACTTTAACGCTTTAATCCCCACAACATTCCTATTCAAACATTCTCCCTTTCACACGCCCGATTTTCTATCTTCATCATTGTTTCCTCTCTGTTGCTCATTTTGCATATTAAAAAAGCACTCAGAGACGGGAAGAGGAAGAAGTTTAAGCTACGTCACTGGGTTAACATATCCTGAGCTGATATATGAACAATAATACGTCAATGAATATTTTTTTAGCGTTTGTTCTTTCCTACTCCCTGAATAGAGACCCCATTTCATTTAGTATTTTGCTCATTTTGCATATTAAAAAAGCACTTAAAGAGACCAAAATTAATCACTTGTTCCTTTTGGCATTTCCAACAATACACAAAGTTTCATTCGAATCCGTTCAGTACTTTTTGAGTTATCCTGCTGACAAACAAACAAACAAACGCAGTGAAAACAATACCTTCTTCGGCGGAGGTAATGAATAAAAAACCCTCCCTGCGTAGGAGGGAAAAACAATAATGAATAATAATAATAAGAAGAAAAAAACCTCCCTGCGTAGGGAGGGGAAAAAACAATAATTAATGTCTTCTTGTTGCTCTGCACAAGAGATAGAAAAACTCCCGTTATTTTGAGAGGGAGAAAAACAAAGCATGTTTCTATCTTATTCATGATTTTTTGCATGTTCGGCTATGTTAGGGCGCCAAATTCCAACATACCCCCCCCCCCCCCCCCCCCCTCCCAAGAGATCAACATTTGTCCTTTTTATGGGTTTTCTACGTTCCTCTTATTGAGTTATTTCATGAGATATTGTATTATATACGCGTAAAAAAATTATATAGTCATGTTGTACTGAGGTACAAAAAAAAATAAAAATAAACAAAGAACAGAGTAAAACGATTCAGGGCAGACGCGAAGAAACATAAATGAGCATTTTAGTTCACATTATCTGCCCTGAAAAAATAACCTTAACTAAAGGAAGCATCATTTATTTCATTCGTTTAAAAAACTCGCGATGTCTTTAAAAAATATTTTTATAGTTTTCATGTAATGTTGTGATCGACCCGTCACATATTTAACTAGAGGCATATATACACTCAGAGAGTGCAAACCTCCGCCGTCACGGGGTCCTTATGAGCCTTCCGAGGCGGATTTTTCACGACTGGGGCTGCGTAGAGGGACGGGGGAGGGTTCCCCTCGACGGAAATTCGAGAGGAAGACGCTCCCGACACCCGATTTTACAGCACAGCGCATCTATTGGCAGAGTAGGCTAACTTGAAATATATATTAGTATTTAGCTCGTGTTTGCATCTAAATAATCTGCACTCAGAGATGCCAAAATTAATCACTTGTCCTTTTGGCATTTCAAACAACCCACAAAGTTTCATCCGAATCCGTTCCGCACTTTTTGAGCTATCCTGCTGACAAACAAAACAACCAACCAACAAACAACCAACACCAGTGAAAACAATACTCCTTCGGCGGAGGTAATTATGCCACAAGCCATTTTCATGCCTGTACTCCTAAATCCGGGATTGGCGCTTTTTGTTTGGTTCGATTGCGTTGATTCGAGTTTATATGAATAAGCCTTAAATTCACTCATGTCCACTTAAGATTGCCCGCTTTCAAAACTAAGAAATACTATAGAAGCACGGTTTTATTCCTTTCAAAGAATGTAGTCAAGATTAATGAAACTAATAAATAAAAGTTATGTCAGCTGACACTGGTGGAATGGCTGGGAAACGTAATAATACAATGGGACGGCAAAAAAGGTGGGAGTTTCTATTAAGAACTCCCTCATCCCTTTTTACAAAAGTAGTTAAACTTATACATACAAATAAGGAGGGAGTTCCCTTTCCGATTATAGCTTTCCCTGTCCTATCCAAACTGACGTATGATGGTGGAAAAGGATTTTTGCAAATTAATAAGACCACATTCCCGAAGCACATCTTTAAAAATTAAATATCTAGGTGGGTGGAACTAAAACAGTAGACAGAACATTGACGAGTAAATTCTTATAAAAAAAAGTACACAAATAAAAACTGTCCAAAAAATATTTAATATGCTGTGGTTGGCTGCGGAAGTCAAAGGAGTTGTAGAACATTGAATCGTCAGAACCAAAGGAGTAATTTTCGGTGTTGTATTACTCCAATAGACTCCATTAAAGGGATATTTGAATTACTATTGGTAAGGCTTCATCGCCACTCCATAGTTCATAGAAAAAATATTATTCTCTCGATGACCAAGGTTTATATTGAACGTAGAAGAACATAAGTTATGCATAATCATG
>CP045902.1:5416619-5428586 GCA_013387185.1 Caligus rogercresseyi
ATATATATATATATATATATATGTGTGTGTGTGTGTGTGTGTGTGTGTGTATAAATATATATCAGAAACAAACGGGCACTTGTTTCACCGGGCCAAAATCGGGCCGGGACATTAATATATTCGTTCCTTTGTCATTCTGAAAGTGACGACGTTTTTTATAAAATAATGTTCCCTTTTATTTTTTTAAAGTTTAAAGAATATTTTCTAAAAGAAAATGTTGACGTTTTTTTAGAAAATAATCTTCAAATATTTTTTAAAAATATTAAAATGATTTTATAAAAAAATTATTAGACACCCGGGCCGTTAAAAAAAGGCTGGGTATATATACATTAATTATTCTGGGTACCATTTCTTGCTATTTTATATAATTTATAAATGGATGCAACTCCATCAAACAATTTCTAGGGTTGAACATTATTTTCAAGGATGTTCATATATTGTTTACCTAGTTTAGATATATGTCCTAAAATGTTTGATGACTTAGAAATATTTCCTTACAAATCCCAAATAATATTTGGAGTAGGGTGGAGTCAAAGCATTGAGTCACTTTTAAAACGAAGAAAGTGGGGAAATGTATGGAGATAAATTGAGTCTCATGGATTAAAAATTTATTTTTTAAATATATTTTTTAGTTTATCGTCATCGTCTTCCCAATGAGGTCACGGTCTCTTTGCACGATGAGCAATAGTAGGCGAGCCCTTATTGCTGTATGGGGTCTCTCCATGATTCTAACCCTCCCTGTTGTACTTACAAAGGTAAAGAGTATATCATTCAAAAATAAGTCTGCAAAAATAAGAAAATAATACAAGACTCAAAAATAAGGTTTTATACTTTTAAGATTAGTTCCTACAGAGTTTATTGCCAGATGATACTGGATTAAATTTCTGCAGGGACATAGAACTATAAATATACAGATATTATATGCAGAGGCAAATCACAAAATCTTTCCTTTATGAAATATCATTGATGAGATTGACCCAATCGAATATTGATCTATAACTATCACCTAGTGAAGAGAATAAACTCTCTTTGTATATATACATCTATGGGTTAGTCTACACAAAAAATAGTGATGCCAAGATTGGGAAAATAGGAATAAGGGAAACATGTATCGAAGAGATGCAATATATATATTTTTATATGTACTTTTAAAATATGATATATACATTAAAATAAAAAAATAACAATTGTAAAAACATTATCACAATTGATGTAAAATATTTTTACAAGTCAGAGGGCTGATGGTTTGTAATATCTGGAAACTAACATAATACCTTAAATATGTATATCTGATGTAACTCATCTTCATAAAATGAATGCTACTATGTGTTACCGAAAGAACACGTAAGTTCATGTAACTGGATGTTGGTCTGAAATACAAATATGACCCATGGATCAATAGACGCTCATTTTAAAACCTCGATAGTACATAACTCTGACACCTAAGGGACATTTATTCCATTAGATGCATATTTATAGTCTCTAACTGCCATTATCGTGTTGTGTGAAAACTGAGGCTCAAAACTATAGCTAGGTCCTTGAAAATCATATGTTCTAAAATCATTACGTGTACCCTGGTTTGTAATGAATTAGCATATGGGATTGTGTATGAACAAGCTTAATTAGATATGAAAAATCCTGTAGGATATGTCAATATGATATGCCATGAAATGTGTAACATAATAATCAACAAAAGAATTTTCACAACGAGTTTTATAATTAACAAAATACATTATATATGTATATATATATATAACTATATGATATAGCTATTGAGGCTTCATTAAAATGTAGCCAAATTTTTGATCTTGAAATGAAATATCCTGAGTTATATTATATACATATAATCACTCTAAAAGATTCAATCTGTGAATTTTAATCAAACTTCGGAGCTAAATATTTTTGAAAAATTCCTCTTTACTCTCAGTGTTTAAAATATATGAAATTACATTTCGTTGAAACAGAGACAAAATACTAATTAATGAACGATTGTAGGTATTAAACATTTAATATTAACAGACTTATCAAAGGGACTGATTAAGAGACTAATTGACTACTAAAGTTTTTTTAATTCTTTGTCATTACATACTCTGAGCTAATCCAATTATAAAACGCGACAAATACGATTTAATGAAGGACGCTTTAGATTTCTCTTAAACATTTTACAAGAATTATGCTTCTCCATGCGCTATCGAAATAATTTCGATGATGGTGAGGATCGTTTTGGGGAAAAACTTGCGATTTCTTGTGGCTTTAAAACAAAAAAAAGCAATTGCGTCTTCTCTACATTTGATCCACGTCAGCAAAAAAATTACAAACTTCAACATATTTCGATTAACCGTATAAAATCGTCATATTACGTGAAGACTGTGGACGCACTTACAATGTTACTTAGACTACGTTTATTGAATGTCCGGCCGTCTTTGTTCCACATATTTTTTAGTAAAAAACAACATAAGAATGCTGACGGAAATGTAAATAGAGGCTCTTTATTTTGTGGGGGTAACTATGTAGAACCAGGAAAAAAAGCATCATTGTAAAACAAAGGTTTGAGCTCATATGCCTTAAATTGTAAGCTACTTGCGACAAAGTAAACCGTCCTTAAAAGGATTGCCATCGCATCATTGTCTTGTTATTTTATCCTATCAAAACGAATGCCAAATATTGCCTTCAGTGGGAGGTCATACCCAGAAGATCATATATTTTTCATTCAGCAACGTCAAACCTTTCAAAAAATATAGTATGTCGGATTTTACGGATGTTTAATACATTATATGAATGTTTCTATTAACGAACTGTGGTTTATGCCATCTTAATTTTGTAATCTTCTCCGTAGCTTTAATGTCAATATAAAAGTTTTATCATTAGGGTTTGAAAACAACATTTCGATTTTTTAAACGTTTCAACCTGTTAAATGAATATTTGGTAAATGTGGTGGGAAAACAAGGCTAATGAAGGTATCCATACATATACAAATTTTGATCTATTTTTGCATATTATTTTTCAACTTATTGAACTGTTTTAAGTTTATCCAAAATCTTAGAATACAAAATACATCCAAATACCTTGATATTTTCCATTAATGCATAAAAACTTTTTATTGAAAATCTATAGAATATAGTGTTTCTGTCGTATTTGATTTTTTATGATATGGAAAATAAATTATTTGAATCCATTTAACAACTTATTATATGAATTACTTAAAATTAATAAATGTGAATAACTTCTTAAATTACCCTTCTTTCGTAAAAACTTCGTTGTTTCTCCTCTCTTGTTATAACATTAAACAAATGAATAATATAAATATTAAATCCCAGAAATTAATTTGTTTTGATTGAATTTTAGACTTGCATTTAAACACAACATATTAGGACCATGTCTAGGTTTATCGAGTGCAGTAACAATGTAAGATATGCATATACCTGTTTCAATCTATTAACGACCCTTTAATGCAAGAATGTTAAAATATTTCTCTTCGTGTGGTTTTCTATTTGAATCATTTAAACATTTTTTCTTGTGTAGATATTCGTGATGATAAAAGATTCAATAATGTTTGCATTTAGAATGCTTTTATTTTACTTTTTGTTCATACATTATTCAAGACGCTTTTACAATTTTTCTTCTTTTATTGTGCTTAGACTTTTTAAGTATTGTTACTTTGCCTCATTCATCCTTTCTCATTGATCAAATGAAGTAAAATATAGTTTAGTTATTATAAACAATGGGTGTTATACAATAATGAAATGGTAAAATATGGAATGTAGTTATATATAAATTTCCTCCTTCGTTGTTTTGTTTCTTGTGCCAATCGTATAATAGATTTTAAAGGTGGACAAATTTACTAAAAAGGATTTTCGTAACCAAAAGTTTCTTGGGCTTAAAACCTTTTGCTGCTATAATATGCTTATATTTTTCAATTCGAATGTGAAATTTGAGGGATTATGGACGAATATATTTAAGAAAAGGTATGTGTGTCTCATTTGAATGGAAAAAACAATCTCATTTTTTTCTGCTAGGTAGAATAGGATGTAAAGTTGCAATTGAGAAACTATTTTGGAATGTTGTAAAAATTTGTTTCATGAATCTTAAGAAAAAGTTATTGAAATTTTACTATCCTTATTATTTGTTATATTGCTGTACATTCAGTTTTTATTTGATGTTAGATATGTAAATTGTTTTAATCTATAGGAAGTTTTAATTTTAGATTACAATGTCTATTTATGTATTTTTATACACAATAACTTCATGTTAAAAGAGATTTGATGAATGGAAAAAAATGACAAATGTGTTTCCTTAATCGTACATCAGACATCAAATACCACTACTAATTGTGTAATTACTATCCAATGATAGTGGTAGATTTATAAGTTTATATATATGTATAGCTTTTTAATCGGCATTCTATCAAATCTCCTCTTACAAAAATGTATGCAATTGTCATTAATTTAATCAACCACGGTTGCCTCATAATAATAATATAAAGAGTGATCCTACTATAATCAGTTTATGAAAGCAGCATCGACAATTATTGCGCTTGTTATTAAATATATTATATATTATTTAATAACAAATATCAAAATTATGTGTCTTATCAATTTACTTTCTATATATTGAATATTTTGAAAATAAAACTTTAGTATAAACATTGACTGTACGCAAACCCCTTATCTAATACCGCAATAGATATAATATAAAGCGTCAGTTGTAAGCTTCTTTTTTAAGTTATGGAGGTGTTTTTGTTATATTCAGTTTATCTTACAAGTTACATATTTTGTAGTTTTTTTTGCTTTTCCTATTTGATACTATGATCCTCGAAATAAAAAGTTTCGTAATGCAAAAATATTATCAAACTGTTAATAAAAATATTTATAAGTTTTTATATTCGAATAATCTATTAAAATATTAATGAAGCTTGTACATATATAATATATATATATATATATATATATAATATATATTATATATATATATATTATTATATAATGCTATAAATATAATATATATCATATAATATATATATATATAGTAGTGATAGTATATATATATATAGATATATATATATATATATATATATATATATTATATATATATATATATACATATATATATTAGATATATATATATATATATATTTATTACAAATAGATATATAAATATATTATATATATAATATAATTATATACGTTATATATATTATATAATTAATATACCTATATTTATATATAATTATATATATATTTATAAATGATATATATATATCTATATATATAGTTATATATATCTATATATATTATATCTATATAGATATATATATATATATCTATATATATATCATATATATATATCTATATATATAGATGTATATATATATATCTATATATATATATATTATATATATATATTATATAATCTCATATATATATATTCATAGATTATATATATATTATAATATATGTTTGATTTTCTTAAATTAAGCATGCCATATTTTGACAAATACAAAAAACAAGCTTTATATTCTAGGAGGGATGCCTATATTTTTATGAGTTCAACTTTTTCTATTTTGCTTGAAAATACACTGTTGGACATTAATAAACCTTAAAAATCATTAAAAATAAATATATCTAAAATAGTGTATCCACAACTGTACTATTTCATAAGCAATAAATATAAAGAAAAAAAAAACACAAAGTATAGTTTTCTTTGGATTATGGTAAGAATGTCAGATAAGAACCGTTGAATTGCTAGTGTTACCAACAGCAGTAGTGCTCTCTCATCTATGGCTAAATAATTACTCCACCACTTAGAAGTCAATTGTACATTTTTCTAAACGCTTTTTGTCATTATTTAAAGAGTTAATATGACATATAAACTCTCCTTATATTCGTTGAGTGAATCATTTGTTAGTTGTTGTTAGAAGTAAAATTTCGAGGAATAATATCTTTAAATCATTGCTTAATAAAAAAGCTAGAAACAGAAAAAGTGTTTTTCTCTTCTTCTTTATCCTCATGCTTCTTGCTAAGAAATTCATTACATTTAAACATTTCTAATAATATCAAGTGCATTCAGTGAATATCGACAATAGGCATAATCGTAATACGGAAAATGGTTGTACCTATACATAAAGTGTAACACTTCAATATTTATAGCTGATATATGGAGGGAATTGACAGGAATTATTATTTATGATGTGATGGCAGTTAATGCAGATACATGTAGATGCATGCACATAATATTGGGATTTATCCTACATGGAATTTTAAAAATAGCAATAATAATGAAAAATGGATGTTTAAAGAACGACAAAGGCTTATTCAACATTATCCATACCTTATCTAAAATAAAGTAAAGATAATTATAATGTTACTAATAATTGTGAAGAAGAAATACTTTGATTGCCCCAAAAATTACGGCAAAAATACAAGATCTTATAATGCTTTTTTTAACTGTGAGAGTTGTTTGTATTTTCTAGTCATTTAAAGGTCACATTTACCAGAGTTGCTATTTAGTAGGAAATATCTATCGCCAACATCGGTAGTGCTTAGCAAGTTATTCCTATGGGTAAATTGTTTACAAATTAACATTGATGTCCGTGTGATAGCATCGATTTAAAATTCTAAAGAAAAATATCATGATTACATTATGCTCATCCATAATATTTTTTTCGAGATGGTAGATAACAAATAAGGGGTCCATAATTTCATCGTGTGTAAATTCGTCACCGACCTTTTTATAGAAGTTTTTCGTCGCGGGTATTTACATCGCTTGCTCTTTTATAGACAGTCAATTTTTTGTTCTTCTTTTTTGTAGTGCATTTTTGTCGCGGAGGCTTTTTGTAGTGTATATTTTCCTCGTTCGTCTTTTTTTCTCGTGGTCTTTTGTTGTCGCCGTAGCTTTATTGTTGTGGGTATTTTTGTCGCGATTTATTTCTACTTTATAGACTTATCTCACGGGCTCGGTTGGGGTCTCTTAGGGGTTTTAATCTATCGCTGATACTTTTTAGCTTGTTCCGCCAACAATTATTAATGTGAAAACAACACTCGGCCTAGTGTCTGAAAAACTCGTTGAGCTGGTTTTTCTTACGACCCAAGAGAGTTTGCAATAGATTTCGAACCATGGGGCTCCCAGCTGAGGCTGGCGAATTCCTTTAAATTAAGGTATATCTTTTTAGGCAGGTGTTTTAACCTTAAGAAGAGTCGACAGTGGATTTCAAACCTTTGGACACCCAGTTAAGTAGGCATATGCCGTTGATTAGGGTCAACAAAAGTATTAGGGTGGGTGTGTTCTACCTAATAAGAGTCGGCGGTCAATTAAAATCCCATAGTACTCCTGGCGGAACAACTAAGGCTCAGGTGTGCAAAACTCTGAGCCGTGTGTCTATTCTCCCAAAAAGGTCAGCGGTAGATTAAGCCCCATAGTACTCCCGACTGAGCCTGCGAGATTAGGTATACAAAGTAAGAAAATAAATTGCGCGGAAAAACGCTTCACTACGATACAGCTACGTGACAAAAATACCCACGAGAAAAAGACGAACGAGGACAATACTACACTACAAAAAAAGCATCGTGACAAAAATACCCACTACAAAAAGAAGAACGACAAAATTGACTGACTATAAAAGAGCAAGCGATGTAAATCTCACCGACAAAAAAACGGCTATAAAAAGGTCGGCGACGAATTTACGGACGATGAAATTACAGTAAGCCACAAATAAGGTGAGGATAAAGCATAGATATATAAAACATAGAGAGCTTATTGGATTATTCAGAGAAATACGTGATTGTAAAAAAAATCTTTCTATCTCTATGATGAACTTACGATGATGCAGTACAATTACTTTGTTTTTTATTGACACAGGCGACAACTGAACGATGTTTTTTTTCTGCCTTTGAAGGGAATAAGCTCTCTATATATGTATCTCTATGGATAAACGTGAGTGTTTTCTGAACAACGTAGCGGAACACTTTTTCTATCATATTATTTCATTTAAAAAAACTCTTTAGTGAGAGGTGATGAAGAAGGGATATACTTTTTTCAAATAGGGATAAGAGGTTTTGGTTTTCATAAGAGGACAATCCTTCCAAAAGTTTATTTAAAGGCTGTAAAGAAGTAAAGTTATTATTGATTTGTCGACTATCAATGGAAGTCGTTCACCGATGCGGCCGATTATTAAATAGAGAGCTTCGTTTCATTGTTATATTAATCTTTAAATTTAAAAGATTCAATATACCTTTTGTAAATAAGAAGTACTCGACTATTGATGTGTGATCGAGGGACTGATTTAGGGCTTAAGGGCAACTAAAAAATGATATGGTGAATCCAATCAATACGAAAAAATGGCACTCTCCCCGCGAAGATATGAAGCGAAAGATATAAAAGACGTGCTCCGGAACTTTGAAGAAATACTAGACCCGCTAGGAGTGTAGTTTCCTTGAAGTAATATTTAAAAGCGTTATTTCATAAGAACTTTACCCTTCGTTTATTTTTCCTTGGGGACGTACAAAGTGTTGGTTGGGGGGGGGGAGGGGGGATGAAGTTTTAAAACCAAAATAGTTTTTTTTCGATCATCTTGTAAGATGCAGAATGTGTTACAATTAAGGGCAATTCGTTTGGGACTGTCCAAATCCTTCTACTAGATGATCTAATTGTTAAAACTCCTTTGAGGCCGCAATCTATAAAAAACAACAATGCTGGATTAACGATGATGACCCTAATAATCTACCGCTGAAATCATTCAAGAGGATAGTACGGGGACGGGAGAGAGTAACGATTATATGTGTCTGCTGAACCACATCAGGACGATACTGCTTTCTAACTAGAGGACAATGAACTAATTAAGAATATAGATAACGGCGAAGGACAAAGAAAAACATATCTCGATCCATTTGAGTGCTCAAAACATTATAAGTCATCGCACTCGCTCCCAATCAAACAGTAAAAGAAATACGCCAGAAAACTGTACATTCTCCAGATAAAGATTCTCTGGCAAATCAACCAAAGATTAAATTATTCTTAAATAAGCTATGTCTAAAGCAAAAAACATAATTGGCTGAAAAATGAATTGTGTCGTTAAACATTAAAGGTGGAAGAGATCTAAGAACGAAACATGCCTTGATGAAATGGATTCTGCTCTACATTCTGACATTGTCTGTTTTCAAGAACTATATGGCCTCTTCTTGTTATGTCCTCATTGTATCGATCCAATTTCACTGTATATTTCACAGTGAATTAAAAAAATTATCACTCTCAACCCTGACTCTATCACAAACTTCGATAAGGAAACTATCAAGAAGGGCCTCAATCTTTTTGGCGGTTTCAACACCGAAAAAACGTTGTAAAGAGGAAAACAGTTTTATATATGTTAAAAAGCAAATATGGCTCAAAAGAGGAGGCGCAAAAGCATAAGGCATACCGAAACAAATTGCCGATTTATTAACAAATGAAGAGGACGCTGCTAGATTAGAATTAGAAAACATCAGGAAAGAACAGACCGAAAAAACATGGCTCAATCAATGGGGAGGTGTGTTGAAATAAACAAAAAGTACTTAAGTACAACGGGAAATTCAACAATAAGGCCGCACCACTTTATTAAATTAGTGAGATCGCTCCTCAAGGATAATATTTCTCAGATTGGGGCTCTGAGAGAAAATGTCATAAATTGTAGAAGGGAAGTAAATCAGGGAAATCCTATATCCCCTCTCTTCTTTCTCGTAGCGCTGCGGCCTCTTCAGATGATAATTCTAGAGGATATTAAAGGTCCTGTCGTCAGAGGGGAGAAGTTCACCAGCTTGTTCTTCGCTGATTATGCCTACTTCATATTGGGTGAGAAGGAGATCGTAGATTAATATCAGAGACTCATACAGATAGTGGATGCTTTTCGAAAATATCGGGGCTGGAGATAAACTTCGACAAATCCCAAGTCATATCCAACAGTGGTGATCTCCGACGTCGAGTGGATCGATTGGAGGTAGTCGAGAGGGCAGATAGAATTGTAAGATCTGGAAAGGAGGAGGATATTTTATTAAGAAAAAATAAAGTATTTTGGGCAAGACTAGATACATTGGTAGCCAAAGCTTATGTTTATTGAAAGAATAAAATACTGGAATTTAGAATGTCTCCCAGCACTCAATCATCTATTAAGATTAATTCTATATGACTCAGAGATGCAGAAGGGCTGGATAAAATGGCCCAAACCTCGATATTAACCTGGTCCAAAAATAATTTCAAAGAAAGACTTTATACAGCAAAAAACAAAGGAGGCTTGGGAGCTCTAAAAGTCGACATCCAATGGAGAATATTAACATATCATGGTGGAAACGTCAAAAGACGGACTTTCTATGGGCCCCGACTGATTTTAATAGAAAAAAAATGAAGGGTCCGGACTCTCAGGAGTTTGCATGGAATAGAAAACAACATGCAATGGATTCACGGCCATCATCAAAGTATAATTGCAAATAAAAATGTATAAGTTGACATAAAAAAGTCAACTTTGAACAATATAAAATAAATACAATAGCCGATCTAATCAATCTAAGTGAGCTAATACATTCAAGTATTTTTTGTTGAAAATAAGTTTAAGGCTCAACGAGGGAAAAAAATTAAGGGATGGAATCTGGCTATAGAAAAATGATCCAATCATTTAATTAAAAGAAGCATTATGTACTTCAAGCAAAAAAAATGTATTTCATCCATCTATTCGAACGGATTGGCCTTAAAACAGGCGAATTAAATACGTTCGTAAGGACTATAAGATGCCCATTACTATTTGCAGAAACAACAAGAACTAAAGTACCTGATATGTACTGGGTCCTTTGCTTCACCTTTTAAGATGGGGAAAGGCTCAGAGAAGACTTGCGTGCGATGTGGGGGTCCCAAACAAAGCGGATGATTACTTCCGAGACTGCAAAAACGTTGAAGAGCTAGTGCGTTTATTTTCAAACCAAGCTGAAAAATACCTTGGACGAGCGCTGTCCTATAAAGAGAATTATATGGCCCGAGTGGAGGATCGATAAGGGAGCGGATTGTCTCACGGGGCCTCGTCAAGCTTCAGTCGATGGTGGATGCTCTGAGAAGACGGGAAGGACGCTTGGTTATTGGACTCGTTGAGTTCGCAACGAGAGAATTCAACAGCTCTTCAGAGGAAAAACTACAAATACTCCTCACTCATGACGCCTAAAGTCTTAACACAACGAGCAAAACGTCACTAGCTGTTTACGATAAGAAGCGTATCAAGAAAACCTGTTTTATTAATGATGGCTCAATATGTTTTATATTGATCTTTTTAATGATGTGTCTCTAAGGCAGTGTTTCCCAAACTTTTTCTGCTGGGCCCCACTTTGGGAACCACTGCTCTAAGGTGGTTTTACATGACATTCTAAACATAATTGCACTATTTTATACATATTTTCTATGATGTTTTTATTGTAATAATTTGGACGTGAGAGAATAAAACGTATGTTTTATTAGTAAAAGAAAGAGAAAATCAGTGGTTGGGCGGTGTAGCTTAATTGTACGACCTACATAAACAAGAAGTTGATGGGAGGAAAAGCCATCAAAGATAGAGATCTCATATCTATAATGACAATGTCGCCCCTCGTTATACGGCATTTACTTTGTATATCCCAATGTTACAAGGCTCATCCTGGAATCATGGCGCGGAAATTAATAAATATTCATCTTCTTAGTCTCCTCTCTATATAAAATCCCTGAAATTATCCCTAGTCAATACATGAAATTCTAACACATTTTTTTAACATTTTTCTTATTGCTATAAATACTGTACATCAAATATTTTATATGGAGAAAGATATTTCATAGATATAATTGATATTTTAAAAATTTTAAAAATTAATTTTGTGAAGGAAGATTTTTAATAAGGAAAGTAGTTTAAACAATAAAGTTTTTAATTGAGAATAATATTCCTTTTATTTATTTATCTATAAATGCATTTTATATACTTTATATATATAT
>CP045902.1:5428686-5442211 GCA_013387185.1 Caligus rogercresseyi
ACACCGTGTAACAAAATTTTTGTCCTTCAGTTGAAAACTGTTATTTCTATTTGCATATGGTCCAGAAACATGAAAAAATACTTTAATAATTATAATTTTGCTTTTGTGTCCAGGAATAAGGATACTTGTGAAACATTTACAATTTTCATCATTTCTAATAGGTCAGGCCCAGTTATCTTCGTGCAAAGTACGAATAACCACAAATGTCAGTAGTATTTATTTTTCTAGTTTGTCAATGCTTTCAAATCAGTTTTATAATTTCAATATCTTTCGTACTATTCGAAAAATAGGCTTCATATTTCAAAAAGTTGATCATTTTTTAGTGTTCTATTTAAGCGGCTATATTTTTTGTTTCAAGTTTATTGACTATAACTAAATATAATATATTTTTCGTATATGTCAATACATTTCAGAAAACGTTTTTATAATTTCGATATCTGGCATGAAAATAAAGAAAAGATCATTTAGTCTGAAAAAGTATTGATCAAATTATAAATAATACATCATGAGGTTGCATTACCTATAATTGTGATTTGTTATGAAGAAAAAAAAACATGTTTGCCTTTTTATTTGCAAGTTCCTTAAATAATTTGAATATTGGAGAGTTACTGTGATTTGGAAAATGGGATTTAGATTATTTAAGAAACTTCTAAAGAATTCCATTAAGGAACTTGCAAATAAAAAGGCAAACATGCTTTTTTTCTCGTAACAAATCACAATTATAGGTAAACGCAACCTCATGATGTATTATTTATATAATTTGATCAACACTTGTTCAGACTAAATTGATATTTCTTTACTTTCATACCAGATATCGAAATTATAAAAACTGTTCTGAATGTATTGGCATCATACGAAAAAATATATTTATTTTAGTTATAGTCAATAAACTTGAAACAAAAAATATAGCCGCTTAAATAGAACACTAAAAAATGATCAACTTTTGAAATATGAAGCCTATTTTTTCGAATAGTACGAAAGATATTGAAATTATAAAAAACTGATTTGAAATGCATTGACAGACTAGAAAAATAAATCTACTGACATTTGTGGTTATCGTACTTTGCACGAAGATAACTGGCCTGAACCATTAGAAAAATGATGAAAATTGTAAATTTCACAAATATACTTATCCGGACACAAAAGCAAAATTATAAATGTTAAAAGTATTTTTCATGTTTTCTGGACATAGGCAAATAGGAATAACAGTTTAACTAAGGACAACTAAGGACCTTAATTTTGTTACATTACATAGTGTAATTAATCATAATATAAGAAATTGGTAGAGCTTTATTTTTCCCTGCAATGTTGAAATAATTGTTATACAACGTACATTCATAGCTCTCTTATAACATACGTATAAAATATGTAGTCAGTTAATAAAAACCCTAAAAAACATTTTTAAAATAAAATATGTTTTAGTTTTATACCCTCTTGCACAATATTATTTTGTCAAATGGCATTCGACAACTGAATAATCATAAAAACTCAACTTTCATTGGCGTCACCCAAAACGGCAGATGAAGAAGGCATTCCAAGGGCCCAAATATAAAACATATTTTTCCTGTTGATTATATAAGCCCTGAAAAACCAGAAAATCATTCTTTTGAATGTTTAAAAAAAACCCTGTTATATTTGAACAAATTTAACCCTCGTAGGACAATTTTATACGACTATTATCTTTTATTAAACTAACGAAAAAGTGCTCAACATTTTTACTAGTTTTATAAAATAAAACAAAACAATATGCTCAATAAAGCTATTCTGACTGATAAACTGGGGCTAAAGTCAGTAGTCTTCCTAAAAATGCATGATACAAAAGTGCCTTTATCGACAATTTATATAATCAATAATTATTTATACAAAAAATGCGTAATCATAAATTTGCATACATGTTTTATAGAAATATTCCTACAACTGTATTTAATTTAATTTTTACAATAAACAAACAATATCAATGTGGTGATGGCCCTAGGACTTGATCACTTATAGGATTTTTTATGAATTGTCTAGTCTGACTTATTTATATTATACCAAATTATATTTCGTCAAATACTACTTGCTGAAAAATGAGCTAGAAATTTGCTTATTCATTATTTTATCTTTCGTAACTCCTTCAGTAGTTCATTATTGTTAAAAATAAAAGTATGATAATTTTATGTGTAAGTCTGATCTTTTTTTTTTGCACTTATGGTTCCATTGAGGATATAAATCTTTGAAGAGATAAATAAGTTTTATAGTTTTAAATAATTCAATTTAACTTGAAAACACGTAGGATCAATAATGATAAATGGGTTGGGTTGATTTTGGGAGTATTATATCGGATAATAATATTTTCAATGATAGTTTTCTGTCAATAATATCATTGCCAATATATACAGTCTTATAGCCTCTCCTTATATTGTTTGAATGTTGTTTACACAACATTACACCTAGTGATAATAGAATCCCCAGAAAAGGATAATTTCTCATCCATGAAATTACAAAACACCATATTTCTTTCATAAAACTTTTATTGATAAAAGTAACTTCCATGTTATAAGGACAGTTCGATCCTCCATTCTGTAAAATGAATTATTATCAAGCATGTTTTATTTTTGTATCGGGTGGAACTTTATTCAGGGGGTGACTTTGAAGTTCAAAATTGTGGTTCTTCCGAAATTATTATAAAAACTGATTGACAAATGAAAAGAATGTTATGACCGTAAATATTAATATCTGGGGCTAAATATATCCATTGTAGCCATATTTTAGCCGTGTTGGAGCAGCCACTCTTACTTCCCTATAAACTCAGAGCAAACGTTTTATCTTCGATCATCTGTAATCCTTTAGTTTATTTTCATGAAATATATATGTATATATACATAAATAATAACAAGAATAAACATTTTAGTTCAAATATTTTCGTTTATTAATTTTTCATCTCAATTAAAACTGAGAACATTAAGCTTTCATAATGTTTTCATGCTTAAAAAAAGGAGTGCAATAAGCATGTGCGTTAAGGCGTGTCAACTATCAATGTAGGGTGCGCAAATTCGATCCCGAGAGGGGATGGTCATTTTTGGTCTACCTCATTGATAAGATCCTAGGTTCGAGTGACTAATTTGAATGCTATAATGCTTATCTATATACTGTCGGATACAATTTATTGAACATATATGCTAAAAAATAGACTTTAGATTGACTTTATATATTTATATATAAGAATATTTGCATAAAAAGGATTCAACCTTTTTAAATATCTATTGATTTGCTTCCCTTACAATTAAATTGATTGGATAACTGATCGTTGACGCCTTTGACCGTTGTACTTTTATTTCTCCCTGAATAATCAGATCCCTATTTTAGATCTAATGCATTTTTTAAGAATCGCTCACGCTTGTCTGTTAATAAGATAAAATGAATATTCCACACATAAACTGGACAAACAAAAAAATCCAAATATGAACGCCATGGATACCATTATCTGCAAATCCTCCTTATAATTTCATCAAGCACCCTAATGGTGCCATAATCACCTAATCTTGTGTCTTCAGTTTCACTCATTCATAATAATTCCACGACCCAAAAAAATATTTACTTAAGCGGTACGGCTTTGTTTGCAATTACTTGCAATATTATAACAACAATCATACTTTCAATGGTGTGTGGACTATTTTTTTGTCAATTTATAAATATACCGATGTATGACCAAAGGCTTTATAAAATTGAAATGAGGTATACAAGTTCTTGTATTATGTTATCCTTAAAATTTAAAGCAATATCTCAAACCAAGAAAAAAACACGCCTGTATTCAATTTTCAATTGATATAAACCTCATTAAAAAGGTTTAAGGGACTTCAAAAACGTAGAAAATCTGGTGTGTCTATTCTCAAGCCAAACTAATAATTGGACGAGCATTGTCCTCCAAAGAGAAGCTACTAGTATATTGCCCATGAAGGATCGATAAAGCATTAGATTGTCTTGCGGGGAATATTCAAGTTTCAGTAGATTGTGGATGCACTGAGGAAACGGAAAGGACGCTTGGTTATGGACTGGTGGGCTTCACAACGAAATAATTCAAGAGTTTCTCAGAGGAAAAGCTATATACACTTCTCACTCATAAAGGACTTAACACATAAGACAATACTTCCTAGCCGTTGACAGAGTAAACGTGTTTAATTATTATGGCTGGTATCCTTTTTATCAGATTTTTTGACGATATGTCTTGTGTATTTGTTTTTAATACAAAACATTTGAAACATAATTACTCTTGTATCTGTTGAGATTGTTTTGTTGTATTTCAAGTGAGAAGATTAAAATAAACGTTTTTAATTTATATAAAAAAGCCTTTGTTTGAAAAGTTTATACCACACGGATTTTATTCTATCGAATCAAATAGGAAAACCCCTTAAAAAGTTAGCACTTTAGTTTATTATTAACCCAATATATATATGTACAAAAATACCCATAAGCCATAAAGACTATATATAAACACTGTGTTTATAGCTACTTTTTCATTATATTTGTAAACGAATAGGTTTTTCCGAGATATTAATTAATTTTATGTGTAATCCAACACATACGCATTCTATAATAATGATAATAATTTTTACTACTTCTTCTATTTTCTTTCTTCATACTATTTTGCTAATTTAAAACTAATTATTATTCCTTACTCTCATAATTATTGTCACAATTAGAAAATGTATCTATGTATTTTATTTGTGAAAAAGTATTTTTACTTACATAATAAATAACTGTGGCGTCACGGAACATTCCATTAGACCTCACCCAACCTTTAGTTTATATATGTTTGTATGATGTCACAAAGAGATAAATAACAATGAATCCACATTGGTGACCCCGACGTGATATTATTCAATAGAAATTGATTCTCCAACGATGAAATCCAGAGACAGGGTCGTCTTTATAAAAAGGAGGGGCCTTGAATAATGATATTGAGCTAGCTGCTCCGACTTCCACGGAAGTATTAGTCATGATTATACTAATTAAACGATACACACAAAAAAAATATCACGTCGGGGTCACCAATGACGTTTCCGTAATGAAATACACAATACGTTTGTTTTACTCCTAGATAAGTCCACCACACCAGAACTTAATTTGGTATCAGCGGTAGACGCTACCTAGGAGAAATCGGCTTTATTATTAAATGATGTATAGTTACATAAAAGGTTTTACATTTTTATTAGTGCTCCTCCAAGGATAGCTTTCTATCTTGTGCACCCCCGCCAATTCAGCCATTTCCCACATTGTGCAGCTACAATTGTTAATCAAGTGGGTCTGTATGTTGAGTCCAGTGATTTCTTATTATAAATCGATGTTTTTTAAGACCACTGATCACGATATTATTACCATATTTCATGTTTTTATTTGTTTTGGTGCAGTATATATAACAAACAAATATATTATAAACGCTGCGTGAAACCAAAGAGATATAAAGATATAGAGAGCTTATTCCCTCCAATAGCAGATAAACATCGTTGAGCTGTATTCTGGACGACACAATGGCGTATTTCTCTGAAGAATCCATAGAGATATAAAGATATAGAGAGCTTATTCCCTCCAATAGCAGAGAAACATCGTTGAGCTGTATTCTGGACGACACAATGGCGTATTTCTCTGAAGAATCCATAGAGATATAAAGATATAGAGAGCTTATTTCCCTCCAATAGCAGAAAAAATCGTTCAGATGTATTCTGGACGACATAATGACGTATTTTTCTGAAGAATCCATAGAGATATAAGATATAGAGAGCTTTTTCCCTCCAATAGCAGAGAAACATCCTGTATTTTGGATGACACAATGACGTATTTCTCTGAAGAATACAATAAGCTCTCTTTGTCTTTATATTTCTATGCGTGAAACGCATGCATTTGCTTTGTTGAGTCTAATTTATTTGAATTTATATTCTAAGCTCGTCTGATTCCTTCTCGTGCCACCCCTCACTAAGTCGTTGTCACATGCCTTTAGCAGACCATTCAACAGATAAGAAAATTTGTCGTTGATGAGTTGAATTTGTATGTGTGTAATTAAGATTATCTTGATGAACGCACATGCAACCTTTTGAAGAAACTCACGGATAATGACGAACTAATTTGATTCATTATCCAAAGAATACTATACAACCTGGAATAGGAACTCCTTCCTTTTTACGTCAAAGTTTAACCACCTTCGTAAAAAAGAAACAAAGAAAAGGAGGAGTTCCAAATAAAAAGAACCCCTTCATGAGCATGAAGTGGCTGGAGCCAACCCCAGATTTGGTTTAGGACAATCTTATATCTACACAAAGTTTCCTATCGATGTTACATCAAGACTTTCGGACCAAAAAAAATATTGAAAATATAGACTGTAAATAAAGACGGCATTTATGAAGAGGCAATTTGCAAGCTCAGAGAATTGATAAAATATCTCTTAACAAGAAGAAGAAGTTCACCATTACTTTGGGTAATACTTTTAAAAGAGTTAACGAAGGCCTCCTTGTCAAGTGGCTCGAACAATTTGGGGATATAACAATCACTACCCCAAAAGTAATCCTTTTGATAAAAACGCAGAGAAAAAGTATCAAACATTATCGCGAAGTTTGGAGGGCTAGTGATTACGTATGGAGATCACTGCAGATCCTTCCAACATCCCCAGATAGAACCTTTCCAGGGTTACTTAGTTAAACTTAAGTTTGGGTGTTAAACTGCAATGTCAAAGGTGCTTTATCTTCGGGCATTTAAAGCAATATTGCGACAAGAATAAAATGAAAACTACTGATTATGAACGGCTATTGAAAAATTTTGAAGCGTATATTAAGTAATGATACCAATTCTGCTGGAGAAAAGTCTGTTCCTCAGCTGAGGAGATATCTAATACAACAGAATCGCATAAACAAACAATTACCTCCTCCTGTAATAAATATTTCCGACAGTGAATATCTATTCCTGTTGAGGATGAAGAAGTCTGTGGAGGAAACATAAATGGTTCTACTGCAAATCAGTTCAGGTCCCTGTTGCTGTGACGACTTCTGGGAATGAAATTCTGAGGACTAACGTCGATGATAGTGTGAATGTGAATAGCATACCTCTGGTCAGTGAGGAAGCTCCCGTTTCTATATATGTCTCTGAGACTCAGGACCAAGGACTGGTCACCGAATCCCCTCCGGCTCTTTCGTAAACTTAATTATAAAAAACATCAGGTCAAGATGGGTTCAGTGGTGGAGTTTTGTTCACTTTTTGGAAGAAAGCGTTCCATACCTATTAAAAGTAGGTAAATCTATGGAATTAAAGGGCAAGATGTCTATGGAACTTACAAAGGGTAGGATCTCTTTAATCCCAAAGAAAGGTGATGGTCAGACTTTAGTCACTGGATGCCATCACCATTCGAAATATTCATATAGAATATTATCGGGAGTGCTTGCCCAAAAAATAGAGTATGGAGGGTTTGGCGTGGGCGTCAAAGGCTCAAAACATTTATAGACCTCTACGCCGATGATGTTACTCTTATGATAGAAGGAAATTCAGAACTTCAACTGAGTAAAAGAGTAGATATCGTTTTAAACTTTTTTTCCAAATTACGAACGAATATCAGCCTAGCTATCAACAAGGCAAAGACAACGATACTACTCCTTGGTAAATGGAACCCTAGAAAGTGTAATTAAATCGTGCCGTAGTTTATGTATTGGTCACGTTTGAAGGAGGTGTTTATTTTTTCGTCATAAAGAAAAATAAATTACCCCAGATAAGTGATACATATGTGAGTAAATTTGAGATCTGCTTACTGGTATTGGCCTAAATACACTGTGTAACAAAGTTTTTGTCCTTGAGTTGAAACTGTTATTTTGTATTTGCCTATGTCTAGAAAACATGAAAAAATGCTTTAAACATTTCTAATTTTGCTTTTGTGGCCTTTATGACCTTTTTTTGAAATTTACAATTTTCATCATTTCTAATGGTTCAGCCCTGTTATCTTCGTGGAAAGTAAGAATAACCACAAATATTAGTAGTATTTATTTTTCTACTATATCTGTGCATTTCAAATCCGTTTTTATAATTTATATATCTTGGGTACTAATTGAAAAAACGGCTATATATTTAAAAAAGTTGACCATATTTTAGTGTTCTATTTAAGCGGTGATATATTTTTTGTTTCGAGTCTATTGACTATAATCATATGTAATATATTTTTGGTATATGTCAATGCATTTCAGAACAGTTTTTATAATTTCGATATTTGGCATGAAAGTAAAGAAAAGATAAATTTAGTAGGACAAAGTATTAATCATATTATGTATTTACTTTTGAGTAAATCACTGAGGTTGCATTTTATATTATTGTGATTTGTTACGAAAAAAAAACAGGTTTACCTTTTTATTTGCATGTCCTTAAATAATTTGATAACAATATTGAAATGCAATTTTCCGAATCACAGTAACTCTCTAAAAAAATAAATTATTTTTGGCACTTATAATTAATTATATGTAAATAAAAAGGCAAACCTATTTTTTTTCTTCGTAACAAATCACAATAATATAAAATGCAACCTCAGTGATCTACTCAAAAGTAAATACATAATATGATTAATACTTTGTCCTACAAAAATTTATCTTTTCTTACTTTTATGGCCTGAACCATTAGAAATGATGAAAATTGTAAATTTCAAAAAAAGGTCATAAAGGCCACAAAAGCAAAATTAGAAATGTTTAAAAGCATTTTTGGAATCTACGTAAAAAATGGGACTCAAATTAGGAATTTCAGCCAAAGGACAAACAATGACCTTAATTTTGTTACATAGTGATATCGACGTCTGATTTCTCAATAGGACCTCAGGTAGACGAAGCCTCGAATTTCGGGATTTTCCAGGATTCGGAGAAGAAGAACTGGGAACTATGACGTAATCTGTGACGTATAAGATCTTTAAAGGGGCTCTTGAAGAAAAACAATGAGTCAGACGTCAAGGAAAAACCTCCTGACAGAGAGGATAAGCCGGTCGAGGAAATCGTAGAAGGAATGAATATAGAACGCACGCCCGCTAGGAAGTGAGTTGGATTGAAAAGAAAAGAGAAGAAAAAACTGTGAGTTCTTACTCTAGTAAGGCAAGAAGAGGGCTGAACAAGAACGGGAGGATTATGACAGATCCTCCTTGGGAAAAGATATTCAAAGATTGGAGGGATGAAATTATAATACTGAGAGGATTTTCTCCTAAGCTAAGACATTACAAATGCATTTTTGAGGCGTTAGCCCTCAGTGGAGATGAAATCAAGAGAATTAATGAGTTTATGTCGGATATGGGTACATTGTGATTGCCTTCAAATCTTCCATCAATGTTCTCACAAGATTTGCTGAAGTACAGAAACAAACGAAATTAGACGAAGGAGTATTTTTCAACATTCTTGGAGTAGATAACTTAAAAGGGAACAGAAAGCTATTGAAATTTAAAAAAAAAATGGATCAGAAACCCAAAGAGAAGTATTAAAGTCAATGATATCGGAATTTGGAGAGGTCGTTGGAGACTTTGAAGAGGTACCTCATGAAATGGAAGGGGAAGATGAAGAAGAAAGGGACTTTGCCAAAACTCTAAGTAATATTATGTTTGTTATTTTTTGGCCAGTCACGGGAAAGAAGGTTGAAATACATTGTGAATTTCAAGCGACTCAATGTTTTAAATGTTTGAAGTTTGGGCACTAGAAATCTAGATGTAAGGAGAAAGACCGAATATACTACTCAGCGTATTCTGAATATTTGAGTAGGGAATGAACCTTCTCTTGAGGGTAGAGAGTGAGCAAAGTCGTAAGATAACCGAAACTGCTGTGCGAAGGGATGAAAGGAAAGAAACAGGACAAACGGGAGTGGAACCTATCACGGAATGTGAAATACCAGCCAAAAGTTTTAACATAGGATCGGTACAGAGGAGAATGAGGCTCACCAAGAAAACCTAAGAACGACGGATTTGCTTAGTGAGGATTGGAAAATTATCCTTAGAAAACGACCTACAGGAATAAAAAAGAGTCTAGATGCAAGAACGCCCAAGACAGTAAGGAAACGTATATATGGAAGCCCACTAGAAGAAGCGAAGAAAAACTACGGGAGAGAAGTCCGTCCATAGAGGACGAGGAAGGTCGCCACGAGCCTGAAAATGAATGACACCGCCTACGAGTGGGTGAGCATCTTATTGACAATATTCGTTACAGTAGAAGATGAGTTTTAAGACCAAAGAATTACGCCTGACTTTAACATCGCCCCTGTTAGTTTTGTTGAATACTTTTAATAACCCCTACCCTCGCCCCCTTACTCATTGGATGGGGGGGGGGGGGGGGGGAATCAAACGAAGACGAGTGTTTTCCTTTTTTTTACTTAGTAATTATTTGGTATGGATATTAAAATAATAGCAGCAAATGCAAATTCAATTTTAAATAAAGATAAGAGAAAGAATATTTAAAAACATTTCGTATCGTTTTGCCCAGATATTTTGGCCATCTGCCGACACCAGAATAAGAAGATTAACGTCAGAGAACCGGCTTCCAGTTGGTTATGAATGTATATTATCACCTGCTGAAAAAAGGCAAATCATCCCTCAAGAGGGATTTTAGTGTTAATTGAAAGCAAATTAAAACCTCAATTAATAGCTAAAGACAAAGAGGGGAACTACGTTGTACTTAAAATTAACTGGAGAGGAAGGAATATTAACATTATATCGATATATGGACCAATTTCTAATAACCCGATTTTTTCAATTTTATTGGATCAAAATTTTAACAGAAGCCGCTTTAAAAATCAAGACCTAATTTTAATGGGAGATTTTAATGTATCAATGACCAGTTACAAGATACGCTAAATTATAAGAAATAAATAACAACAAGTCAAAAAAATGGCTGTGCGAAATAATTATACAAAAAATAGATTCACAGATGCAGCAATAAATTTAATGGTAGTCCATGAACACACATTTTATGTAAAAAATAAAGGTGATATTATTAAAGCTCTAGGTTGGATTATTTTTTCGTGTCTGAATAAATTTTGCGCTCATTTCCGATTATCAGAACATCCATACATCCATGTCAGACCATTGTGCAATAGCTATGACTATAACCTTTCCCAGGGCTCATTCAAAAAAGAAATGGAAACTGAATTAATCTTTATTGGAAAATAAATCTACTGAATCAAATGTGAAAAAACTTATTGGGGAAATTACGTTAAAACTCAGAAATGGAAAAATAAAATCACCATCTCATGCTTTAAAGTTGGTTTTGGATTGTCGAGAAGGGAGTATATAAATTAAGGGTCAAATTGAGCGAAGAAGGAAATAAGAATAACACTTTCTTATGTTAGAGTGAGGGTGTCGTTTATTTTTTGTCTGTGAAAATAAATCGATTTTGGTGGTTTCAAGTGCATTTTGTCCTCTTTTACGTGCAAAAAGTGTCTTAAGTGCAAGTGTCTCCATCGGTCGACTTTATTTTCGAAGAACTCGTTTCGGAGCCCAAGATTGACCTCGGTTTATTGGAATCTCTGAGGAAAGTACGGTTCTTGTTTTGTTTATTTTTCTCTTCCACCTCCTGTGTGTATAAGTTATTTATACTCCTTTGTGAGTGGTTGCGAGATATTACACGGACTTTTTACCTCAATGGAGGGTATTAATTTACCTACATACAAGCCTCCGGATGAGGCTCCTTTTAATAAAAGCAAGCTGGGAGAGGGTATGCTAATGCCCTCAAAGTAAACAACAGCCTCCCTACGGGGGCAGCGGTTCATTTGAACTTAGACAACTGTTATAGGTGGGAGACGTTTGTTTTATCATAGAAAATGAAGATGGCGAGTCTTACAAAGGAAATAATATCAAACACATCAACATTTATGATATTTCCCATGAAGTTTGGTTTTTTAAGGACCATGAAATTGCCGGAGCAAATCCGAGATTCGGCCAAGGTCTAGCTAGCTCTACTCAAAATTCCCTATCGATATCAGGGGGAGGCTGGAGGAGCTGAAAATGTCTCATGTGCTCAGAATTAAAAATGTAGATGGCTCCTATGAGAATATTACTTTCAAATTGAAAGGAATTGATAAAATAAGTTTGGATGGAAAGAGGAAATTGACAGTGACTCTAGTCAATACATTTAAAAGAGTGAACGAAGCCGGAGTGGTGGAATGGATGAAGAAATTCGGGAGAATTACTCAATCAATCAGAATCATTACCCAAAGAAGAGCCTACGGACGCAACCGCAGAGGAAAAATATAAGAATTATAGAGATGTTTGGAGGGATGCTCATTATATTGTGGAGATAACTGCCGATCCCTCTTCTTTGCCTCAAATATTACCTTTCCAGGGAAATTTGATTAAAGTTAAATATACAGGAGTTAGGCTGCAGGGCCATAGATGCTTTGGTTCGGACATCTTAAACAATTTGCACCCAAAAGAGAGTCAAACTAAGTGACTATGAACAGGGCGCTTAAGAGGGCTATAGTGGAGCTACAAGCATCGTGTTCTCGGGGCGAGACTCCTTCAGTAGTTGAATCCCAGGGAGAAAAAGATAGACAGCTTCATGGTAAAGACAATGTTGTTTGGGTGGAGTAAGAGAAAAGTCTTAATGGATAGTCTAGGAGAGCCTCTCTTTCGGAGAGGTCCTGTAGCATTGAGGAAGCAATTGAGATCGTCTCTGTGGAGGATAATTTAAATCAGGGTGATTGTCCAACCAAACATTCAGGCAGGAACATCTCCTTTGGAGCAATCCTCTTGCCGTGCTGGAGTTCCGGGATCGGTCTCTTTGATTGAGACTAATAGAGATACGACCGTCTCTGATGCTCCATTGGTCCCTACTCCTTTATTAAATGGCGCTTGTCCGGGAGGTGAAGAGACGGAGGTTAGGTCAAGCGACTCTCCAGCGCTTTCTCCTTTTAGAGTAGTTAACGACTCTACGAAGAAAAAAAATAGCTCGCACTTAAATCCTAGTCTAATTTTAATGCATCGGACTAGATCCCAATCTGTAGGGAAAAGAGATAACCTGATTTTTCGAACTCCTATGATAAGAATTTAAACCCCTCGAAACTTCCTAGAACATAGATTTCTTGTTATGTTCTCAATGCAAACTCTCATTACAGAGTTCCTCCATAGCCCTGTTCCCATTAAATCGTCTACTGGGTTTAGGAATAAGAAAATATCTCCCTCAACACTAGGGGTGGAAAAGGAAATAGATTAGCCAGGCATGCCTTAATGAAGCATCTTCGTCTCTGAATGCAGACATATGTGTCTGCAAGATAATAAAGTCACTCACATCTTCTACTTGTTCGAATACTTGTCCCTTTGTCTCCCTAGAATTTTTCACTATTGTTTTACGGCTCAGGATCTAAGAGAGGAGTCCTATCCTGTATTACGAAGAGAGTCCTCAATGTGGTATATAATCAAAGAATATTCGGGAGCGAGGATTGACATAAAGTGTGCTTATCTTCGAACGGAGTTACATTCTATGTAATAATGCCTTATTTGGGCCTAATTTAAAGTCGGCTCCCTTCTTCCAAGCTATTTTAACACTCTCAGCACGACAAC
>CP045902.1:5442311-5472311 GCA_013387185.1 Caligus rogercresseyi
TCAAAATTCTCGAGCAACGATTAGTTTTGTCACAACATCCATCTTTTCATCCAACACACTATTCGAACTAATTTCCAAATAACTCTCAAACCTCTCCAAGAGTTCATTCCTCTCAGTGGTACTACGTTCACCGTAATTTTAGTCTCCCTTTGAACAAGAGATTCATTTTGAATAGGAATGATAAAACTGTTTGGCACTTATCTTCGGGGTCCAAGAGCCAGGACGGCCCATCCCAATATAACGAATGTGATCTCAAGGCAGCCAGAGGCACACCCCGACTAATAACATCAGCTGGATTTTGGTCACTCGGAACATAATTCCAACAATTGCTCCCAACCAGTTCAGGATCTCTTGAACTCGATTCCCAACAAATATTTTCCAATTGGAGCTCGGGTTTCTTGATCCCGCAAGGGCCACCTGAGAATCAGACCATAAATAATTGATTCAATTTTTATAATGAGTGTTTTAAAAGAATCTGATACATAACGAATGAGACGAGCACCAAGTAACGCAGCCAGTAGTTCTAATCGAGGTAAAGACATCCTGGCCTTTGGAGCTACCCTAGCCTTACTCATGGCAAACTTTGTCTCAACTACTCCGTCACTCACAAAACGAAAATAAACAACACATCCGTAGGCAAGTTCACTCGCATCACAAAATACATGTAGTTCAGTTGTACGAACATAAAATTTAGGTAAAAACACCTATCTATCTTGATTTTTGAGAGGCCTTCAAGCTCCCTCTCCCAGACTTTAAACTTGGCGATATGTGATTCATCCAGCTCCTCATCCCATGATACTTTCAAAGTCCAGAAGGACTGAATAAGTATTTTTGCTCGAATGACAAATGGAGAATAAAAACCAAATATATCATAAATCTTTGAAACCTTACTAAGAATATTTCGCTTTGAGTACTTAGATAGGGGTTTCAAGAACTCAATGGCAGACTTATACTCAAAGCTATCATCCTCTACACTCCATGTGATCCCCAAAGCCTTAGTGGAACCATCTAAAGAAGTATCCTTGAGCTCTACAAAGCTCTTGATAAGGCTGTCTTCTGGAGGAATATGCTTCAAGAACTCGGATGAGTTGGAAATGAATTTGGTGAGATTCCATCCGCCACTAGAAAAAAAGTCTTTCAATTCTTTCAAAGTCATAATGTAAATTTGAGGTTCCTTAGAATACTCTTCTCTCCAAAGATATTGCTGAAACCTATAATCTTTAGGATGAATTTTTGTCTGACAAAACATCTTTTCAATGTCAGCCATAATGGCAATTTGTTTGATCGAAAGCGAAGAAGTATTGAGCAATATCGGGTTGTATTTTAGGCCCAGTTAACAAACAAGAGTTTAAAGAGTTCCCGTTTTTATCGGGGAAGCTGGCATTAAATACAGGACGGACTTTTGTAGTTAACTTATCCTCTCGGACTACAGGATGGTGAGGTATGAAATATTGAGGACCATCACAAAATTCATCGATCTCTATAGGCGTAGCCTTACGTGCAAATCCCGAATCCACATATCCTGCCATAGCTTCATTGTACTTCTTTGTAGGGAAGAGTTCCCCCGAAGACGACGCTCAAGGCCTAACAATTGGCGCTTAACCGAGCTATAATTAGAGACAAGAACAGGAGCATTTATTTTAAATGGAAGCTCTACCTGATATCTCCCTTTATCAAATGTTACGGACCTATCAAATGAATTAATTGCTAAAGAATCATCTTTTTCTAACTGTCTGGAATGATCCAAAATACCAATGGACTCCATATTCCAAAACCTCTCAACCAATTCATTCAAACCATCATCCTCAACTTTGGTTGGTAAGTCCCTTGAAACTAAGGTCTTCGATTTTCGAGAGGGTGATGCTTGTTGAGAACCCATGACAATGAAGCCAAATACGGTTTCCATTGCTGCAGGAGCATTGATTTTAAATGGATGTTTGACCAAATTTCCAGTTACAAAACGAAGATAATTGTCCATTCCGATAAGAATATCTACCTCTAAATGCTGACAGCCTTCCTGGACAACAAGGTCCAGATTTGTCAAATAAGGGCAATCATCCCTACTCAAAAACAATGGTTCCAAGTCGGAACAAATTTTATTTTCTGCTACATAAGCCTTAATTCCATTATATACTGATTTTGAACCAGGTCTAGCCAATCCAAAAGAAACAACAGATGTTTTCAACAGGGAACTTTTCCCCCCAAACCCACAAACATTCAAGAGTTCCGTCTGGTGAGTTTTGAAAGCTGCTCTATTTCTAAGTTTTCTTGATACCCAAGTCTTTTGTGACATGGTATCAAAAACTACCCTAACTTGACTTCTATGCCCTCTTGCATCAACTAAATCTATTAAAGCTGAAGGCATTATAGAAGATATTTTCGATGGACCTTGTGAGGGGGAGCGCTGATCTAGCTGAACATTGACTCTGGACGAAGAAACTCGAGATTCACCTTGAGAGTAACTACGACCCTTAGCAGGCTCAAAATGAAGCAAAGTATTATGCGATTTGCTGCAGCCCCAATTTCACATTTATTATGGCACTTGCTCTGAGGATGAAAAGACTCTAAGCACTTGAAACATAGTTTTAATTTCTTCGCGAATTCCCACCGAGTATGTGGGTTCTCACTCATAAATCTAGGACACTCCTTTAGAGAGTGATTCGAAGCATTACAAAAAGAGCAGACAGAGTAAGTGAATGTCGTACAAGAACTTGATTGCTTTGAACTAATGCCTTTTAAACGATCCTTTGAGGAACGAGCAATAGGAAAGGCTGCATCACGTGCTACAATCTCCTTAGAGAGCCATTTTTATAACTTTCCGTGGATGGAAATTCTATTTCTTGGCAAATCAACTCTTTCTCCCATAGCTGCTTTAGCTCAGGGGGAAGTTTAAACTCTAAAATAGTAGCCTCATCAATAAATCAAAAGGATCTTCTACTTTACTCATTATACCCTTTAATGTATATAAACGTCCTGAAACAAGGTCAAGAAAGTCCTTCAAGACTTTGGGCTCAGCCGAGGACATTGGCTTCAATTCAATGATTTCACGAACAAATTCCGAATTAAAGTTCGAGTCTGCCCATATCTACTTTTTAAATAAGCTATTGCGTCAGGGTATGCTTCAGCCAGAGGAGAAAACGAGTCTAAACAATTTAAAGCTCTGCCTTGTAGAGACTGTCGAAGGTATCGATATTTATAAAAAGTGGAGACCTTTGAATTAGAGTGTACAAGGGTGTCAAACTCTTCCCACCATACGGGGAACTCCAAAACATCCCACAAAAAACTGGAGGAGTTTTGGAGGATGGCAAAGATCCCCCGCATTGAGAATCCCTAGATCCTGCCAACTTATCTAGTACAGAAGAAAACAAATCCAACAACTTATCTTCAGATGTTTTCGATCCTCGATGTTCGTTGTGCATATCTTCTCTACGTGGCTCGGGCTTGCTCTCCATGATCCGCTCGAGTAGCTCACTCTTTGAGCCTGAAGTCGGAAGGCCGTACTCCTCACAGAGCTCACGAAGCTCTACTAACTTAAGATCCGTCAAATTCTTATTTGTTGACATTCCCGAATCCTGATCTGAGGAGTAGAACATAAACAAATAACAAACACGCAACTAAAGGACAACTTCTAAATATCACGCAACCCTGCAAACGATGAGTACAGGAAAACTCACGTGACCTATAAATACTATGAAGAGTTCTTTAAACGATTCCGAAGTTATTGAATGTTGAATGTGCGCCGATTTCCTCCGTTAGTGGATAACTCCCAATAAATAACCCTCCCAGATTCCGAATAACGAAGACGAATGAGGTTGAAAATGGAAGATTATTATTATGGAATTATCAATAACTATGAGATACTATAACTCTCCTGTACAAGCTCTCAGCACACACTGAGTAAAATATGATAACAAAAAGGGGGAACACAAAGTATTTATGTACATGAGGTTAAGAAGGCTCCGGATTAGCCGGCTGCCGCAACACCTCTAATACGTGCAGGTAGCCGACTTCCTTCCGGAAATATGCCTCGAAATCTGCATAATTGGTCTTATTCGTAGCGAAGCATTTGGCCTTCACATGTCCAAATTTTAGACATTTGTAACATTGAGTTGTTTTCATGTTTGAGAGAAGTTCCACTTTTTTCCCATGACTGGAATCAGTGCCGGTAGTTTTTTTCTTAAGTGTAATATGAAACTTAATTCTTCCACACCGAATTCGATTAAGAATTTTAGAACATTCAATATCTTCTTCACTACGTGGCTCAAATCCATGCATTACATCCTGAAATCCCCGGTAATCTCGCCAAATTCTGTCATTATCTCTTTTAGGTGGCTTAAGTTGACTTCAGATCCATTTTTTACTATAACTTCATGGGGAACTTGTGATCTTCTGATATTATCAAGTCCTCTGACGTTACAATTAATTTTATCGTCAATTTTGAAAGTAGTGACCATGTTTTTAAAATGATCAATACATTCACGGGCTTTTTGAAGGTTATTACAATGAATCCCACTTCACTTTTACAGGTGTTAATCCTGTGGATGCTTTCTTCATTAAGGGTTAAGGTTTCAAAAATTGTCTTATAATGCTTTATTGCGGGTAAGAATCCCTTGATAGTTTATTTTCTTCATCCCTCCAATCCAAGAATATCTTCTCCCAAATCGGATCGACTTTTATTTTGTTTTTATTCGTCTTGATCTTAATGATGTTTGAATAAGAAGGCTTCATGCCTTTTATATCTTAATAAATGATTTTTCTATACGAACGTCTTCATCAGTTACGTCCCCACCAATTTTTTTTCTTCTCTTCCGCGCTTCCTCCCCCGCTTCCAAGACATTTGTGTCTTCTTCTTTATCTTTCTGTTGCTCCCAGTCTGGAGGCTTATCAGGCGGGCGTGTTTGAGTTGACATCACAAAGGGTTTATGAAGGGAGTAGGCCTACCTTCTTACACCTTTTGGAGCTGTTTTTCCTTAAGATGACGTAGATATTTTCTTTTAAGTGGAGCCTCTGGATCTCAGAAAAACGTCGATTTCAAGGCCGTCCTCGAACCTGAGGTATTTTGGAATGTCCCACGGAAATACTGACTAGAATATTTCACAGTAGACACTCATTTCCCTCGTCAAAAGTCACTATATCCTTGCTAATTTTATTTTTATGTAAGCACAAAAACAAAAGCCTGCACACAGTAACTATACATAAACAACTTTATTATGAAAATATACGATTACCATCTGGTAATTATGTTAGTGTTACCTGGATAGAAAGAGAAAGAGAAGGGAGGGAGTATTTTGCCTCACTTCTCTCCCTTCTTTTTTTCTTCCTATCCAGGTTACACTAACTGCCGTTACCAAATCGTATATTCTCATATCAAAAGATCAATTTTTGGGGAGAGTACGTATTTGCTTATATCTCTTAAAGTATAGTGATTTTTAGAACACCAGACATATCAAATGAAAGCTTGGTTAACCAGCTTTAATATTTTGGTATACTAAATCATGTCAATTTAATAAGTAGAGAGTTATATGTACATTAAAAAAAGCCTATCTCGCGTACAAAATGACGCATATAATGGATTATAAATGCGTCAGAGACAAAGTAAAATTTTGAGAGGATACCTTGACGCACATCTAAGAAACACATTATGATTTATTTTTTTCATAATCGATTTCTTATAGGTCAATACAGGCTCTGAATCATATGATGTAAACTCAGATTGTACTGAATTCTGAATTGATAGAATGCAACCAAGGTCATTTTTGGATTTATCATCTAAAATTTTACTAAACTTAAAAGTACTATTTTACTCTGAAGCGAACAAGTCATCTTCTACAGGCGAGTGAAGTTAATTGATACAAAAAAGCTATGAAATAAGCTAACAATACACACTCATTTTTTTCTTTGTTTTTACTGAAAACTTTGTTTTATTAAAAAACATCAAACATACGTCTGGTAGTAAATTAGATTTCCTTTAAATTAATAATATTATTGAAGTCTGTAACGTCCACCATTTTAAAGAAATTTGCGGAAAACTATATTTTTACTAAATTTTTAAAACTTTGACCTCGTTGCGCGACCTCGTAATGTTGACCGATTTTGTTCAAACTTTGTATGTCGTCTTCTTTTATCACCAAGAAACAGAAAATCCACAAAGTTGCTAACATTTCAAACATTTGAAAAATAAGAACAACCCTAATATATATATATATATATATATATATATATATATATATATATATATATATATATATATATATATATATATATATATATATTATATATATATATATATATAATATATATATATATATATATATATATATATATATATATATATATATATATATATATATATATATATATATATATATATATATGTGTGTGTGTGTGTGTATATATGTATGTGTGTGTGTTATGCGTACCACTATGAAATACTTCAAATCCCCCCCTCCCCCCCCCCCCCCCCTCATTTTTCTCCATTAGGAATGTGAAAATGATTGAAAACATAAGAAATATAAAAATCCTTAAAAACAATGTTAGATGAAATGTTGATTTCACCCCACAAAATATTTGCTTTCTTCATAAAATACAATTAATAAAATCCATTGATATGGTACACATTTCCTATTTTACAATATTTTATATCAATGCCATCACTAAAGATAACTTTTGCCATCCGATTGTTGAACTAAAAATATTTACAGTAAAAATAAATTTTACCTTTTGTATAAGAAAATAACTACTATTAATAACATTCCTTTATATATTTTATAGGGCTTTTATAAATATTACATAATTACCATACATATTTGTATTTTAATCACTGGAATAAACTTTATTGCACTAAATATCGTATTTTTACAAAGTAAATGAACATCTCAATGTTATGTACTGGATGAAGGGCATCTTTAGCCCTACTTTATTCTTTTTCTCCATGATATAGGCGATTTATCATCATCGTTGTACAGATCTGGAGCGTTCTCGTCAAACTCCGCAGCATCATCCCTTAAGGAAGGATCACTTGGACTGTCTCACCAAGAAGGTTCTGTTTGGATGCAAAAGGGAGCTCATGACGTACTTTTTATGGGATGCAGAAGAGGCTTTTCTCGTCATTATCCCCAAAACTCCTTCATTTCCTAGACGTTGAGGAATTGACTGTCCGTAGTGTTCTATGTTGGGTTAACAAATGTGAAGAACTCACTTGACTTTTGGGGCTTCCGGGAGCCTTTGGATATTGTACATGCGTAAAGGAGATGTGCGCGTTTGGGAGAAGCAGATCCTCATGTCTGATGTTGTTAGCCTCCTTTATAGTATTGAGGCGGGAGTTCCCAGACTTTTTCATTGATGCAGAGGTTTTTTTTGCCTATATGATTCGCTACAATTACATCCGTCATGATAAAAATAAGCATTAATAGTCTATGGAACCTAGGATCATGGATGGAGAGGGTTTGGGGCGGGTGGAGAAGATGGACTGGTCGGAGTCGACACTTCTTACGTGGGTTAAAGGATTGATGGCTGTCCACTTGCAAGGCTCTTTAACTTGTTTTTTAAATCTCGATATGAGGGAGATCATATCTATCAACACAAACCATTATCTCACCATGTATTTATTTTGATCAGCATCAATTATCGGGATACTGAGCGCACGCTTTCTCCCTTTATTCTTCCTTTCTGTGGCTATAGTGTATATGCTGTACACGACATCTACCTATTAAAACGGCGAAATCCATTCCCTGCAGAGTAAGAATACGGCCACTCACATTCACGGCGAGAACAGAAACATTCAAAACAGAAACATTAAAAGCGGGCACGGCCACTGCGCCTAGAACCGTTTGCCTGGGAGGTCTAACTTTGAGGAGGAGTTCCGCAATATAGCTGAGATCCTGTCTACAAAGCCATCCGGGAAACTATACGTATAGAGATGCTCCAAAATAAACTTATGCGATAGATTGTCGAAGGCTTTTTCGAAGTCAACCATTAACGCTGCATAATTATTCCCTAGATCTACACAATAGTCGATTGCGTCTTGAATGAACCGTGGACAATCCTCAATATAGCAACCAGGCATAAATCCTTTTTGGCAAGGCGAAAATTATTCGAGAGAGAGTGACTTATGGATCCTTTTATTTAATATTCCAATGAATATCTTATATGAAGAATTTAAAAGAGATATTGGCCGGTAATCTCTAATATCTTCTCCCTTTTTACCTTTTTTCAGGATCAAGGTGATTGGTCCAGAGCTCATAAAGTCTGGAATGAAACCTCTCTTGAAGATATCGTGGAACACTTTTTCCAAAATCGGAGCAAGGGGGAGCTGCAAAAGTCTTATGGAACTCATGAGGGAGGCCCGATGGTCCAGGCGCCTTATATTTTTTATAATATTTATTAGTAATCTAAAATCTCCTCCTGAGATATTGGGGCATCAATACCTTTAAATAATTTTTTATTTTTGCAGTGAATAGCCTTTAGGGTGTCTTTGTCTGGTAAAGTTTAAAAGTAGTTTCCATCTTTTTATGTCCTTGACCAACCTCCAATGGTAACAGAAGTCACATATTTTCATTTCTGAGCAATCTCTGCAGCTGTATAATTTTGAAAAAATAATTGGAAGCTTCATTCGACACTATGTTGGGTCGTTAGATATAACACCTGTGTTTAGTTCTAGTTTGGTTATCTCTGGCCTTGAAGCAGATTTTTACGGTTTACTTTAATTTCATCGTGCGTAAATTTGTTGTGGACCTTTTTATAGCCGTTTTTTGTCGCCGGTAAATACATCGCTTGCTCTTTTATAGTCATTCAATTTTGTCGTTCTTCTTTTGTCGCAGGTATTTTGTCGCCAAGCTTTTTGTAGTGAAGTATTATCGTCATTCGTCTTTTTTTCGTCGGTATTTTTGTCGCGTAGCTTTTTTGTAGTGAAGCGTTTTCCGCGCGATTTATTTCTTTACTTTGAAGACTAATCACGTTCGCATAGTCGGGGGTACCATGGGGTTTAAATCATAGAAATACAATTTAGTGACCTCATTCCCTTAGCTGTATTTTTGTGTCCAATATAAACAAAGTAATTTTTACTTCGTCATCGTAAGTTGATAATAGAGACATAATCTATCTCTATGATCAGCTTACGATGACGTAGTAGGACTGATGATACAAACTGTGCTCATGGACAGCGATAGAGCTATTTCACAGAAACAAATTTTACACGGCTTAAAACGCACGTCTGATATACACATTCATAAACATGTCGAGAGAGTCAAGAGTGACGTCAACATCAACAGTCGTCAAATAATAGAGCCTCCTCTGATCATAGTTGGGAATCTATTTTTTTGGGTGTCATGAAAGCATTCTGGCCTAGACTTCAAACTTGTTGGAGATCCCTCGATCCCTTCCTTTCTCCATCCCTCCTTCTATCTTCCCGGGACACCGGGATAAATGCCTTGGACACAAGAAACGAGTCTCCTCCCTCCCTCCCATTAAGAGACACATTCCCCTCACCTCGACTTCGTGAGTGGAGTCCTACCCTCGTCGGTCTTCTTCAGTCAAAGGAGTTCCTTGCCTCATCTTCGACCATAGTATAGTATAGTAAGTGTCATATTTATCTTTTTTGGCCTGTCCGAATTTACGCTCGTTACGGACCATCAGCCTCTCCTCACGATCCTCAACAAAAAAACGCTAGACGCCATAGAGAACACGAGGATCCAAAGACTGAAGAGCCACCTAACACCCTACAACTTCATCACAGTTTGGAAAAAGGGTAAAGACAATCGGATGGCAGATGCACTCTCCCGCTCACCTGTGGACGATCCAACCCAAGAAGATAAAACATGACTGAGGACATGTTCGGATCCATCAGTACAATAAAAGGCAACCTCGTGGATACTCCCAAGTCGAATGTGGTCAAAGAACTCGCAACCATATTGCACGCGATCCCATCCTTCAAGAGGTCGCAGAGGACACTCAGAGAGACTCACTGTCTCAGTTACTCATTCAAACTATCCTGGAAGGACCTGACATGCGACATCTCGACCCAAAGCTCAAGCCATACGCCAAAATTCTCCCCCATCTCACCATTGAAGAAAACTTAATCCTCTTTGGTGATAGGATCGTCATTCCGGCATCGCAGCGGGCCAAAATCCTTCAGCGGCTGCACTCAAGCCATCAAGGCTCTGAAAAAACTTTGAAAAGAGCACGCCAGACAGTATTCTGGCCGGGAATATCGGCGGATATACGCAATATCACGGAAGCGTGTGAGGAATGCCAGTTTCGTAGACCAAGTCTCCCCAAAGAGCCGCTCGAATCAGAACCCCGGCCCACGGAGATATTTCAGGAGATTGCGACGGACTTCTTCGAAGCAGGAGGAAAACACTACATGGCATTGGTGGACAGATACTCAAACTTCCTCACCCTCTACAGATTTTCAAATGCACCCACCGCCAAGTCGCTTATTAACAGCCTCCTCCAACACATCTCTATCTTCGGCAGGCCTCTGAGAATCTTCTCAGATGGAGGCCCCCATTTACTGCCGCAGAGACGCAGGACTTCCTTAAGCGCTGGGTATCACTCAGAGAATATCATCCCCACATTTTCCCCAGTCAAACGGACTAGCGGAGTCCGCTGTTAAATCCTTAAAATCTCTACTCCTAAAGACCGGGAGCCCTGAATCTGAGGCCTTCCAGGAAGGATTACTGGAAATTCGCAACACTCCAACTCGTCACGGCACGCTCTCCCGGCCCAACTCGTCTTTGGAAGACCAATGCGCTCCAGACTCCCTTCCCACAATCTCACCTTTGACAAAAATTGGCAGAAGCGTCTTGGCGAACATGATTTAAGCATCGCAAAGCAGCACCAATACGCGAGTGCTCAATATGACAAAACCTCACGGCCGCTCAACCCCATCCCCATAAATTCCAAGGTCTGGGTTCAGGACCCAACGAATAAAACCTGAGATCGTACGGCCACAGTGCAAGGAAAAAAGCGTAACCGGGAATACCTCCTACTATTTCCGTCAGGCCGAACTCTAACGAGGAATCGTCGCTTCCTGAGGGTTATCAAGAACAGTGAAGTACAGCAGAGCCGGGAGATGACCCTCGAAGACAACGCTCCAGCGGTCACACCTTTAACACATCAACGACCCAAAAGAGTCCGGTACGCCCCCGATAGATTTACCCCTTCATAATGAATTAAGGTCATCCTCAGGGCTCGAGAGGGGGTGTGAGGATACCTCCTATACGATGACGTCAATAACTAACGTCCTTCACCATTGATGTCACGGGAGCCCCATGTGCTGACCCCGACCTGATCTCTCTCTCTCTCTCTCTTCTTAAGTATTGAAATAAAGTATTCTTATATATAATGTTCTATGAGTTATTCGGCATCCGTGAAAACCCCACACCCCCCTGGAAGGATGTGTAGTTACCTTCATTGCTGTGGCAAAGAAGACTTCATGCGAATTAGGGATAAGTTTTTTAACGTAGGTGACGTCATCCAATCGTGTCCAATCGTCATCCAAACAAGGACTCCAACATCTGAAAAATGACAGGAAAACTCGAGGGGAGACGCAGTATTTAAATAATGTAGTACTTTTTTGTTTTGTGTATCCAAGCAAAAGAATTGACGGCATAATATGTTACCAATGAAGACATGATCAGTTTACGTTGATTTATGGGATTTTGTATATATTTTCAATACATTTTCGGAACAATGACTATTTTGGGGATTTCACCTTTTTTTTTTTTTATTCATTATTACTCCTTCGAGGAGTCATTAGGACTTCTGTTACCGAACGACACTTTGTATTAAATGAATTAGCTCCTAGGGGATCGATGTTAGAATTTTCTTCTGGGGTTTCTGTTTCAGTGTGATCAAAATTGAGTTGTTGCGTGTCGTCGATGCCATCTGGCGATCTAGTTTTCTTTTTATTTTTCTCAGACTTATTTGTCAAGGTTTTATAATCCCCGTCATCGGCTACCATAGGAGCCTTTTTTCAAACATAGGATTTTTTTCCTCGTCACTAGTGTTCGGGATGTTTGAGGGGTTCACAGGGTTTTTAAGAAATTGAGAATCCGTGTTGGGTTCAATTTGCGACTCTTCAATATTTATATCAGGTTGAGTTCCTGAGTGTGTGTAATCGAGCATATTTCTTGCCATTGGGCATATTAGTTACATTTGTAACTAGTCAAAAATATATAAATAAATAAAGAAACAATAAAATTATATAATTATATAATAAATATATAATTAATTAAAACAAATTAAAACAAAATGGCCATGCAGAATGGGTTATATGGGGACGCTGCGTCCAATGGCCCTAGCTGCGGTCCTGGCTGTGTGAAGAGTATTGGCCAACCTCAAGGCCTTAGACAAGTTCCACACAGATATTGCGTGACATACAAAAGTAGCTGTCTCCCTCCAAAGTAGGTGCGCCAATGAAGTTGTGGACCTCATGGGCCTCCTCGGGATGGGGAAGACGAAATCACCAGTGTTCTGTATTTAGAGTTAAGTTGGAGAGACATTCATTAGGGCTTTGTATATCTCCAGTATGGAGAGCGCTGGTGGCTGGGCTGTGGAGATCTAAGTTTATCTTAGACGAGGGAGTTTCTGGAGAAATTGTTATCTCCGGTATATCTTTGAGAGATTTTCTTCTTTCTGAACCACTATGCCCCCCTTTTTTAAGTTGAGTAAGTAGATAATCTTTATAGTCTTTATTTTTACCTTGTCAGATGTGCATTGTTTCAACGAGTGTTTAAACCTGAAACAGTTTGAACATTCCTTTTGGCCCTATCAAAGCTGAGTTTGATTATTTGTCCACGGACAGGCAACAGAGGTGGCAGGCTGAATGGGTTTCCCTTAACATGAAATTCGATGGTGCCAGATCCAACAGAGACTTCAAGGCCATTAAGGGCTGGGTGTTCAGCTAAGCTGCTTTTGTTTTTTTCGGAACGGAAATAACCCACTTTTTTAATATCCTCTGCAAAAAGTTTCATTGAATTGATAAGGTCCTCTTCGGAAACTCTTCCAACACATCGCATTGCCTTTACCCGAAACATTTTTGTATTACGATACTTAATGGCGTTTTTAAGACCAATAATATCTACAGTGAATTTATTTTTTGAAGATTTTTGAATGTATTCAAATGGGAGTTCGATGTCCTTAAATTTTTTAATTAGTTCAATGGGCTTCTTGATACCTATGAGTGTACGGCCAGGACCCATTTCCCACATAATGTGAGATAGTTCATAAGCTGGAATTCCCAGTTTATGAATGGCAATTTCAGCCACATCAAAATCTAAAAATTCAGATTCAGTAGAGAAAGAGTTGTCTTCTTTTTTATTAAAATTCGGAAAAAATTCCAGAACCCAATTCTAGATGACCCATTTACAGAGTTTTCTTCTATTTCTGAACCGTCCTAAGTGACGTCATCGGTAACGACCGAGTCTTTGACACTGACGGACCATTTGGAGCCTTTTTGTTGTTGAGGGATCGATTGAGGAGTACTGACCTTCATGAATGAGTCCGGTCGAGTGTTTCCCTTGACATTTTGGAGGTATGGAGCCTCTTCATGGGAGTGAGAACCGTCGTGGAATTGTTGAAAAATGCAAGATATATATATATACATATTCATATATATTATATATATATAAAAGAATCACCTTTTTATATATATATATATATATATATATATATATATATATATATATATATATATATATATATATATATATATATATATATATATATATATATATATATATATATATATATATAAAGGTGATTCTTATTACACTTTTTTCAGATTTGAGAGCTGTGCTCCCCCTATTATTTTACATTATTGTATAGAAGACAACTTTGGAAAGTTTGAAGGACATTTAATAATGGGAATTTTCTCCTCAATGGACCCAAAAGTTATATAGAAAACTTATCGCTTTTAATGTCCTCAATATCAATACTATTTTCAAACAATTTAGAACATTATGTTGGTATAATACCAAGGATTCTGAATTAGTCGTTTTTATGTATATACAACATTAAACGAGATATTAAAGATTTGAAATTGTCATTTTTGGGACATTTCAAATAAATATGATGGTTTCATACTTTATTATCCCGTTGAATCTTAGATATACATAAACCCAATATTTATTTGGAATCCTTGAAATATTACCTACATTTTGAACTAGACTATTTTAAAATCGCATATATGTATATTGAGGACATTAGAGGCGATCGAAGTGCGAAAAAAAATTACAACAACTTTTGGGTCCGTTGAGGAGACAAGTAATTTCCAATGAAATCTCTCAAATACGTATGGAAAAACTCAAATGACAATTCTTATATTTTATGACGTATTTGCTGGTGGATTTCCATATTAAATTAAGTAGGGAATTTAAAAATCGGATGACCAACTATTTCATCTATTATAATTAAATATATACGGTTATTTCAATTATTGTGATATATACATGTCAAAAGGAGCAATTTTCAAATCGACTATGACAGTTTTATCTAAAGTATTATTTTTCAGTTCTTATAAATAACGTTTCTTAAAATTTAATATAGTTTCTTTTGTATGCAATTTTATCTTTTAAATACAATTATGTTCATCTTACATTATAGAGTGCAAATACTTAACGAAGCGTGAGAAAACAATATACAGTGAAAGTATACATTTCAATTGTACTTGATTAATAATGCATTTTTTGTAAATTTGTTGGAGTAACACAAATGACTTAAACAATGTTTTTAGTAGTTTATCGCTGTATGGTTAAGGAATGGATAGTTATTATCTTCCAATTCTCATATATATAATAATTCACCAATTTCTTTCCGTCTGTATGTCCGCACACTATTTCCTCCCACATTTATGGTCAAATTTGAACTTTGAAGGTACCTAAAGAATTATTGGGTCAAGACGGACCTAATAAAACTATATGCAAAGTGATGGGACCAGAAATGAAAAAAATTCAGACCTTGTCTGATTTGAACTACCTACTTTTCAAGGTAAAGAGAGGAAAAAAGAAAAGGAGGAGGAGGAGTTTCAGAAATAGAAAAAGAAAAAGTCCTCTCATGTGACTTAAACCTATTCTTTGTACAAAGTCAAACATTTTGAAGAATGTTTGTACAAAACAGTAAATTATTTTCTCTCTCCTCTCCTATATTCTTTAAGGTCTGTTTCACTCACAAACTAGCTCCAAAACCTACCCATACCCGAAGGGCGAACATATGGGCGCCGTAGGCGCCCAAATATGCGAGTATATATAATCCGTTTCATTGTATAAATAAATAAATTGTCTAAGTCATATATTTTCATTCTTCAAACCACCACTTCAGAGTAAAATGCTGCAGTATATTACCAAGAAGCATGAAAAGCGATGGATGATGAGCCTTTTTCCCCATCATTCTTTACTGTCCAAATATGTGAAAACAAAAATTACACTATTATTATAATGGATGTCTTTCATTGGTGTTCCATTCAACAATTTTTATATTACATAAATATATAATAAACCTGTACATTGTATACATCCGTGACTTCTTACTAATCAATTACCGTCAACGGAGACGTTGCCCCTCTTTGTGTAAAAAGGTAGGCTTCCTGTTTTTATATCAAAACGGAGAGAAAAAAGTGGCTCTAGGCGTTCATGTTTTTGAAAAGAAGTAAAAAAACATTTTCTTATAAGAAGGTTGGTATATGAATATTACTTTAAAATCCAATTATTATATTAAAAATGGCTCCCTATCATTTGTGCGAGTTGAGATAGAGCGAGTATTGTTAGAGCGAGTATTCATTTGCGCGATTGCTACAATTATCGGTCACTTTCTACTTATGTTCTTCTGTCCGATAATTAAGGACTAAAAAATACAGATAAAATTTCATGTGTGACGTCATCATAATAAGCTTAATAACAAGGTTGTAAATAGTTTTTTCTTAGTAAAGTAGTTATTAATTTATCATAAACTGGACCTAATTACTTCAACAGACAATATTTTTAGTATGTAGAAGCTGAACAACGCAGTATTCTTCCTCCACAAATATATTTTGGTTACAAAACGTTTATATTTTAGTTCTTAATTTCTAGTTCTTTCCACCCTTCGTATGGCTTTTGCCTAGAAACTATCTGCATTATGGAATAACCATTGGAATCATAATGTTACCCTGTGCCCTCGTAAATTATTCTGGGTCTAATTTTAGGAGTAGAAACTACACTTACACACCGAAAATATTTCTCCAAACTCATCATATAAACTTATATGGACCTAAATACTGCGTTTGAAGGGTACTTAATAGGATTCTTGGACTGCATCATGTAGCTTCTGTAAGGTAAATATACAATATAAGGCGTAATATTTTCCCTCAACAACCAAGTCTCAGGAATCATTGAAGTCAAAAACAACTTTTTTCTCGTGATTTGGAGCGACTGGCTCACTAGACAATATTAAAGGACCCAAGTGCATTCATGATTCCATTCTCTTCACTTCTCTGTAATGCCAAATGACCTTTTTGGCCTTTGTATTATGCTTAAGTACGACTTGGAAAGTACAAACTTGTCATATTGGACTTAATCAAATGAATGACAAATATTTATTATCCTTATCCTCTTAACTTCATAGTACTATGCCATTCATTATGTATGTTTTAAATTACAATTCTACCTCCTTTCATATTTGAATAGGTAGCATGTTACTTTTTTATTCGTGGTACAAATGACATTCCTTGAAGATATTTTTGTTAATAAAAATTAACTATGACACAATTTATTTCTCCCAAGTTATATTTACAATAATTTCATACTATATGGTACTAACATAATTTGTTCATATTAATAACAAAATTTAAAATGACGACAGTTTATGTATAATCCTGACTTACCAAAAAATAATTTATATTTTTGTTATATGCAATTCTGCTGGATTAGCCCAATTCAAGCGGACTACTTTATGCAGCCAAAATATGTGGAATTGGGAAATTAAAATATATAGTCAAAAAATACTAAGGTTGGTGATGTCCTGAAAAGGTTTATTACCGTTATAAATATTTATAGCAATGTTTAATTTTATGAGTTTATAATTAATTTTACATTAAAAATGCAATGGAAATGAAAATTGAGAATGTTAAACAATTAAAAACTTAAAAGTAAATATATAACACGATAATAATACTGCAATGTTAGTTTTTCTTGTATAGTGAAATATAAAGGTGCAGAGATTAATAAAAAATAACTCTCTTCAAATAGTGAATTAAATTAATACAAAAAATCATATAAAGTCCATATATACACAACATCAATCAAGATAGAGTTAAATCCAATAATGGCAATTTGATCAATATTGGCCAACATTCCAGTTGTTACTCTGCCCTTGGACGAAGGATTTCACGTTTAAGATTGCCTTTTTCGCTGAGTGTTTATATAACATGAAGTATCCTTGAAGCGTAGCAATACTGATTGGTATGTTTAGAGTTGATACCTTGTTGGCGAGCTCATCCGCCATGGAAATGGGGGACTTTGGGTAAAACTTTTTGAACATGTCTGCTAGATGATTTGGGTCATGAAGGAGATAGCCCCTCCGATAGGGAATTCTAGATATCTTAATTTATAGCATTAATAAGTATCTTGTCCAAAGATCCCTTTATTTGTATGGGAGAAGAAGTAAAACAATATGTATAGTCCACAAGCTTAAGAAAAGCAAGGTATTCCGTAGATGGAGCCGGAGAGCAATCATGTGTATTTATTTTGACCCTTTAATATGTTCAAAAGGGTACGTTACACTTGATCATGTTAGTTAGTTAGAAATTTATTGCCGATTACAATAGTACATACAAACAATAGACACTAAGGTAAAGAACACAACCACACAATGGGTATCTGTGTTACAACAGCAAAATGAATTCCTTCTTAAATACTGAAATTATTTACAATAATATTTATCATTTTTTTGCATTTAATTTTTTTTGAATTTGGATGTCCGCGTCTTCTTCTTGAGACACTTCATGCCTTTCAAGGGACAGAGCAGGGCATCTGCTGATCAGGTGGTCTGCAGTCTGTGGCTCTTCCTCGCAAAGATCACAGGTTGCACTTGTTTTCTTCCATTGCTTAGGTGGGAGAGAAATGGTCCATGTCCTGTGTAGGTTTGAATAAGTTGTTTCAGGTCTTCACGGTGAAGTTTGACAACCTTTGATCTTGGTTTTTTAATATAAGATGTGTGTGTTTCATGTGAAGACTATCTATATATCGTTCACACCATCGTTTATAAAAATAATCATTTATTGTTTTCTTGATATAACTGGGGGCACACCAACAAATTTTCGGTTGTTGCTTTGTGCGCCACTTTTGCAAGGTAGGCTGCAAATTCATTCCTGTGATGTAATTGTGTCCTCTGCACCATTCAATATATATGTTTTCTTCGTTCTTTCCTCTGCATATGATTTCTTTACACTCCCTGACTTCAGCACTTGAGGTAAGTGGATAGAGAAGTGCAGCAATTGCGGATTGGGAATCAGACCGAATTAAAGCTTTTTCCCATGTTTGTTCGAATTTTCTTGATGGCAAAAACCTCAACTTGAAATACTGATGCTTCTCTATTCAAAGATACCATTGAGTGATGAATGCAGAGATCACCAGTAGTGATTGCCCATCCAGCACCAGTATTACCCTTTTCATCTTTGGATCCATCAGTGTAAATTATCATATCAGGATTTTCAATTGGAGAATTGTCCATCCAAATAAGGTCGCCTTTTTTATAGTCACTTTGTTTATTAATTTTCGCTTCCTTAAGTATTTTATCGCAGGAGAAGCGGTGACCACGGCGTTTTGGAAGGTTGCCAATACCATCCCAGGTATCTTTTAAGAAATGCTAGTTCTCCATCGCGATTTTGTGCTTGTCCTTGTATGAAAAGGTCAAGGGGAATCATGCCTCGAACAGATTCCATTCCGGCTGTTGGAGTTGATCTTAGTGTGTGGCACATTGATAACAGTGCTTTTCTTTATGGAGTTTAATATCTTTATGGTATTTTTCTTGTTATTGATGGAATGCCCCCATATTAAGCATCCATAGGCTATAATTTGTCTGACCATTGCTTCATATAGCCAAATAACTTTATCAGACGATAACCCCCATTTCTGTATATATATATATATATATATATATATATATATATATATATATATATATATATATATATATATATATAATATATATATATATATATATATATTATATATATATATATATATATATATATATATATATATATATATATATTATATATAATATATATATATATATATATATATATATATATATATATATTATATATATATACACATTTCCAAATAACAGTTTAATGTTATCAAGGGATGATTGTTGGTTGAAATTATTTAGCAAAACGTATAAGATCCAAACAATCGTATTATCATTTATAAAGTTCTTTTGAAAACATTAAAGTGGCTCTTCAATGTTTGGTATGGAAACGACTGTTAAATATATATAATAGTTTGAAAAAATATGAAAAAGTAAAGACTGTGTCAAATAAAACATAGAGCAAAGGTATTTATCATGGTCATTGAAAGCATTAACCACACCGTTTGGTTTGACAAGACAACTATAGTCTAACGGGCTGTATATATATATATATATATATATATATATATATATATATATATATATATATATATATATATATATATATATATATATATATATATATATATATAATATATATATATATATATATATACATTCTGTCAAGAAAGTACCGGGAATTGTCGATTAAAACAACATTTTTACATTTAATCATCAAAATTTATTGGGTCGCCTTCAAAATAGGCTCCATTGCTCCAATACATCTATGCCAACGGCACTTCCAATCATCGAAACATTTTTTATAGGCGCTTTCCGGGATGGACTTTAGCTCTCGCGCCGAATTTTGTTTTATGGCTTCAATCGACTCAAAACGGGTGCCACGAAGGGGCAATTTTAGTTTTGGGAAGAGGAAAAAGTCGCAGGGAGCCAAATCCGGCGAATACGGTGGTTGCTGAAGCACGTTCGTTGAGTTTTTGGCGAGGAAGTGAGTCACAATCGTAGCTCGGTGAGAAGGCGCGTTATCGTCATGCAAAATCCATGAGTTGTTCGCCCACAAATTTGGTCGCTTCTTACGGATACGCTCACGCAAACGTTTCAAAACGCCTAGGTAATACTCTTGTTTACCGTCTGACCCTCTGGAACGAATTCGTAGTGCACCACACCACGGATATCGAAGAAAACAATGAGCGATGGGCGTCCGGAACGAGGCAAGTCTTCGACCACTTCACGACCGTCCTTGAAGTCTCTGTACCACTGATATGCACGAGTTTTCGATAGAGCATTATCACCAAAGGCCTTTGCAACATTTTCAATGCATTGGCACACGAAAATTCATTTGCAACACAAAACTTTAAACAAATTCTTTGCTCAACGTAATCACCCATAGTAAAAATCGGCACGCACTACTGACATCGACTGACTTAAACAGCTGTTGCAAATACACTAGTTGACAGATCCCGCTCAAGCTTGGCATAGTAATTAAGGACAGTAGTACCAACCTAGGAAAAAAAAATTTTACCTGCCTCATTGCCCCGCCAGATTTAAATCGACAATTCCGGTACTTTCTTGACAGAGAGTATATATATATATATATATATATATATATATATATATATATATATATATATATATATATATATATATATATATATATATATATATATATATATATATATATATATATATATATATATATATATATATATATATATATATAATATATAATATCGTATATATAATGAATCTTTAAGTTTAGTACTGAAGCTACTTGGTTCATTTTAGATCAAAGTTGAATGACATGAAATGTTTGTATGTTGTTCTATTTAGGCATTATATATAGCACCGTAGTGTTTGTGTGTGAACCAGTTATTTGAAACCTTTACAAATGTATCTGTTTAGCTAAGAAATATCAAATGTTCATAAATATATAAATACAGAAACTAAAACCGAAGAAAATAGGGAAGACAGTAATTATTTGTTTATAATATTTAAGAGACAAAATAAATAATCACAAATTATACCTGTATCCAGTAGGACTATATTTTCAGAAATATGTTAAGAATTCGTAAGATGAAAACTTTGGCATCTTAAAAATTACCAAGAAGTCTTGTTACTAGAAAGTCCTTTGTGCACAATCAAATGAGTTCATTATCCAAAGTAAAGATTATTTTTCAGGACTTTACTTTTGCCAGTCGTTTCTCTTATCAGACAATTTATTGATTCGACAGGGTTAATAAAACGTTATCCTAGTGGCTCATTGCCTACTCCTATGTTTAAAGTATTGGGTTGCATATTGTACGACATCTTTTTTCTGATTAATGAAAACTAAGCATATTTTTTATATGAACACCTGCAAACACCAAAATCCAATAGAGTAAATTAGACATGCTGGACGGTAATTGCAATTTAGATATAATCAAGTATAAAGTAAATAGATGAATGATACCCATGTTGATAAATATTGATGATATGTAAGAAATTATATTTATTTAGATTTGTCCTATCATCACTGTATATTTGTATATCTTCTATATAGAATATTGTAATATAAGGCTCCAATCAGCTGTTGAATATATGTACAACTGGAAAACAGGTGCTGATTTTTACTTAAACTATTTAATATATATATATATTTGTTTTCTTTTGAAAAAGGTGTAAGAGATAAACTACTAGCATTTTTAGGTGAAACCTCCATTTATTAGAACAACAGAACATCCAATGTATTTGAAGAATTCATCTGAAGAAGAAATATGCAGACCAAGAGCACCGTAGACAAGCCAGACATCATGATTTTTAGCGCCTTGCCTGAACATTGAAAACTGAATCTTCAACTATTTTGTGTATTTCTACATATTTTATTTGTAATCTCTTTATATCTTATATATTTTTTAAGAAAAAGGGGTGCGAAAGCCTTGAGCGTTAAGGCTATCTATTAATGTTGGGGGCGCAGGTTCGAATACTCCCAAGAGGGGATGGTCAAATTTGGTCTACCTCATTGATAGGATCCTAGGCTCGATAGACTAATTATAATGCTTATTATACCTAGTCGGATACTGCAATTCTGTCGAACCAATTAGGCACAAAAAAATAAAAAAATGCAATGAAATATCAACCATCTTTTTTTTTTTTTTGTATTTCAATACAATTAACTAAGACGTTGATTTAAACATTTATAAGAATACAATAAGAATAATGCAGTCGTAGGTATTAAACATAAGACAGGTTATAATAAAGTGCTTAAGTAATATTTAAAATGAGGATATAATATAATAAAGATGAAAAACAAAACAATAGAAGAAGGCGTCAAGAGAGTAACATGAGGCGTGAGGCTCTATTGTAAACAAACATCTCCTCCACCGTAACCATATCAAACTATCTTATTAAGACATAGGGAAATCGAAATACACTCTAAAAAATTGGGGGAAACATTACGGTATGACTATACAAGTGTCGTCAAACAATCGAGTCTACTTTATTCGCAGTTTCCATCAAATATAAAAATAACCTTCGAGTTTTCAACTAAAAATTACAAGATTACTAATTTTGTGGTATCAAATTTAAAAATAATCTATGAGTTTTCAACTTAAATTACAAGATTCATAATTGTAGCAAGCTAGGTTCCATGGAAAACATTTATTTTAATTATTTGATCAATCTCTAAGCTAGACAGAAGTGAGCAGATCAAACAAATAATCACAAAACGTAATTGTATCGTGTTTTTATAATCCATGTTTTGTATTAATTCGTTAGATAAAAGTGTTGGCTTCTTTATCTGCATAATTCTCAATTTTATCGATAAAATATTTTAAATTTCATCCTTCTCTGTTCCATATTTTGGGGTCATTATATACATAATACATATATATAATATACAACGTAGTTTCTTTATCCATGTCCAACGACTTAATAAATAAATGCAGTATAAAAGATACTTATGTTTTGCTAAGAAAATCCAAAATGCTTTCATTTTTGTTATTGTTACAGGCATCATTTATCGTAACTCTTATAATTTATGTAATATATCATTTATTCTGATTTATAGCCTCTAAGAATTATAACCATCCGCAATTACCCTAGATAGAATGATAAATGTACCTTACAATAGGTATGTTATATATGATTTAAAATAAAACCCTGCAAGTGCAAGTATTAACAGAAGCTTAAGCCTTCTCTTTTCAACTACCAAAATTGAAATAAAGAAGTGATTTGAGAGTGAAGACGTCATATATATAGAGTGAGAGATAGAATGCCGGGTGTTGATTAAATGGAGGACACTTTAGTGAGTTTTTGGTATATATTTCAGAAAAAAGTATTAAATAATATTTTTTTGAAATATATTGTAAAACAAGTTTAATTGATGTATCCTCCTTCTGCACCCCACAACTCGCTCCAGTCGGACTCTGAATTGGCGTATATATCACGGATGTTCTTGTCAGGCATAGAGGTCCTTATAAACAGAACGTTTTAGGGTTGATATATTTGCCACGTTTTTGCTGGCCTCGGTCCACTACGTGTGCCTGTAAGGAGAAGTTTTGAGCTCAGGGGGCCACATATCCTTCGCCCAAAAGACATATTTGGGCATGGGCTTTGGAGGTATTTGGAGGGTCCTATCTTTCTGGAAGACAAATGGACGATTACAGGTAACCTTTTTTATCCAAGGAATGACTTTTGGCACTTTAACATTTGTGCAATCCACTGAAAAAAGCTGGAAAACCAGCAGGAACCATATTAGGGGTAGAACTTCACCCTTGGATGCAATTACACCAGCATCATCAGAGAAGTTGGATGTTTGTAGTTGTATAGAACCTTCTGGAATCATCCTTTTGTGTATCTTCAAAGATAAAAAGCAATCATTTGGACGATTAATGGCGGGATCGACCGTAAAAGTCTCCTCCGTCTAAGAAAAAAAAGTAATGCGGCCTTCGTTCGATTTCATAGAATTCAAGAGTTTCTTCGACCTTTGCAGTCTCCTTTCAAATTGAATTAATAATGGCATCTGAATAAGCTTAAGGCTTTTCATACTCATCTTTTTGATCTCTTTGGTCACGGTAGAGGCCCAAATCTTTAGCCAGAGCAGACATTGACTTGGTCAAAAGTTTTTGACCAGTCACTCTAATAATTCCGTTTGAAGGTAATTGATGAATTCTTCAGTTTTCCAATCTTGTATACGAAGTTCTTGGCACATTTGAGATGGTTAGCAGTGGCTGTCTTGAGAAGTGTGCATGCAGGAACACGTTTGGCTTTCATGCCGTTGATATAAAAGTCTACCAAAAAGGTGTATAAACTACAAAAAAAAGAAAAACGTTTAAGCAAGAAATGGTTTTCTTATTCAACGTCTGAATTTAGAAATATATTATTTTAAAGTCAGTGTCTTCGATTTTAATAACACCCGGTAGAGTGTAGAACCTCATTAAAAATACATAAAATATAGGATTCCAATATGGAGTATTTTCAAACGTGCATCCATTTTGTTCCCGCCAAAAAAACTTGAATAAGAACAATAAAAAGCCTTCCCATCATGAAAAAGGAAAAGGATAATAATAAAATGCTCTGTACAGAGATAGAAAAACCTCACTCTTATTTTTTATCAGGAGAAAACTTTGCACATAACTCATGATTTACAGCCTATTCGGATATATGAGGGAGCAGATTCCAACACCGGCCAGTAAAGCTCATTTTTCGCTCTCCTTATTTAAAAAGCACATTAGAGTACTATTAGCAGAGTTGAAGAAAAAAATCAAATAACCTAGCCACATGCTACATTTTTTTAAATACATGCAACAATTTCAGCGATATTGAAGAAAACTAAGGAAATGCTTTATTTATACATTTACTCACTAAACCTAAACACTAACAATCTTTGCAATGTTATGCTTCTTATTGTTATGATAATAATAAATAGTGTTAGTTCATAGCAACAAAATATAAATGTGAAGGCAAATCCTAGGAAGAATGTTACCTTTCTGGGATCCTATGAATGGAGAGAAACCCTACTCCGTTTATATTTAGGATCCTCTACGTTAAGAATTCGTGTTCCACCTTGAAGTTTCCGGAGCTTCAAGAGCTATGCCCTGAACTCGAGCTCGGGGAGAATCAGGATCAATTACGGGCAGGAAGAAGGCGAACCTGACTGGATGGATCCGGAACAGGCTGGCGGATGGGTTGGCCTGAGGGGGGCCAGGCCCGCCCACCGAGTGACGTGGGCGTTTTTTTATGAATGTGCCAACTGTGCCCCCCCCCCCCATAACAACTGTAGGGCCTTCCCAAAAGCCTGGGCCTGCAGCCGGGCCTGATCCGGAACTTTCTGTTTTACTTTGGAGTTCCAGCACATGTAAGTTCGTAGAGGCCGAGGAGTCTCTAGTCATGGAAGAGTTCGAGGAAATCTTTAAGGCTGAGCCTATCAAGATTTCCTTACCCATCGGATGAGGTTGGACACTACTAGTGTGGCATACGATACATCCCTCGATTATTGTTGGCTTCATTACAATGCCGCTCGACAATCTTTAATAGAGAAATCAACCCTAGGGAAGTCATCAAGCTCGAGCTAACAATAGAGTCGGAGATGGTAGGGAAGGATTCAGCTCTCTTATCGAAGTAAAGAGCGTGGAGTCGCCCAAGAAGTTCAAAGACCCAAAGGCAAGCCCAAGACACGTAATCACAAGTGTTCTACATTTGAATGGAACAAGGAGGATAAAAATGCCCAGATGCGGGGTGGAAGTGCAACTATAGAGAGAGTGGGCTCTTCGCTTTCTATTGAGAAGAACCGACTGCAGCTGTTTCTTTCAGCCTCGTTGGTGGTGAGGGCGACATAATTTTCATCGAATTCGTTGTTGATGGTTGTATAATTAAATTAAATTCATTCTCGGCCTCGAGTTGTATGAAGAAAACTAGACAATAGGGCAGTTTTCCCCCAACTTCTGGGGGTCTTAACCCTTTCGACTCCTTTACATACGCCTTCATGATGAGACTGTCTGTTTTGGAACTGATGGGATTTCTCCAAATTCAATATAAATTACTAGGAGGACAAAGCTACTGCCAAGGAAAAAGAGAGAGGCAAAGTATATGGAACCCTGAAGAAGTAATGAAACCACGTTGTTTATTACAATATGAAGAGTTATTTATAGCACCATATAATTAAATTGTTTACCATTTATATCATATATATATATATATATACATTAGTGTTAAGTTTTCTATTAAATTATCTAGAGATATTTCGTCACATACATTAAAGTAGATAAAATGTCACTAAAAAATAAAGACATATTTTCTTCAATATCGATAGAATGTTATTTTTAAATGATAACTCTCTTCTGACATGAATGGCTTATACGTAGACTGATGCAACATATTTAGTTTATACCCATATATGACTTTTAGATTAATTGTTCTCAGAGTTGTATCCATTGGTTTTTATTGTTTTTTTATTTAATATATGTTTTTGCAAATACATAGTAAAATCAAGTGAAGGTGGTATATTTCAAGAAACCCAATACTCCTTATTGACACGCATTCCAGTCCCTTTCTAATCAACAACCTACCTTTACACACATTTTCATTATGAGCCTGTCTGTTTTGGATCTCATGGGATGAAGAAGTGTAGCTACAATTTATACAGTATAAAGGGTCATTAAATTACTGTTTATTTAATAAAATACTTAAATAAAATTTCTTCATAAAATATATATTTTTTAATATCTATATTTTATGTAAACGATATAACTAAAATTAAATAAGCATTCCGTTCAAAGAAAAATTGACAACATGAATATTGGTTGAAGTTATAACGTACATGCCTTTTAGATATATTGTTTTCGCAAATTAATGAAAATAATAATTAGATAATTAAATAAATGTTGTCTAGAGAAATTATCAGTTTCTCCTTCTTGACTAACAAAAATTACATCATACCAAGGATATATTAAGGGATGTTCATTTAGAATATACAGATCTGTAGATGAATCGAGGTATTGATATTAGATGAGACATTAAGAGGTTGAAGGAATGAATTTGATTTTCCTTTTTTGAGTTTAAATACCTACTACGAGAAAGAATCCAGTAAGTACTTGCATAGTATGTTTGTTTCATTATTTACATATATTATACAAAATAACACACTTTGATTTACTGATTAATGAGAATACTTTTATATCAATTATATAAAGATAAGACAAAGAATATAAAAGGAATATAAGAATAGATAAATTGATTCTTTGTTGACCCCCTCATTTTGCGAACAAAGATTTTTTAGGAAGTTATTTAATATAAATACATTGTGTTGTCATTTTTTACGACAGTAAGTAAATACAAAGTTCTACGCGCCAAATACTTTCAAATAACAGTACATACTATAAATAAAATGCTTTAATTCTGGATTATTTTAGAAAATGTTATTGGCATTTTTAAATAAATTACCGAAAAATATGGCTTGTATTGCCATGAATAAACAATTTCTAAAAAATGAAAAGGTAAACTATTTGTGTAAATTGTGTAGAATTGGAGTTGGGATGTGAACATTTCTTAACATTTTTTATAGGCCGTTTACAATTTCTGAGCGCAGAGTTGTTTCCATTTTAATCCTTTAAGAGTTAATCATATAAATCCTTAAATGAAATTATAGCTTAAAACTATTTGAATGTTACTTTTTTAAATTGTCGATTACATTTAATGGCTATTAAGTATATATATTTCTATTAAATAATTTATATTTGTGCATATATTTAAAATGAATATTTATATATAATATATAATAAATTTTCTTTTTTGAGAGTCATAGTAGTAGTCACTTGAAAAATTAACTTTGTGTTCACTTATGTCGCAAAAATAGCACCAAGATTCTTGAAAATACTATATTCCTAAGTTTTTCTAAAATCATTATTAACTAAAACGTTTTGTTACATATCAGAACATAAGGTGCAAAATGAGGGAGGGAACAATTTTTCTATCATCATTTATTCAAACGTCTGATCCGAAAAACCCTTTGATGGTGATGGAACGATATTATCAAATGAGTTTGCCATTCCAACGAATGAATACAATATCTTCAAGATGAGCCTCCGTTAATCTTCCTCTCTTTGGAGAGTTGACATCCTTTAGGACAGAGAAAAGTCTTTCCACTTCGCATGTCACCATCGGAGCATTGGACATCAAAAGGTATTGGCATCATATTCTTCATTTCCTTTAGCACTATACAAGGAACTTGCTGTTTCCATCATTGTCCTATATCCAGGATTCTTATCCAGCGACTCTTTCAACTTGTTGTCAGAAGGCGCATTTTGAGAGCGGTCTGGACTCTTCTATAAGTTTTGAAGCTCTCGGCCAGAGGAAGCCTCTCTTGCAAAGCCTTAATTGCCTTCACAAGTATTGGGAAGTGTCTTTGATGACTTCAAGCTGAGTAAGGTCCTTCATCTTCAAAGATTTCTTTGGCTTCAATTATTGCAGCACTGTCGTTCTTCAATTCCTCCACGAATTTCTTGACATTCAGAAAATTCCTCTCAAAATAAAAGGCAGCTTCCAACCAAGTTCCCTTACGACTAATCACCGGTTCGGGTGGCAGCGGAATTTTGAAGGAAGCTGCAAAGTGGCGCGTCTAATTGATGACTTCACAAAAATTTCTCTTGACTTCCGAGATGAGATGGTTTACTTTCGGAAATTGAGTCCTAGTGAGGTCAGCAACACGATTGAGAGCGTGAGCTATACAGGTAACGTGTATTAAATTAGGAAACTGCTGCCTCAGTCCACGGCCAGCCTTGAGTCAATAACTGGCTCCATCAGTGAGAAAAAGACGTAGCTTCTTATTAGCCAATTCACTTCCAAGGACTTTGCGTAAAGCCCTGATAACCGCTAACTGGAGACTCTGATTATTCATGGTAGTAACATCGCTCAGACCAATCAAGACCGACGTTCCAGGGTGACTCCATTCAAAGTTCCAGCTATGATTGCGGTCATGGCCCGTCCTTGCGAATCAGTCGTCTCGTCAGCCTGTATAAAAATACCTTCTCCTTCAATTGCTCTTAATCTTTGAGCAAATGTTTCACATTCTCCTCCATACACTTTGTTAGCGTTGTCCGGCTTGGAAGTCTCTTGCCACAATGCTTCTCGAAGAAGTTGATGAACTCAGGTTGTTCCACCTTGGCCAAAGGGATGTTGCAGGCGATCATCATTCTTGTCAGATCCATGGTAAAAGTAGGGCGTGTAACCGATGAAGTATGTTCCTCCAACTCAATAGTCTGTGTTTTGTTGAAGAGATCAAGATGTTTCTGGTGTTTATTGGATCGCACATGATGGAAGAGGTTGCTCCTAATTTTAATATTGAAGGATTTTGAACACAACCTCTAGCATAGAGATTCTTTTTGTGAGTCGTAAACCCACACTCTGTTCCCGCCGAGCTCGTGGATGAGAAGGATCGGATCTATAACTTTGGGCATCTCGAATATCTGAAAGTAATAAAAACGTTAGTGATATAGATGTTTTTCATAACGAATTAATTTGAAGCTATGAAACAGTATGATGATATAAAATTACATAGTCTATTGTTTTAAAGTTCTATAAATTGAGAATCATCAATTAAAAGATTATTTTCATTCATACAAGATAAAAAAATAGCCAGCCAATAATCAAAACTACATTAAGTGCAATTCCATGCAGGTCAATTTAATATTAGTTAAGGGTCACTATATTAAATAAGGAAAGGTTCTACAGAAATATTTGCTCAACCAAATAGGCCCATTACACTTAAGGTATCATTCCCTCCTCCAGTCTCCAGGAATGCCTTTACATGGAACATTCAATCATTTGCGGAGGCCAGTGTCCTTCCAGGAGGAAGGAATTGACTCTGTCCCTGCCTTAGGAGGAATGACTTGGACTCTATTGCTACAACACGCTACATGAGACCACAAGGAGCGATTCTAAATTGATGACAGATTTCTTGAG
>CP045902.1:5474811-5485451 GCA_013387185.1 Caligus rogercresseyi
CTTCTATCGTGGAGATGCTTCATGGCTTTGACCTATTGTATCTATACATAATGAAGCGTTCTAACTTAGCAAGATTTCAAACCGGGGATCACCTGTCGAAAATCGAATCACTTCATCCCCATGTAAAAAGATATATCATTCCAAGAGAAGAATGTTTCGAGGATCATGGCATATTGGGCAAACCGTAAACCTCCACAAGATCTGCCCTCCTGATTTACCGATGAGAAAATCTTATCCACTAGTTCCTGAACAGCTTTATTACTATCTGATACCAGATTTTGCTGATATAAGTAGGATGTAAGGAATTGTTATAAATACTCAACCATAAATCTTTATTTTAACCAAACCTTAATATTGTAAAAGAGTAATAAAGACTCCAATTCAGTATATTTTTGCAATTTTTTGTTAAATCTTTCATCCTTAGCATAATTCTGGATATGAATTAATATTGTGGTGTCACAATTTTAATAATCTACAATGAAAGCTTCAATTATGACCATTAAAAATCCTTTGCGGCCTCCAAATAAACATTTTATTAAACTCAAAATTGCAGTTTAAGCTTTGACTAAAATGTGTTTTATAGAAAAGTATTTTACAACAAGTGTCTTTAATTATCAAGACATCTGCTCGACTCCTCCAAAACTTTGTTTAAAAACTAATTAATGACTTGTTTATTACCATATTTATTGATATATTAGGAAGCCCATGTTTTACATAAAAATATGACTGCAAACAAGAATTTTTTGTTTTCATTAATAATGTTCAATGTATTTTATATGGCCTCTTCTCTAAAATGTTGAATGGGTATTTAAGTTATATATGCAGGCAATATATTTCATTTCATAGAAGTAACGAGATAATGTTAATAGTTAATTGTCCGTTATAAACTAATGTTCTATAATTATTATATTTAATTAGTTGAAAATATAATGGATATTCATTGCCGCATTCCATAACGTAGGGACAAAAGAATGTTGTTTAAATTGTTTCTTATCTTGATAGCACATTAGGGAAACATAGAAGCTAAGTATGATATGGATTTTTTGTGTAAAACGATAACATGTTTTTTCTCTCATAAAAGCTCTTATTTTTTCCCTTCTACAATAAAAGCGTAAATATATACACTAAAACAAAGTAGACAAACTTGAAATAAAAACTCACTGGACAGTTGCGCAAATAGAAATACATGAATAAACAATATAGTTTAAAATTACTATCCAGTGATAAAATAACCTTATATAAAATTCTACTTGTAACGGATAAAAATTGTCTATGTCTTCTTATCATAGACTTAATAGCAGTCATATTGAACTGAACTTGATGGCACAAATCGGAACTTGCTCTTATTTCTGCTACAGCAATACAATGTTATAAATAAATAAAAATTTTCTTGTATAACAAATAAAACAAAATAAAAGCTCTTTGGTTAATTGCGCAAAACACATAATAAACATTTTAGTCAAAAATGACCTAAATATAAATGCCAATTTATGGGTTTTTTAAACAACCTTTAAAATCATCGTACAATATCTTTTACTTTGAAGTATCTCTATATATCAAAGTGTTTAAATGAGTTTATTTTTCCCTTACAAATTCAAATCTTAAGATTGATCATTAGATAGTTTTTTGTTCAGAATGGATTAATATTCCTTGAAAATGGGTTTTTACAAATATTGGTTAATTTATTTTCATGCCAAATCACTTTTCGTATTACCTTTTTAAATATTTGCTACTTTTCTATTCTCAACGAACCTTTATATGATATTTTAAAATGTTATGCATTCTTCTTTTTCCATAATTTTTTATAGTTATAAAATACCATGGGATTGTTCTTTGTTTACATTGATTCATAGACTAAGAATAAAAATATTTTGGTGAATGAAAATGCATGAACCAAAAAAAAGCTTGCACGCCAGTTATATTTAAAAATGGTTTTAATAAAGTATCTACAGTTGAAACCATTATGAAAATTTTGACTCTATATTATAATAATATTATTATTCGGTGAATCCATTCTTTCATTGTGTAATTGTTCTCTGTTGAAGTATACATTTTATACTAAAAGGTATATTTATGTTCATATACTTCAACCTTTCTTTGTTTATAAACGAAAAATAATAATAAATTCATTCAACTTTAATATATATTCAATGCTAATGGTTGAAGATTTGATATTTAATCAATTATTTCGAGTTGTATTGTTCCTAGTTATGTAACATGTAGATGAAGGCATTTTCCTCCTTTAACCAAAGTACCCTTTTTCTGTTTGATATTTTGTTAGAAAAAAATTGGCCATTTAAAAATTAAACACAAAAAATTAATCTAAAGTCTTCCATGATCTAGCGCTATGACGACCCAAAAGTTATTAGGTATAAAGATTATCATGTACATTTTGTCAACTCTCAATGTGAAGGATGTAGGTTCAACTACGAGAGGAGTTTATTGAAATAGGCTTTGAGAATAACTGATGCTATAAAGCTTATTCATTAAATACTTAGATGTAATTCTATCGAACCAAATAACCGAAGAAGGTTTATGTATTATAGAAAACTCACCAAACCCAATCATTACTATTTAGTATTACTGTTCTTGCATCAATAATATTCAAAAAATGCTTATTTGCAATATTATAATTGTTTGTATGTTCAAGGGCGATCCCGGAGTAAGGATTGGGCTTGAATCTTTGATCCAAGGCAGAGCCGAATTAACGATCCTAGCCCATACGATATTACACAAACCCATTTTAATCATGTGTCTTTTTAATTCATCTGGGTTATATTATTATTATTATTATATTGCTTGTTTTTATTGAGGGTTGATTAGAAAGAAAACTCTGTTTCACGTTTATGGTTCTGATTGGAAGTTGTTCCAAGTTTTTAGCTTTATTCTCAACTGGTTTTCTGTTCTGTTTGAATTTAAAGACAATGTTTCCTCTATATATATATATATATTATATATATATATATAGTATATATATATAAAACCATATATATATATATATATGTTTATAATATTCTATATATATATCTATAATAGTATATAACATATATTATAATATATAATATATCTATAGTATGTATATAACTACAGATATATCTATGCTATTTTCTATGATATATATATATATTGCTATATCAAGGTAGAAACTATGTGAAAACAAACATAACAAGAGTGATTTAATGTGCTTTCTTCAAAAGAAAAAAAGATTCCTATATAGAATTTTAGTTGTAATAAAAATTATAGCTTATTAAATATTTAAAAATAAATAAATATAAATACTTTATAAATATCTATAAACTATCTAGATATCTTTCTTAAAATAATTAAATCAAAATGATTATCACAAATCACATCAATCATTATTTTTTCTATAATAGCCGCATTCATAAATACTTGATATTATTGATGACCTTCTCAATACAATATCAAATCCTTTAAGAATTATCTATAAATAGCAATTTCGAAACACAATTAAATAATATACATAAACATTTAAAGATAAAAAATTTTAGAATATTAATATTAGCTTTCTTATTATCACTAAATTTAATTGTTGTGAAAACTTCTAATATTTTATCCGTTTAAAAAATCAATAAAATATGTAAAATCCCTCGATTTCAACTTCTAGGGGCGATGAAATGCTTAAACGCTTTTTATTGAGTCATAATATTAGCTAAGGTACATTTTCTACATCTTTTCTGTTAAAATTAATACATAACAAATATTATAGGTTAATTTTTTGCTCCAGGATAGAACAAATACAAAAAAATATAATCTAATTTTTTATTTTTATAATAAATAAGTTAAAATAATACTAAAACATAAGTATCCAGTATTTAAAAAAGCAAAGATATATGACATAAAAAATGCATTAACACAAAAAAAACTTCAAAAAATCTTTGGATTTGTGGAAGTTGTGTGAAAAGTACTTTCAGCTCCTTCCGGTAGACGTTCATGTTCTTAAGGCGAGGTGACTTACTTGCCGCTGCAGAGTCGAATATACTTCCTAGTTCGAAAGAATGCAATGCTTCGTCAAAGGTCAGATTTAAACATATCATGCATTAGAATTGAGAATACTGAAAGTTAAGTTTTAGTATACGGGTGACATGTTTCTCTTCCTAAGACCAAAAAGAACAATGCGTTTGAAGATTCACAAAGTAAATATTTTTGATAAGATACTTAAAGGATTAAAACGATACTAAAATAAGATCTAGAACGTAAGATAATTTTAATAATCAATCTGGTATAAGTATCCATGAAGAATAAAGGAAGATATAGTACAATATCTTCGAAAAATCAAAGTCCGGGTCGTTTTGTGGTCTTTTTGTCCCAGTAGATAATATTTCCAGATTGGAGCTCAGAAAAAGAAATGTTGGGCTCAGGTCTACTTTCGTACACCTCTTCCATATTTTAGGGACTCATGGCCATAGACGTCGGAACTAGGGGTGCGGGGGGTGCGGCCGCACCCCCTCCCCCATCCACCCCCCCCCCTTTCCCCCATCAGCCTCCCTACCCAAAGCATTATGCTTACAAAATAAAAATAAAGAATCTAAATGTAACTGATTTGTCTGACTCACTACATTTATCTCATAATTAGACATAGAAAATCAGGGATATTTTGGGCGTGTGAAAGGGAGAATGTGTGAATGATACTATTGAGTTCAGGCTCTTGTTATCAGTATTCTCTTTCCTCTTTTGAGGATATTTATTTCATTTATGAAGTAGGCCCAAGTCGGCCGGAACGAAGGTATTTATTTTATATTTGAATCTCTGTTTTTCCTCAATACAGGAAAGATAATAGTGATAACAAGAGCCTGAACTCAATTGTACCATTCACATATTCTACCTTTCACACGCCCAAATATCCCTCGCTTTTCTATCTCTACGCATAATGCACAGATCTAGGCTATGTGATATACAGCCTGGCATAGGCTACTGTACAGAGCCAGGCTGCATCTGACAGCTCAGTGTAACGTAGGCTAAATAAACAAACAAAGTCTTTTGTTTTGCGGGCATTGTTGTTTTGATATGATTGCGCGCATTGTTGGTAGCTTACATGACAATGTGAGTTCAATGAACCAGCTATGTCTCAGAAAAGAATTTCAGATTTTTTTTTACAAAACCCTGACCCAGCTAAACGTCCTTGTCCTCCCTCCCCAGCGCCACCCGGTGCTAGCCAAGAGGCAATATCATTCAAGCCACCACAGGATTACAATTTTCCTGCCAGGAAGTTCAGCGGTGAGAACTTCAGTCGTTCCTGCAAGGCCGCCTGGTTCAGAGAGTGGCGGTGGCTGGAGTACATTGCGGTCAGTGATGGCATTGTGTGTGGTGTGTGCAGGTCAGCTGTCAAAAGCAAGTTGGTCGGGTCAGACACTGACAGTCTGTTTTTGAAAGATAAAGGCTTTTCAAATTGGAGAAAACCAACGGGAAGATCAGAGACCACGAGAAGACTCGCATTCATTTAGATGCGATGCAAAGATTGGCTGCATTGAAAACAACGCCAATTAATGCACTACTCTCTGAGGCCGCTGCTTAAGAGCAGAGAACAGCGCGGAAAATGCTGGAGCTCATTTTCAGCTGCGTAAGATTCCTGGGCGCCAGGGACTCCCTCTGAGAGGGGCTGCAAATCGGGATGGAGTGTTATGGCAGCTAATGGTGGAAAGGGTACGCACTGATCCGGACCTGGAGAACTGGATGAAAAAAAGAGATAATTAGATGTCTGGCAGCATCCAAAATGAAATTCTGGAATGTTTGCGCATGACATTCAGAGAAAAATCGGAGCTAAAGCATCCTAAAGTCCATTGTTTGGCTTAACTGCTGATGGGACCACCGACCTCAGTGGCAAAGAACAGTTTTCATGCAATACACAGTTTGCTGATCACAATCTGGACATTCATAATTTATTTCTAGGCTTTTACAACCCCCCAGACACAACAGCAGAGATGCTGTTTTTGAGCATTAAAGATGTCCTTGTTCGGCTCAATTTACCAATGGAGAAGCTGAAAGGCTACTGCTTTGATGGAGCCAGCAACATGTCTGGGAGGTTCACGGGAGTGCAGGCAAGATTAAGGAAACATGTCCTGATTCCGTGTTTGTTCACTGCGCAAATCACTCTCTGGATTTAGTGTTACAAGAAGTGGCAAAAGAAGTGCGCCTTGTTACTGATACACTAAACTTCGTTCGAGAAGTCACTGTTGTTATTAATGATTCAGCAAAGAGAAAAACATTATATCAGTCTCTTTTTGGATGTGGAGAAGTGATAAACCTGCTTGCCCTGTGTCCAACTCGGTGGTGCGTCAGAGTTGTGGCACTGTCACGGTTGCTGCCTGCTATGGAGAGATGCTGCAGACATTCACGACCCTGGAGAGTGACAGGACTGTCAAGGGGGAGACGCGTGCCAAAGTGGCAGGATTGCTCAAAAAGGGCACCACTAGCGCACAGTCTTTGGTTTGTTTACCTGCGTTACCATGTTTACTCCGTGTGAATCCGTGGCTCGGTCACTGCAAGGCATCAAGGTCACAGCCCTTGGATCTGTGGAAGCTGCGAAACTTATTTGCCAGCGACTCAACTCACTGCGACAGGATGACACCTTCGCTGACCTTGTGGACAAGACCAAGCAGTACGCAGAGCGCTACAACTTAAAGCCTCCTCATCCAGCGCGCACGAGCAAGACCCCAGCGCGTTTTCGCCATACAGCGGAGGAGGAGGAAGGGAGTTGGGGAACATAGAGGGTAAATAAATAAATAATAATAATGCCAACAGTATTTTTAAATAACACATACCTTAACTCATCAGTCTGTAATTGTATATGTTGAAATAATGCAACAAATACGCACACATAGACAGACAGATATTTTGAATCTATTCATAGATTATGATATAAAAACGATACAATAGTTCAATAATACTGTACATCCACGTACGCCTATTTGAGAGATGAGCCTGTAATGAATAATACACAAACAACGGTGTGTGTATTTTTCATTTTCATAACAAACCAATTTATGAAGGTGGAGAAGCTCATAAAGCTCTGTCTAGCCCTGCCCATATCTGTCGCGGCATCCGAGTGCTCTTTCTCTGCCTTGCACAGATTGAAAACCTGGCTGCGCAATACCATGAAGCAGGAAGACTCACGCATTTGGCCATTATGAATGCAGATAGTGACCTTCTTGATGAATGCGATGTTTCGGCCCTGCTTGAAGAATTCATCAGCAGGTCAACTGAGAGAAGGTCCACTTTTGGAAAAGTGTGAAAGCCCTTTGGAGCGCAAACTGTTCCTTTTCTGAATGCTGTTTTTATAGCCTAGTGTTATGTGTTTTAATAAAGGCTTGATTTATTCATTCATTTATTTCGTTTCATTTTCTTAACAATTAAGATGCTGCATTATAGTTCGTTAATCATTGATACTGTAATGTGCGTCTCTCCCCGATCCTCCAAAAAATCCCGCCCCCCCTCTCAGAAAATAGTTCCGACGTCCATGCTCATTGGCATACTTTTATTATTTTTAGAGACGAATAGGAGAGGAAAAAAGAAATAGAAGGAGGGAGAGTTAGAGTGATGGAATAAGGGAGAGAGTCACAGAGATATAACGCACAGATAGAGTAAGACACACAAAGTGAAGGTAATTAATTACTCCCATCCTGAATAGTCTTGGGATAAAAAAATAGTGACTACGTATAAAATTTATCTCCTTCTACACGTCTCCTGGACTCGTCAATCTAGAAGAAGAAGTCTCTCAGGGATTGCTCTTCCTCAACAATGAAAGAGTCCTCCTCACTCTTCGAGTCTCATCTAGAAAGGCTCACAATTTGGAAATTAATGTTTTCCCCTCCCATTCCGTCTAAAAATAATAAAAATATACAATGAGTCCCTTAAATATGGAAGAGGTGTACGAAAGTAGAACTGAGCCGAAATGTTGTAATTGTAACAGGGGTGACAGACATAAGATTCTAAATCTCCTTTCTTCTACATCATAGCAATGACCTCTTCAAATGAAATTCAAGAAGATATGAAGGCCCCTACGTCGTTCGGAGAGAAATTCAACCGCTTTCCCCCAGGTGATGATGTCTACTTCATATTCAATGAAAAGATCAATATCAAGGACTTATGAGAATCGTGTACGCTTTTGGAGAATATTCAGAGATAAGCTTTGGCAAATCCCATGTTATATCCAAGAGCGATGATCGGTCGGAAGTAGTCGAGAGGGCGAAAGTCCTTGCTGGGATTGTGTCAAGGTCTGAAAAAGAGGGGGTTTATTTTAAGAATATCGATCAAAAATAAAAATTATCGGCAATACCTTTTTCTATTTGAAAGGATAATATACAGGAATTCAGAATGTCTCCTATCACTCCATCATTTAATAAGATTAATTGTATACGACTCAAAGACTGCAGAAGGGCTTGATAAAAATGTCTTCAACTTTAATATTTTCCTGTTGAAAATTAGAATCAAAAGGAATACATCTAATGTAAGAGAGACTTGAGAGATCTAAGGATCGAAATTTAATGGAGAATACTAACATACTCGTGGCGGAAGCATCGAAATAAAAAGCCGCCTTTGAAAATGAAAGCAACCTTAGCATAGCCTTAAATTATTGTTTTGCTTTAACAAAGCTTAGTTGCTCAGCGAGGGGGAAGAAAATAAAGAGCCGGACGGCGTTTCTGACATTTCTTGTTAGAGAAAGACCACTCTAAAGCGCTCACATTGAATTAAGTCTTGATCGGTATGGTATCTTCTTTTTTATGATACTCGAACCATCCCTTTCAAATGCAATTTTTTTACTTTATCGTTGCAGGTTTACTTCAATGTATTGCTGACTGTAGCAAAGGGGGAAATAAGAATAAAGAAAAGTGTGCTGAAGAGTATTAATAATCAAAAGAGATTTCATTTTTCCATCAGTTTTGAGTGTTAATACCATAGAGATATAAAATATAAAGAGCTTATTCCTTTCAATAGCAGAAAAACATCGTTCAGCTGTATTTTTGTATCCAATATAAACAAATATACTACGTCATCGTAAACTGATGATAGAGATAAAAAGACTTGTTTATATTGGACACAAAAACGTATTCTTCTGAAGAATTCATAAGCCCTCTATGTCTTTATGTCTCTATGTGTTAATACCATAGAGATATATATATAGAGAGAGAGCTGATTCCCTTCAATAGCAGAGAAACATCGTTCAGCTGTCGCCTGTGCCCAAACTAAACAAAGTAATTTTGTACTACGTCATCGTAAGTTGATCCATAGAGATAGAAAGGTTTTTTATATTGGATAATGATGACGCATTTCTCTGAAGAATCCAATAAGCTCTTTATGTTTTTATTTTTCCATGGTCAATGCACATCTTAAAAATATTTTAGAAATAAGATAAGAGTATTAATGACTGAATATAACTTTTCTTTTAAATACATGTAGGAAAGGGGTTTTCTATTGATAGGGATCATGATAGATAATTTTATATGAATACACAAATGGTATTTCATATATTAAGATTAAGGCGTGCACGAAAATGATACCTACAGCTACATTACTGAACACCCAAACAGATACGGGAGTCTCTAAAATCCTCCAACTAAATATATATATAAATAAGATAAGTTTCAAAGAAAAAAAGCAAACACAACAATTAACGACGGTAATCCCCTAACACTTTTTTTTTAACCATTACTTTTTATGGCATCATGAACAAACGTAGCAAAATACCAAAAAAAGTGTTAATGCCTATGATTAATTAATCTGCAAAAAAAGTCACTTTTAATCCGGTTGATTTATAAGACCTTAATTTTTTATGTAGTGCAATTTTATATCATTTTAACTACTACATATTTTCTAATGTAAGTTACATTAATTAGTAATAATAAGATTTGCTCAAGAAGAAAATCATTAGTTATTATAGGGCTAGGGATTACTTTATACCTGATATGACATAGTAAGAGAAAAACAGCTGTCAATTAGAAAACATAGATACATCTTCTTGCATCTCTCTGACATATCTTTTATTATAGTATCAAATTAATCACAAACCTCTCCCTTTTTCTTATTATTATAAAACTGGGCACTATTTAGAATTGGCTCCTTTCAAGGACTCCTTTATTCACTTTAAAAAGTCCAAGTGATAAAGGAAGCTATACTCAAGTAAAAGAGAGAGAGAAAAGGGCGTCGAGGGCTGGGCTGTTTTTGATTGTCTAGCTATTAGAACAATTATCCTGGAGTGGAATGGTGTTTTATAACACTATAATAATAGTAATAGTAGTTGTATAATTCATTTGACATTGTTTTTCTTTATTGGTTCCACCGACATGTCGGTGATTGGCACTGATTACCCTCTCCTCCTTCTCTCTCAATCCCCCTTTTTCTCCTTCCCTCTCTCTTCATCCTGCTCCTTCCCTCTCCTTTTCTCTCTCTTTTACTTGAGTTTAGCTTCCTTATCACTATGGACTTTAAAGTGAATAAAGTGGGTCCCTGTAACAGGAGCCAATTCTTAATAGTGCCATAAACTGTTACGCCTAATTATATTATTACATATAATAAACAGCTTAAGTTATTCTATTCTGGAGGAGGAACTTTGATACGGTTTTCCACCCTGTGTCTGGAGTTACATATTCCACAAACTCGTAGACGATAGAATAAACCTGTCC
>CP045902.1:5485551-5505551 GCA_013387185.1 Caligus rogercresseyi
TTTTATGTATCAATATAAAGATGTAAGCTTCATAAATCCATAATTAAAACCAAACAGCGCAGTAGCGGGGATTAAATGTAATTGATTTTTGTAGCATGAACTAAGTACTGAACGGATATCATAAATATAAATAAAAAACATTACAAATTTTAATATTTAATTATAGTGATTGATATTTGGAACCATTTAAGAATTTATAATTTTTTTTGGGGAGGGATAACATCACCTAAGTATAAATTTGAATGAAGTGGCCGACTTCCGCTTTTGCCTTTAAGTATTCTTGCTACATCGTCGACTTTGATTCGAATATCGGACCCTTTGACTTTGATACTGATTGTGTGCTTCCCGCCCTTCGTCACGCTCGGAAGATCCCGCATCTCAGTGTAATTTTCCTCTGTGATACCTCTCCGTTTCGAAAAATGACCACTCGACCCTTATGAACTGAAAGATTGAATATTTATTGCATAGCATATTTAGTAGCCCGTCACAATTATGGATAAAATAGTGTCCCTAAAATAAATTTATTTATAAACAATACATAATTTTTAAGGAATCAATAAACCATCAAAGTGTGTATCAGACTGCTTAAAAAATATATATTCGCATCCTGTATGATTTCTGTTCCTGCCGCTCGATCATAAAGTACCATTATTTGGCCCTACAGGGCACCGACCGACCATTTCACAGTTTGGATGTAATGGACAAAAATATTTCGGGTCTGTAGACCCCTTAGTTTTTCTTACTTGTCTTGTGCCTTGATTGCTTTGGTATGATGTGATTTATCTTAGTATATATTCCCAATCAATACTCCTTTTGTTAACTGTACACACATACACACATATATATATATATATATATATATATATATATATATATATATATATATATATATATATATATATATATATATATAATATTTATGATAAATAACAATATTCAAATATATTTTAAGTGTATATGGATGCAAGCCCATATATATATATATATATATATATATATATATATATATATATATATATATATATATATATATATATATCTAATATATATATATAATTTATATATATATATATATATATATATATATATATATTATATATATATATATATATATATATATATATATATTATATATATAATATATATATATCTATATATATAGATATATATATATATATATATATATATATATTATATATATCTATATATAACAGTAATATATTATATATATATAATAGTATATATATTATATATATATATATATAAACAGTTTAAATATATTTTTAAACTTTAAAACTTACGTCCTAGAGCGAAGCCATTAGATGCCCGTTTCCCTCCCAGAATATGAGGCCGTCCTTTTCGAAGGCCGTGAGTTGAACAGAGAGCTCTACTTGTTCTGTATCTTCTGATAATTCACCCACTTTGCTTTTCAACTCTATGAATCCGTCTCCTTTAAATAAGCCTCACCCTTGGTCGTTGAGCGGGGGACGTGGAATGCTGAGGAGCTGACAATAAAATAAATAAAAAACCTTATGAGTATCAAAATCCGTCAACAACTTATTGGATAACTTTATTTCCTTTGTCCATGAACTCATGATTTGCCAAAGGAAAAAAAAATGATATTAACATGTCAACCAATAATCATTTTAATTAATCTTACAAAAGTTTTGGTTTGATATGGAAATAAAATAAAACTATAATAGAATTAAGCGGGTAATCCAAATTACTTTATTATATTTTCATTATGTATTTATGTTTTATGTATAGAGAGAATATTATTTTATTGCTAAATTATATTTTATATTCGGACCCTATTAGACTTGTCATTAATTAATTCCTGTGTAAAGTATTTTTACTTTTTAAAGACTATTTAATAATGTGGTAATCACCAACAAAAATATTTAGTCTAAAAGGAGTATATTTATTTCATTGATGTATTTCGTAATATGTATAAAGTATAAGAATAAAATTAAATATTTTATAGCGTAATATAAACTCTTAAACTAAATAAACATAAATTTTCTATAAAACATAATAAGGAAGATAATTTGTGTTTCATAGTAAATTTGATTGTCACTCATCCAGTAGTTTGTTGTACAATTTTTTGTTACAAATAATACAATAAACAAAATGAGATTCTTTGGTGACTAAATTCTTAAAGTATCAACTTAATTAGAAGTCAATATCAGCATGAAATGTTTTCAGTTATTTTCCATTCTAAGTCAAATATATGTCTTTATTCTTTTTAATGAACATAACTTAATCATTCTTTTGTGCCCAACTCACCTCTTTCGCAAATAATTTTCTTTGTTCCTGGCAGTTCCGGGGACGCCAGAGCGTGTCTTTCCTTCGAGGGTGGATAGGCAGTGCTCCGAGTCTTGCTGTCCTTTGAGCTCATTCCCAGTGTGCCAGTTCACGAAAGGGTACATTCGCTGTGCACCGGAAGCCCAGACCCATAATCCTGGATTGGACAGATCATTGCCCCCAAGCCAAATGCTTTCATCTACGGATTTAAAGATAGGTTTGTGAAATCATAAGATTACGTTTTTGTATGTTAAAAAACTCTGTAATAAAGACATGTGTTTCTTTTGCCCATTTGTTACAATTGAGCTGCATCTGTGAAGATAAGTTATAGCAATAAGCGTTATAACAATAAAATCTAGCCAATTAACTTTTAAATATCGATAATTCCCTCTCGACAGGAGTAGAACCTGCACCCTAAATATTGAGAGTTAAGCACGCTTTAATTCACTGAGCTAAGACATCCCTAAGATTTATTCTTATTTCTTTCATCTTTACTTTATTTAATATATATATATATATATATATATAAATATATATATATATATATATATATATATATATATATATATATATAGCTATATATAATATATATATATATATATAGTTATATAGGGTAGTGAGGGTGCGTAATAAGTCCGGGAAGAGAGAAATGTAGTCTTAAATAGAAATGTAGTCTTGATCCATGGCAGTACTTGGTCATTTAACATTGACAGGTAGACCTCCTTGTTAATCTGACACCCTCGGGATCAAATATGAGAGGGCTCTTTTCCCATCTGACATAACTCCTGCCCAGACCATCACAGACTTGGGTTTTGACGTCGGAAGACTCCGCGAACCTTTTTTTTTTTTTTGCCTTTATGGGTTGATAGAATTGCATCCGATAGGATATAAATAAGCATATAGCATTAAAATTATTCTATCGAACCTAGGATCTTATCAATGAGGTAGACCAAAAATGACCATCCCCTCTCGGGATTCGAACCTGCACCCCAACATTGAGAGTTGAACACGCCTTACACGTACGGCTATCGCACCCCTTTTAAGGAATGTCAGCACTGCTCTTGGCCAAATCCGATCATTCTGGGAATTTTCCACCGCCTGAACTGTGAACAATTTTTCGTCCGTGTAAAAAACTGGACCCTGCGTGCCAGACTTCAGTTTGTTCAGAAGAATTCGGCCTCGTTCTCTTCGCTTCTCAATTGTGGCGTCAGAAAGAAGTTGAAGCCTTATCTTCTTATATGGAGTCATCCCCAGATCCTTTTTCACTAGATTTCTCATCGACCCCTCGCTCATATTTTTCCGGTCTCCTTGTACCGTTTGACCGTGTTGTAAACAAGGTTTGTAGGTCAACTTGTATGTCCTTGAGCTTCTTGACAATATCAGAATTACTCAACTCTGCGCAATGAAAGGCAACTATAGTGTCACGGAAAATTGCTCATGATGCTGGAGGAACCAATAGCCCCCACTTCCCGAACTTATTACGCACCCTATATACATATATTATCGAAAAACAGTAATAATATTTATGGTGTTTTAATAAACCAAAAAACATAAAATACACATACATTGTACATTATATATCTTGATTTCAACGAAAATGCACATTCAATATAAATTTTTATTTTTGTAAGTTTTTGGAAGCCAATAAAACATTATCTGATCGTAGGAACTGAATGTTTAATTTCGAATCATTTGGATGCACAGGATTAAGTCGCCTGAGTAGCTCTTTTCGTAGTGAATAGAGATCAAGAGTTTTTAACAGTACTTTTTCTTCGTTTTAAAAAGAGTAAGGCTATTTATAATACATGATGTTGTCAGCAAGGTTGGCTTGTCTTCCTTAAATGAGCTCCTGATTTGGCAATCATTCATTACAGCTTGGAGGGTTAATAACGACACATGTAATTCTTGAGGATATTTATTTAATAATCTATGTTTAAAGTTTTATTAAATGATCTTCTTTAGCTAAGACTTTTTAGATAACCATTTATATATTTTATATATTTTTTGGATTTTATTAAGCACTTACGTAAAAGGCTAGCTTGTATAATATATTGAATCCGTTTAAAATTGTCTTGACACATATCAAAACACAAGTACGCGCTTAATAAAACTATTTTATTTCAACCTGTGGAACTTTCATTTATAAAACCAATGTGATATTATTAAAAAAATGCTCATTTGTGGGAGGAGTTGTATACACATTATGAAAAAACCATATGGAAAAGTTATCAATATAGATAATTTTGTTAGTTTTGCAATCTTTGAAAAATTATACCGCATATCACATGATGATCCCTTAAAGTGAAGACTATTTATTCAATAAAAGTGAATAATATATCAATATTTTAAATCATAACAGTTCATCTCTGTTCTCATATCTAATATATTTTAGTTTACTTCCTATTCTGACGTTGTTTTTAATCATGTTCACCCTTTACTCACAATTAGTGAAAAAAAAAAATTGAGATTGAGTTGTTCGGTGTAAGACTCTAAAAAATTAATTTGTTATTTAATATCTCTTGTTTCTTTAATTGATAATTAAAGAAGTTGCTTATAAAATTAAAGTCTTTCGTCAAAGGTTTGAGGCCATTGTGGAGAATATTTTTAATTTTTATATCTTTTAAACTAATGACGCAAATAAATACATTGTAAATACATTTACACTAATTTCATTGATTATTATTTTATAGAAGAAATACTTTTTTCACATTACTTTATATTACTTAACAAAACAATAAATTAACAAAAAGGTATTGCATCTTGGCTTCCAGGACCACAATAACTTATAAGAAGTCTTGGCTATTGGATATATGTACACCTTCTAACTTGATCCTGTTAAATCTGATATAGACTTACTAAGTAATGCTTTAGAATGAAAAGAAATAACTAATTGTATTTTTTAATACAAAAACAATGTTTCGATAATATTATTGGATTTATTTTAGATTGAGTAATTTTTTTCATGGGGTTCAGTTAAACAATTGAAGTCTCTACATACAAGTGATGTGAGCACTTGTGTTTCTTTTATTTTATATCATTTGCGAGTATTAAACGAGAGTACACCATATAAAAATGTCTTGAAAAGTCTAATACTCAAAAATAAAAAAATAGAAATAACTAGGAGTCCTTTATTTTGATATGACACCAATTTAAATAACGAGTGCTTGCCTTCTGTGTCTAAAATTGAGTTACCCTGAGTTAGCTCATTAAATATGTAAAAAGGAGCTGAAGAACAAATTTAAAGATATCCCACTTGAATGAAAACGTGACTTTTTTAAATAAAAAAGACCCCATAAAAATTCAATGAATTTTATGAAATTAAATTCGTTTATAGGAGATTTAAATTTGATGAGTCATGCAAGAAATAATGCGCATACATGTGATAAATTTTTATGTGAACGTGAATTAAGAAAATGCTCTGAGCAACAGTTAAATAATAAATCATCTTATATAATTTATGCGATCGACATATATATATATATATATATATATATATATATATATATATATATTATTATATAATGATATATATATATATTATAATATATATCTATATTATATATATATAGATAGATATATATATATATATATTATATATATATATATTATATATAATATTATATATATCTATATATATATATATATATATATATATCTATTATATATTTATATATATAATATATATATATATATATATATATATATTAGATAGATATATATAATATATAATATATATAATATATATATTATAATATATATATATATATATATATATATATATATAAATATATATATATATTACATAGTATATATTTCTTTTATTCAAAAATTATATCAATCAACATATCAATAGGCTTTTTAATTTATTAATTAAGATTATGTTTTTATCAGCATCTAAATATTAAAATATCTCTCAGAATATTAGCTACGAAGTCTGATTTCGCTACTTGAATTTTTGATTGATTTGATTCACAAAAATCTAATGTGTATATATTAGTCGAATCCACAATTACAAAATTTAGTACGTAATATACTTCAAATGAACTTTTTGTTAAACTTATTTATAAGACCCATTAAGAGTTTTGATTATAGTCTGATAAAGTATATTTAGCATCAATATTTGTAGATATTGAGATTTACAGCCGTAATAGAGGACTTTTTAGCATCAAAAATTGAGACATTATTAATTATAGACATGTTCATTTATTAATGGATTAAAAAACAATCATTTAGGACGATGATTACGACAAATAATCTACCAGTCTACTAGCCAGAAGGATTATCATGTGTTTGTGCGTTTCAATTGCATGACTAACAGTTGTATCGTCTTTTGTGTTCTTCTCACTGGGAGTAGTCTTGTCGGGAGACACAGCACTTTTAAAAACAAAAACCAAAACAAATATCCCATTGTGTTTGTTAACATCATACAAATGAATAACTAAATATATTTTGACGTTAAAATAATTGCCTACTTTTCGTACAAAATGTATTTAACTGAAGTAATATTAAATTAATTTATTTTTATTTTCCAACTTTCCTTTTTATTTTTTTTGTTTAAATATAATACTATATTTCTCCACCCCTTAATATCGATGTTTATGTGAAATAATACATCAATCAACATAAAAAATTAATTCATATAAATTATGTTTAAATCCAACATCGAAAATATTAAAATATATCTTACAAATTTATTATTTATTTATTTCTAATATCAACTAGCTTTTTGTATGTATTTTGTATGATATAATAATATTAGTATCACCCCTAAAATCGTGTTTGTGTGTAAATAATACATGAATTAACATAAAAACTTTTTCAAATTCAAAAAGAGAAGTCATAACTTTTATTTAAAAAGTATCAAGATATTGTCCTACATAAAGGAATTTTCATTTGGAAGCGACTGGCACAAAATTCGCGTTTGTACCAACGACTTCGTCTTTTATATTTTAAATGCCTATGGTCCTAATGACAAGTGTTTGCCCTTTTATCAAGCCATTGAAAATAATTGTTTTAAGAATCCCATTCCGCTTTATTAGTTGGGGACTTCAACGTGGACTTAGACAAACCTCCCATAAGTACCCCAATGGTTATATTATAAGAAGTCTAATCAGTAAGCTAAATCTTATTGATGTTTTAGATATTTTAAACTCTGGAGGATTTCATGGCTAGAGGCATCCAACGGTATAGATTGATCTAGCCTTAATATCCCCTGCCCTGTTGCGTCACCTAAAAGGGACCAGTTCCGTCCGGAACCTTCATCAGACCAAAGCTATTTAGTAGTGGACTTAAAATATAGTCTCCCCAACGGCCACTTCAAAGACCCAAATGGGTACTTAAAGATGATCACTTTTTAAGCATATTAAGAAAAACCTAGTAAGAGGTCACACTAATTTATATCCTCTAACCACGCTTTGAACAAATGAATAGAACAATTATTACAACAACATCTCAATTTCTTAAAAAAAGAAAAATAATTCGAAGAAGTATCAATCCGAAATTGAAGCAATTCTTAATAAGGAATCGATTTTTGTCCCGCTCAATTATGTCCGATTCGGTAAACTGTTTAGAATTGCGGAGATTGCAGAGGCAGAGCTCGAAGCCAAAGTACACAAGGAATATCATCCATTCAAGAGGGTGAAAGACCTCACTAATAATGTAAGGGTATCAGCAACTTCTGTTGGAAAGTATAATTCACGATGGAAAGCCCTTAACCGACTCCAAAGATATTCTTCAATATTTTAGAGCCTCTTCCAAGCTATAGTCGGGTCTAGGGAGGGTCATTTCCTTAGACCAAAACCAAGAAAAATCAAGACTCTTTCATATTTTCATCGTCAAACATATCTCTATATCTAAAGAAGAAATTTAAGGTTAACAAAGCATGTGGTCCCGATGGAATAATAGGCAAAGTTTACTCACTCTGCCCTAATGAAGTTGTCCCTTATCTCCTTAATTGGCAATGACATGGAGAAAAAAAGGCAAAATTTCAAAGTCTTTAGCGAAAGGAAGGATCATACTAATTCCTAAAAAAGACAGATTCGAGCCATTGGAGGCCAATAACAATTATAAATTAATCTTACAGAGTTTTATCAGGATTTTAGCCCAAGAACTTCAAAATTCTATTTGTTTGAATCAAAAGGGGTTTTTAAAAAACAGGAAAATCGCTGACATCTCTCGCAATATTCAAGCGTCTATTGACTCGGTGAAAAAAGCCAAAAATATGGAGCATAGTCACCATCGATTTTTCCAAAGCATTTTATTTAATTCATCATCACCATATTCTCAGAGAAGTTTCGAGAATCTTACCAAAAGATTTTTCAACCCAGTGCGAGCGTTGCTATATAATGGCTCGTCAACTATTTCTATCTAGGATGTGAAAGTAAGCCTATAACCTTAGGAAAAGTTGTAGGCAAGGTGTTCATCAGCCTCGCTCTTTTTATCATTGCGCTTGAGAACTTTGTAAGAAGAGTTGTAAGAAAAATTGGAGGTTTTGGAATAGATTTCGAATAAAAATTAATTGATTAAATTATGTTTAAAACCAACATTAAAATATTAGAATATGTCTTAGAATTAATTGACACAAGTCTCCGGTTCCTCTAAGTTCAATAAAAAAATCAAAACATGTTTATTTAAAGTATTATGTGATAAATATTTTTAAAGATAGTATTTTATTTCCTTATATTGCCAAAGTCACAGACGCACCTCAGTTTACGGAAGGAAATTTCATCTATTTTTATATGTTATGTATATTTCGTTAGGCAAACATCGAAAAAGTAATTATCAACTAAAACCTTTAAAATATAATATTTTCAATATTTATATAAGTTAATGAAAAATTCTGTCCCAATTAAAACGTAGGAATATTTTTATTCAATATTAAACTCTAGAGCAATCACTCAAAAATACTTAAGAAATATTTGGAGAATTTTGAAATGTTGCATAGAATTTGATGGTTTAAAAATATTTCATCCAAGACCAAAAACCATTTTTGATTAATAAAAACCTTGTAAGGACGTGCTACTTCCTGCTATTTAGAGTTCTCTTATGAATTTATTAATTATCAACATACTTCCAACCATCTAAGCCTACACACTCATAAAAATAAACGGCTTAAAGCTCCGCTCTGTACACATATATAATATTTGTCGACTTGCGTTTCTTTTCATACAAGTATGTTAATACTTGTATGTTAATAAAATCTACAACGTAATGAGAAAAACTTTATTAATGCTCTTATATTTTCATTCAAAAAAGCGTATTCTTACATTTACCAGATTGGCTGGTCCCAGAGCACAAAATAATTCCTTTTTTTTTCTTTCATCAAGTCTTTATTAACATGAAGTAATTGTGTATAAAATACATAAATAAACATTGTAGTCTAAAATTAAAACTTCACAAAAGATTAAAACAATTTTACATTTCTACATCAAATAAAAATTGAATGCACAAAAATAAAACGAATAATAACATTAGATAAATTACTATAATTTTTAAAAAATCCTTTGATTTTGTTGGGAGTAGCGGCAACGGCCCAGTTAACCTTTTGCATTAAGTGCTTTGTATTATATTGTATTTATAATCTCATTAAAAGTATGTGATTGTTGTTTCCTTTATTAGGAAAGTCAAACAATACAACGGTTTTCAAAATATTATTGGGGCACTTGTCCAATTCCTTACCATTAAGACGTAAAAAGGACACTAAAAAATGACACCGCAGGCAATCAGCAAAAACATGCAACGTGTGGACATTTATTTGCCACAGTCCTTGCAATGATTTCTAAAAATTAACACAAACACGAGGACTCAGAGAGTGCAAACCTCCACCGATCCCCACCAAATGAATCACTTGGTCTTTTTGTGTCATTTGCCAATAGATGTCGCTGTGCTGTGCTCTCAAAGAGGAGAGCACAGCACAGCGACATCTATTGACAGAGTAGGCTAACTTGAAATATTTTTAGTATTTAGCTCATTTTGCATCTTAAAGAAAACTCAGAGATGCCAAAATTTAATCACTTGTTCCTTTTGCCATTTCCAACAACTCCACAAAGTTTCAATCCGAATCCGTTACGCACTTTTGAGTTATCCTGCTGACAAACAAACAAACAACCACCAACCAACAAACCAACGCCAGTGAAACTAGAGGCATATATACACTCAGAGAGTGCAAACCTCCGCCGATCCCCACCTAATGAATCACTTAACAGATTACAATCCATCATATGTCTACATAAGTAGGTGTGTTTGGTGAATAATGAGTGAGGAGAGAGCAAAGAAATATAAAAGAATAATACACTCAGAGAGTGTGTACCTCCGCCGATCCCCACAACATTCCTATTCAAACATTCTCCCTTTCACACGCCCGATTTTCTATCTCTAATCATTGTTTCCTCTCTGTTAGCTCATTTTGCATATTAAAAAAAGCACTCAGAGACGGAAGACGGAAGAAGTTTAAGCTACGTCACTGGGTTAACATAGTCCTGAGCTGATATATGAACAATAATACGTCAATGAATATTTTTTAGCGTTTGTTCTTTCCTACTCCTGAATAGAGACCCCATTTCATTATTATTAGTAGTAGTTTTTTGCTCATTTTGCATATTAAAAAGCACTTAGAGATGCCAAAATTTAATCACTTGTTTCTTTTAGCATTTCCAACAACTCCACAAAGTTTCATTCGATCCGTTCTGTACTTTTTGAGTTATCCTGCTGACAAACAAATAACCAACAAACGCCACTGAAAACAATACCTCCTTCGGCGGAGGTAACAAACGCCACTGAAAACAATACCTCCTTCGGCGGAGTAACAATACCTCCTTCGGCAGAGGTAATTATGAGTCCGATAGACTAATTTTAATACTATATACTCTAATTCATACACTCACAGAGGCCATGATTCCATCGAAATATGTAGGTAAAATATAATATTATTGCTTTGAAACATTAGATGTGAATTAAGAAAAAAACTGTACAGGAAAGTTTTATTTTGCAAACCAATCAGTTTTTTAAGTTTTTTGTTACACTGATGACGAAAAATATTTTCTATAAAGGCTTTTATTCCCTAAAAAAGGTTTTCACACAAACTTTGATCTAAAATTTATTATTTTCAAAAGGCCATTTTTGAGTTTTAAATCGTTTTAACAACCAGTTCCCTAAATGAAGTATCACCTTTATGTACATGAAATGTTTATTCAGGTGTTGTATAGCGTTATATTAAACTCTTTTCAATTTTCTAATTTTAATTTATTATCTTCGATTCCATTCATGTATATTATATTTTTTGTCATAATTCACATCGTCAACTCATTTTGGGTCATCTCCCCTGATTAAGGAAATGATACACTTTTTCATACATTTACATTTTAAATCCAAAAACAAAATGAGTTTTTGCCTAAGGGGTCCAGATTTTTTAAAATAACTATTACAAAATGATAATTTTCTACTTGTGATACGTTAGTCCATTATTTTCTCAAAGAATATATAAATTGACAAAAAATAACAAACAAGAATTTGGAAATGACAATTCAAAATTTAAATTGACCTTTACTAAGATTTTTCTTGATCATAAGATACAGAATGACGTCACATATGGTCAAAATCTAAAAGAATGTTCCGGAATGACGTGTTTGGGGGCCATGAAGACGCCACATTGGCCTTGCAAACGGGCGATGAAGAGAGTACGCAAAGAATAGATGTTCGACCATCCCTAAAAGCTCCGGGACCACTGCCATGATGTCATTGTAGTTGGAGGGGATTATGTTTAATGATTTACAAGTATTCTTAGGACTTGATTTATTTTATATATAGGACTTGTTGATTTATCGTTCATTTTTTGCCGTGAGTGAACGATGAACGACAAGGAAAATTCCTTATCGTTCATCGTTCATTTTTGGTGCAAAAAGACAAAGATTTTTTGCATTTTCTTGGAAAAATTTCCTTTTAAAAGTCATTACTATTTTGAGAGTGGCGATAATTTTAATTTTTTGAATTACGAACGAAAAACGAACGATGAACGACGAACAATAACTTTTGGTTAAGGACAATTTTTTCCCAACGTCAAGAAGTCTGATTTATATGTAAATAGATATTTATTTATAAATTTCATTTTTTAACTATTTTTTTCATATTTTATTTTATATATTTAAATTATATATATTTTTTCTATGTTTTTTAGGTTTATACCCACATATATAATATAATCGCGTTACTTACGAATATTAAGCTTTGAAGGAGGATCATCTTTAGGGCAATGCACTTCCAGGAGTCGGCCTCCTTCCTTGATGCAAACATGCTTGGCCTTATACCATGTCCTTGGATTTCGATAAAACTTGAGGCATTTGTTGTTGGATTTGAGTTTCCATGACGAGGGACATGAAGGAGATCCACTCGGCCTTGCTGAAAATATATTCAACAAAAAAATATTATTATCTAACACTAAAAAGGAGGTTGAAACATTTTTTTTACTAATTATGTAATAAAAATGAAGTATGTGCACTCTGAGGACTGAACTGCCTAATAAATTTTCCAATAAAATAATTAAAATTCTATGTAGGCACTTTTAGCGCAATCATTTAAGTAGTTATATATATAATATATATATATATATATATATAATATATATATATATTATATATATATATATATATATATATATATATATATATATAATATATATATATATAATATATATATATATATATATATATATATAATATATATATAATATATATATATATAATATATATATAATCAGGAAACGACCGGTACCCGACCCGGGTCCCGGCTGTTTTATACACCAGGCCATGACATCAATATTTTTTCAATATTCGTTTGCCATTAAAAAAATTAAAAATCATCCTAAACTTTTTGAGATTCTTTTCTAAAAAAGTTCGTCATTTTTGTGGAGATTCTTTTCTTAAAAATTGGCTTTTTTAAAGATTATTTTCTATAAAAAACGTCGTCACTTTTTTGAGATTCTTTTCTAAAAAAGTCGTCACTTTTTTTGGTTATTCTTCACTTGAGAATGTCGAAGGAACGAATATATATAATATGTCCCTGCCCGGTTTTGGCCCGGCCCGGTCTGAAAATTTAAGTCCTGGCCCAGGTCCCAGCGAAAAAAGGTGTCCTGGTCGTTTCCTGATATATATATTTATATATATACATATAAATAGACAAAAATAACATTAATATGATATTAAGTAATCAAAGAACAATAATTACAAATCCATTTTTTTGAATGTAAATAAGATTAAATAATTTTTAACAAACAACTAAATGGTAAAAAATAAATGTTTATGCTAAACATGGTAATAGAAAGATGCAGATATTCTTATCTTTGGGTTGAAGACCTGATTAGTTTTATTTCCCCCCAATATCCTCTATTACCTCAGTTAATTACGCCGACACAAAAAAAAAACACCGTTGAATTTTAATTTTTTGTAGAACTATAAATTTATATTTTATAAATCTTGAATTATAATGTTCATTTCTTTGTGGTGACTGTGTTTATATATATATATATATATATATATATATATATATATATATATATTATATATATATATATATATATATATATATATATATATATATATATATATATATAATATATATATATATATATATATATATAATATATATATATATATCTGATATATTTTCTAATATGTGTGTATTTATCTTTTTTGTTAAGTAAATAAATATTTTGACCAGCAAAAAATAATTTACACTAAATATAGTATTATAAAACAAAAATTCGAAGCTAAAAATCCTTTAAACAATCAAATTTTTCAGTATTTTATTTTTAAAAAGTTTGTATATAGGCGCGAAAGTCAACACTGTAAGGCATTAAATCGCTTGAAGAAAAGTTTTTTCAAACTCTTGCTGATTTTTCGAATTTCCTTGTGTCATCTTTATTTTTTCCTTAATTTATTATGGAGAGATGAAAATGGTACTGCATCCTATAATATTAAATCACATTTCAGGGAAACGTTTATGTCATAACCATTTGATTAAAAGAGGTATTATAGGTTTTCAGTGTATTGCGCTGTAGTTAAGCCGATATATATATTTTGGTGACAAAAACATAGTTAACTAGAGGCATATATACACTCAGAGAGTGCAACCTCCGCCGTCACGGGGTCCTTATGAACCTTCCGAGGCGGATTTTTTCACGACTGGGGCGGCGTAGAGGGACGGGGAGGGTTCCCCTCGACGGAAATTCCGAGAGGAAGACGCTCCCGGCACCCGATTTTACATCACAGCGACATCTATTGGCAGAGTAGGCTAACTTGAAATATTTATTAGTATTTAGCTCATTTTGCATCTTAATTCTGCACTCAGAGATGCCAAAATTTAATCACTTGTTTCTTTTTACATTTCCAACAACTCCCAAAGTTTCATCCGAATCCGTTCAGTACTTTTTGAGTTATCCGGCTGACAAACAAATCAACCAACAAACCAACAAACTAACAAACCAACCACAAACCTACGCCATGAAAACAATACCTCCTTCGCGGAGGTAATTAGTACTCATGCACGCAAAGCACCCTTAATTATTTTTGCAAAAAATGATTGGTAAATATATATCCAAGGACATAGACATTGTCATCAAATATCTTAGGAACATATCTTCTTAAATAAATTCTTGTGTAATAAGAAACAAAAATCACAAGTAACAATAATTATGAAGCTATTAGTAAAAGTTTTATAATAGGTTTTTTATAAAAGTGGTTTTCTCATCCTTTGGTTCTTCAGTAAGCAACAATTTGTCTTTGATTTGGGATATAAACCAAAAAAAATATTGTATGCTTGTATATTAAGGGTTGTTCTTATTTTTCAAATGTTTTTGTCAAAGAAGGGAGAGAAGTGAGGCAAAATACTCCCTCCCTTCTCTTTCTCTTTCTATCCAGGTAACGCTAACAGCCGTTACCATATAGTAATCGTATATTCTCATATCAAAAGATCAATTTTTGGGGGAGAGTACGTATTTGCTTATATCTCTTAAAGTATAGCGATTTTTAGAACACCAAATATATCAATTAAAGCTTGGTTAACCAGCTTTAAATATTTTGGTATACTAATCATGTCAATTTAATAAGTAGAGAGTTATATGTACATTAAAAAAAGCCTATCTCGCGTTCATAATCGATTTCTTATAGGTCATACAGGCTCTGAATCATATGATGTAAACTTAGATTGTACTGATTCTGAATTGATAGAATGCAACCAAGGTCATTTTTGGATTTATCATCTAAAGGTTTACTAAGCTTAAAAGTACTATTTTACTCTGAGCGAACAAATCATCTTCACAGGCGAGTGAAGTTAATTGATACAAAAAAGCTATCAAATATGCTAACATTAAACACTCCCTTTCTTGCTTTGTTTTTACTGAAAACTTTGTTTTATTAAAAACATCAAACATACGTTTGGTAGTAAATTAGAATTCCTTTAATTAATAATTTTTATTGAAGTCTGTAACGTCCACCATTTTGAGAAATTTGCGGAAAACTATATTTTTACTAAATATTTAAAACTTTGACCTCGTTGCGCGACCTCGTAATGTTGACCGATTTTGTTCAAACTTTGTATGTAGTCTTCTTTTATCACCAATAAACAGAAAATCCACAATGCTGCTAACATTTCAAACATTTGAAAAATAAGAACAACCCTATTGTATATAGGTATAACCTTTATCTACAAGTCTTATAGTAACAAGTCCTTATACATAATGTATTATATAATATTGAGCTTCAATCACGACATAATTGTTAGATCATAAATCTAAGGAACATATCTTCAAAAAATAAAATCCAGGTTCAATAAAAACCACAAATGAAGTACTTTATTAAAAGAATGAGTACTGCTTTTATAAAAAGAAGATATTTATTCTGTTATATTAATTGTATTTAGATTCATCAGACATTGAACTAAAGACTTTAGGAGAGCTTTATTTTTTTATTCAACAGTTCAAGCAAAAATTTATATACAAACATTATATAAAAGCGATACTAATAAGTAAAAAATACAATATATAACATTCTAGTTCATAATTTTAGCAACATACATGAACATACTAATTAATTTCTCAAAAAGTAAAACTTAAACTATTAAACATAAAAACTAAAAACAAGTGTAAAGGATCATTTCAATTTTTTAAATTTCTTTAAAGTGATTTTAAGGCCTCTCTTAGACGATGGAACGGGAGGGACATATTTCACCAAATCGCCAGCTAGCGTCCACGAGTTGTCCGTAACCGAAGGGATCCGGAGGTCCAATGCAGCATAACGAGCGGAGGCGATATGCATATTGTCCTAAGGTCCAGCGGCTGCAGGGGACGATCCAATGTAAGGCTCTTTCCCACTAGGCTTTGGCGCTAAGTAGAGCGTTGTTAATGGCTTTGGTCCTCGCGGAAGCCTTTTGACTTGAAAGGCCAAATAAATAGAGACCTTGCAGTACTTTCCAGCGTTCGGTGCATCCATGCCCCTTATATTTAGTTTTATGAATCTCACCAATATGTCTACCGATCGACACTCTTTTTTTACAAACCTTTTAAAGTTATGTCGTATTTAGTTGAGTTTTTCTCAAGAAAGAAGTCTTAGATTACATATTTGAGTAACATTATAACAAATAAATCCTTCAATAATCAACATAACCAAAAGTAGTTAGAAAACAAATAATACAAATATCTGTCATAAAAATGCATTAATTTTGTGATTATGTTTGACAGTATAGAAATCTATATGATAAAGTACCTTTACCATATTCTATTACGATAAACCTATATAATATTTCATTTATTGGAAAAACGAATAGTCATCATTACCCTTGATAACTTTTTTTTAGAACGGACTTATCTGATATTACAAAGAAGAAAAACACCCAATTCTGCTCCCTGAAGGATATTTGAAAGTAGTTCTATAATTATTATCTTAATAGGAGTTTGAAGATAATTCGTAATAACAGGTTAATTGACGGCTTGACTGCTAGGCTCTTGTCGGTTTTTTCAATACTTTAATTATATATTCTTTGTTGTTTGTTAATTGGTAATAATGAGTGAGAGCTGTAAAATACGCTTTGACTGGTAGAGAGACAATTGCTTAAAAGGGTACTTGAAATAGAATCCTAAGGGAATTAAAAGTTAAGGTTTATCAAATTAAAGTGTGGATTTGTTCATTGACATACTTTTTTAATATTTTTGCTGTGTATTATTCTGGTGTATTTCCTTCTTTGATTTTTAATTATTTAAGAACTGATAATGTTATTTTGGCAATGTGAAAATAAAATAATAATACCCTAATATGGAGCAAAAACAAAATAAAGTATGGCTGATGTCAATTGATGCTAATTGTATGAGAAAATCACTTTCTATGGCCAAATAAATATTAATTTCCAAAGAATTCTTTTTTGCCTTTATGGTTCAATAGAATTGCATCCGATAGGATATAAATAAGCATTATAGCATTTAAATTAGTCTATCGAACCTAGGATCTTATCAATGATCTCCAAAATGACCATCCCCTCTCGGGAGTATTCGAAATTCGGCATATAATTATTTTGAAAATATCAAAATCAAAAAGGTAAGACTTCAGCCTGCTAGTTATTGTTTTACACCTTTCACAGGTTTGCCCTAAATGTGTTTGTTCACATTATAGCAATCACAAAAAATAATTCACTTGTTCCGATCAGAGTGTGTTAATGTAGAATCAACCCATAAAACAATTCGATATTAGGTAGAGTCTTTTCGATATATAAGGACAACTTTTACACTCTCCTAAATTAAAGTACAATCATTATTTAGATGGGCTAATTTTTGTAAAAATATGTAAATTCAATTATCATAATACGAACATTTAACAAATATCAACTCTTATTTTGCATTTTTTTTAAAAGTATTGAATATTTATGTTAGAATATTGATTACATTAAATAATTTGGATAATTATATTGTCTAAGAGCCCTGGAGGATTAATTTTTTGAAGTTTCTTAATCTATATTTCTACTCTTTTATATATTATTAATGTTATTCTAAGAGTTTACTAAATATTTATAGAGGTGCTTTCTAAAATTATATCTTAAATGCACATGCAAAAAGACAATATTTTTTTTCTTTGAAGCAAAGATATGAATATTATCAATGGATAAATCTCAAACAGTTTACTTTGAACATTTAAAAAAAATATTTAATAAACTTTTACATAATAAAACAGCACATTGCTTACGACGATTATATTCTATTTGTGAGGACAAATTCATTGGAATAATCATTTTCAAGACGTTTTTAATTGCCATAATCACTATTTGGTTATAGTTAAAAAACGGTTAATTTTTTAAATATAAAATAATAAGATAAGTTAAAAAAACATTACAGACCATTATAGTATTTTATAGATTGAAATGCTCATTACAAAAATCCTACTCTTCATCTACGCGGAGCGGTCTACAAACAGAGCGATCCCTACTGGTCTCGATACTTGGATCGACAAGGAGCTACTGCTTTTAAGAAACTTTAATGAAAAAGGATTTATAGTAAACTCTAGTGCCCAACCTTCTCCCTAAACATGCTATTTTTGTCTACTTTCCATTTGTTTACATTTTATTATTATTACGAAGTATGTAATTTGTATATTTTAATACTTATTTTTGTGTTTTTATGATATGTTTCATGTCCTTTAACATTTGCTCTCCTCTATCCATACAGATCTATATTTTACTAGAAGAACTGTAAATTTTATTTCCTCGAAGATGTGAATAAATAATTATTAATTAAAATATCGTCAAGACAAATTCCAGAGTATAACGAATCGAAAATAGTATATGTATTCCATACAAAACAGTGATGAATTCATATACTTCTTTTAATGTGACTACCACTTTGAACTCCTTTGAATAAAGATTAATGATATTACTCACCCATTTCCATCCTGACACTGTCAGTCCAAAACTTTGACACCTTTGCCTCAAATGTGTAATTTTTTCTGTTAAATATTTCATATTTTGTTTTGCGAGTTCAATATCTTTTTTGCTTGTTTTTTTCTAGAAAATCATAGAAGTGTATTACATTATTTCTTTTATGGAATATATATTCAATGCAAACAACTTAGTTTATAGGGCAAATTGATCCCTCAGGACTTTTCTTTTATGGAACTTTACTCACGTAAATGGTGGAAGTCACGTGCATGAAAAAATAAATAGCTCTATTAATCCTTCATTTGTTTGCTGTAACAACACTCTACTAATCTAGTTATTTTGAACGGATCCACATTAATTTAACATTACGAACGAAAAGATTCGCAGAATGATTATCTTAACCATTCATCTTATTAGGATCAATTGGTAGCATCTAAAATGCCCAAATTTGAAGGTTTCTCGATTTCATCTACTTGTCTAGACTTTCAAATAATATAGAATATTATACTCGATGCTAATAAGCAGGTTTAAGATATCAAATATTTTTCCATAAGTGTTATTAGCAGGGCTGAAAGGAATTGGAATTGAATCATGTTTAATATGCCCAGAAATATGCATACAAAATTAACTAATAGAGGTAGATAAATTAGCATAATAGTCTAAATATGCAAAACAAATATTAATATGTTTTCGCCCAGAAGTGACAACATTTTTTAGGAAGATATTTTAATAAATATTTGTTTATGTCGTTCTGGATAAAAATGAGAGCATTATTTAGACCACAAAAGCTC
>CP045902.1:5513051-5523858 GCA_013387185.1 Caligus rogercresseyi
CGCCACGACGCTTGGCTTCATTACGAGATTTTATCGTCGCCCGTGTATCAGGTTGTAGACGGACATTGATGTTTGGGGTTATGTACGCTCGAGGAGTAGCAACGTGGTCTATGGCGTCCGAAATAGCCATCCGAAGGGACTCTGCCAAGTCATCGACATTGGTCATATTGAAGTAGCTGTCCCAGTTCCAGCCCAGAAGAAACATATTCAGCTCGTCTTTATTAATCTTGGTCCAATCCCTTGTTGTTCTTGTCACCCGCGTAGACTGCAGTTTAGCCGGTTGCCTCCCAATGGTGAGCAGTAGTGGGGAATGGTCTGTTGTGGCATCCTCGACAATGTTGACGTCAGCTGATATTGTCAGTCGGTTACCTTTGCGAAAGTATACATGGTCGAGTGTGGCGATTCGGTTGGATCCAGTGGCGCTGTTGTATTTTCCATCGGACTTATAGGTGTGAGCCGTCGGCTTCCACTGAAGGCCGAGCTCCTCCATGAAGGAGTTCCACCCAAAAAGCATGGAACGGCGAGAGTACGAGGTATCGTTTATCCTTGCCTGATCCAGATTTATGTCCCCCATGGCCGTTAAATTCGGTGGACCATATGTGGGTGGGATTTTTACATGTTTGACTTTTCATATTGTAACATTTTTCGGTCGGGGTAAAAAAATATGTTAATTTTTCGGGCCGAGCCTCTGGTTCAAAAATTTTATATCTTAAATATATTATCAAAATCTGTAAAGTTTTTGGAACTTTAATTGCGGTAACTAACTTCAAGCCGAAACTATTAAAGCCTGGTTTAAAATTTATACCCGATACATACGAGGATGCAGTGAAAAGAGCCTTCTTATGAGAATTTTTTTGAAATCCAATTTTTGAACGGAACGCAAAATTGAACGGCGTTCCGCGGAACGGAAAGAATTGAACGGAACGATGAACGGAACGGAAAGAAATGAACGGAACGATGAACGGAACGGGAAAAAAGTGGAACGCGTGCAAGCCTGTATATATATATATATATATATATATATAATATATATATATATATATATATATATATATATATATATATATATATATATATATATATATATATATATATATATATATATATATATATATATATATATATATATATATATATATATATATATATATATATATATATATATATATATATATATATATATATATATATATATATATATATATATATATATATATATATATATATATATATATATATATATATATATATATATATTATATATATCTGGAAAAAACCGCTCGGGTCCCGGCTGTTTTTTGAGCGTCCCGGCCCGGTGTCCTGGTTTTTTATACATCGGGTCAGGACATCAATATTTTTGTCAATATTTCGGTTGTCATTAATTAAAATTTAAAAGGAATTTTTTGAAATTTTTGTCGTACTTTGGAAATTCTTTAGAATGTCGAAGGAGCGAATATTTATATTAAGTCCCGGACAGTTTTGGCCACCTGCTATATTGAAATGTTCCTCAGTACTATACATGGAATAACTCTAAACTCAGGCGAAAACAAGGCTGCCCAGTACCTGGGGAGGATGCAGTCCGTGCTGGAAACACGCAGGCAGAGTCTACACCGTTCATCCCATGAATAGGGAGTGCTTCTGTCTACGTCTGCTTTTACACGTGGTGGAAGGGCCCACGTCTTTCCAAGCCCTTCGTACAGTAGAAGGTGAAGTTTGTGCCTCATTCAAAAAGGCCTGCTCCAAACGAGGACTCCTGGAAGATGATCAGCACTGGGATCTGACCCTTGAGGATGCTGTAGTCAGCCGTTCGCCGGTGATGCTACGCCAGTTGTTTGCGATCATGCTGGTGTACTGTAGCTTAACCGATGCCAGCTAGCTGTGGGAGAAACACAGGGATATCATGACGGAAGAAATCCTACTACAGGCACGGTGCCAAGCAGATGATGAATATCCCCAGTTCACACCCACCATGTACAATCAAGCGCTCATCTTCCTGGAAGACAAGGTACTGGAGATTGACGGTTGCTCCCTAGATGACTATGCCCTCACCACACCCGACAGAATTCAGCAACGCCACATTAGCCGACGCATGCTGCGTGATACCTCTTATGCCAATGACCTACTCCAGCAGTATGTGGATGACAACGAACCTCTCCACATTCCAGACCAGACTGATGCATACACCAAGATCATGCTCAAGGTCAACAGCGGAAGTGCCGGGATTTTGTTTCTTGATGCCCTGGCAGAACTGGTAAGACTTTTCTCCTCAATTTGCTCCAGGCCAAAGTGAGGCAGAATAACCAGATAACTTTGGGTGTGGCGTCATCTGGTATCGCAGCAACACTGCTGTCAGGAGTAGAACAGCGCACTCGACGTTCAAGCTTCCACTCAACCTGAACATCAAGAAAATCCAGTGTGTAGCATCAGAAAGGGCACCGACGAAGCAAATGTCCTCCAAGAGACCCGTCTGATTGTGTGGGATGAAGCCATCATGGCCCACAAGAATGCACTCCACGCGCTGGACAAATCACTAAAGGACATTAGGTCTATCGATTCTCTTTTTGGAGGTGTAGTGCTGCAACTTGCTGGTGACTTCAGGCAAACTCTCCCCATCATACCAAGGGGAACTCCGCCTGATGAAATCAACGCATGTCTGAAGTCGTCCCATCTCTGCGCTTTGTGGAATGTATGCAACTGACTGCAAAATGCGTTCCGCCTGCTGGGATCAACCACAGCAGATACATTCCCTTCAACTTTACCCCAGATAGGAAATGGGCAGCTTCCCCAAGATCAAGATGGATACATCAGCATGGCAGGCATTGGCAACTTCGTTTCTACTCCTCAACAATTATGCCACACTGTGTATCCTAATCTTAATGAAAACCATGCAAACCACGAGTGGCTCTTTGAGCGTGCGATCCTGGCACCAACTAACGAGACGGTGGGCAACATGTACAGTAACCTGCTGAAGCAGATTCCAGGCGAAGAAAGATCCTACAGCTCGGTGCATAGTGTCACCGAGACAGACTAGGTGACACATTATCCCACCGAATTTCTCGACTCGCTTGACCCTTCAGGCCTGCCTCCACATGTATTAACCCTCAAACATGGCTGTCCTATCATGTTACTCAGGAACCTAGACGCACTAAGACTGTGCAATGGAACGCACCTCATCGTGAAGCAGATGATGGCTTATATCATCGAAGCCACCATCATCACTGGACAGGGAAAAGAGCAAAGTGTGTTCATCCCCAGGATCCCACTGATTCCATCAGATTGCCATTTTCCATTTAAACGTCTCCAGTTTCCTTTCCGTCCATGTTTCACCATGACCATAAACAAGGCACAAGGAAAATCGCTTCGAGTTGTGGGGCTCGATTTTCACACACCACGCTTCTCACATGGTCAAATCTACGTGGGATGTTCGCGTGTGGGAGAGTCAACCAGTCTTCACATCCACGCTTTGGACCAGAAAACAAAGAACGTGTTCTACCCTTCTGTTTTGCAATAAATATACTATATTTCACTGCCAAGCCTCTTTACTGTGACGGTTTCATTCGAAAGGTCGGTTTGCTATCTCAGAAGAAAGGCTATATAAAAGTATACTGAAAGGGTTGATTAATCAAAAATAATTCATAAAAGTTATAGGACTTCCACAACATATAAAAATGGCCCGAGCAACGCCGGGTACATCCATCTAGCATACATATATGTTTCATTATTTCACAACTAGTAGGGGCAAATATGTGCACTATTAAAGTTTCACCACATTTGTTTTGAGCTTTTGATTCAATTCGTATGTTGTCAGTATAGATTAGAGATTATCTTTAAAAATGATACACAACATTTATTGCTTACTTCTTCAAGTGGTATTTGGTAAAAATATAATATCGAAATATAGAAAAATATAAATACATGTACTTATTCAAGAGTTCTAAGTATTTCTTATATTTAAAATCTTTAAAGTGAATAATTTATACCTAAATTGTTTGTTTATGTGTTCTTGAATACTAATTTCCTTTCTATTCAAAATGTTTTACATCAAATATAGTGCAAATTTTTTTTACAAAATGAAGATAATGATTAGGATGAAAAATAGCAAGAAAAATATAATAAATTATATTTTTCAACAAGCAATCAAAACTAAAGCATGATGATCAATTAAACTAATGGGATAAATTATGTAACCGTAAGCCTCCATTTTACAAAATGAATAAAAAACCAATTTGTTAATAAACCTAAAAAAACAAAGAAAAAAACAAAGAAAAAATAATAATTAATTAATTAACTTTATGGAAAGCCTTCTTTCTATGTATCGGTTAAGTTATAGTTTCTTTTTTAATACATTTTTACAACCATTATATGCTTTAAAAGTCTGGTTTTGAGACATAAGTATAAAAATATTATTTTCTCAATAGAGGCTCAAAATTATTTTTTAAGTTATGATAATAAAAGTACGTTGTTAAGTTCTTTAGGTTAGAATAAAAGTAAGTCATTTATATTTATTTAATTAACTGTACAGCCTGTTCCTTACATAAAAAAATAAATAAATTTAGACTCAACTTCTGGAATTTTAAGAGATAGAGAGAAAGTCCAAAGACTATCAACCTCATATTTAGAAATCTTATGTTGCATGGACTGATTTTAAAAATTGATTGTTTAATCATATCGGCACGGATATATTTTCATATAATTTCTAATAATAAGTAATAAATAAAATTTTTAAAAAACGATGACTTGATAAATTTTAGTTACATTTAGTTATAGGACATCATGGAAAATACTTTTTTAATGAAAATAAGACAATACAAATAGGCCAAAAAAATTATTGAAGGATTCAACCTTTATTTTGCTAATAGATTTGCAAGTTCCTTAAATAATGTGATAACAATAATTAAATGCCATTTTCCAAATCACAGTAATTCTCCAATTATTTAGATTATTTAAGAAATTGTAATGAATTACATTCAAATAAAAGAGAAACATGTTTTTTTCTTCGGAAAAATCACAATGGTAGTAACAGCAACCTCAACCACGGTTATTTATTTAATATAATTAATTTTTAAAATTGATATTTTCTCTATCTTCATCCAAAATATCTAAATTATAAAACTAAAATGTATTGACATATACGAAAAATATATTACATATTGATTATAGTCAATAGACTTGAAACAAAAAATATAGAGCCGCTTAAATAGAACACTAAAAAATGATCGACTTTTTGAAATATAAAGCCTATTTTTACGCTTATTGTTATTAGAAAATATTGAAATTATAAAAACTGATTTGAAATGCACTGACATACTAAAAAATAAATACTCCTGCCATTTGTGGTTATTCTTACTTTGCACGAAGATAACTGGGTGTGAACCATTATAAATAATGAAAATCATGATTTTCAAAAAAGGTCATAAAGGCCAAACCTTTTTTTGGACTATATTTTAAGTGGTATTTTGGAATTTACGAAAAAAATAGAATTCAAACTAGAAAATTTAGCCTGGGGCAAACAAAGTCCTTAATTTTGTTACATAGTGTAATTGATTGCAATCGAAGTAGAATAATTAATGCCGTAATCTTCTTTCTTCATATCGATTTGGTCTAACCACAGTCTAGGACTTATTATCTCTACCTGAAATGCTCTCTATGATTTATTGTTGTAAAAAACATATAAACTATCTCCAAGATCTATTCTTTTAAAGTCAATCTGGCTCACAATATGTTCATTCTCCAAGCTTTCACTAAAGTTAAAATTGTTTTGCATGTCAATAATCTTTTATATACCCGTCATAAAAATTCGCTTATTATTTCCTAAAAAATATTGTTGATATTATAGTCTTCTGATAAAAACAACTAATTTTTTCGAGGTTTTGAGAACATATTATGGACATCCCCCACTCAGTTTGATTGTTTTTTAGCTCCTAGATTTGAACCACCTCGCTGGAACTTAATCCGGTATCAGCCGGTAGGCCCCACTCAGTTTTTAATAGAGCCATTTCTAAATTTACCCAGTCGTTGCCCCAATATTTTTGTCAAAGCCGTCTTCCTATCAAAAACTTGTATGACCCAATAAAAGCTATAAAAATTATCTCCAAGATCTACCTCTCTTCTCATAGAGTCAATTCTCAAAAAGTGTCTAAAATTATTCATCCTAAGCCTCCTAGTTTAATTTTGACATTGTTTCGTTTCCATGTTGTCAATTTTGTCTCTTCGTTCGAAAGATCTATTTATTGTAAAAAGTTAGACAAATTATCTCTAGGTCTATATATTAATTATTCGGTTTATACCAGAATATATATATTTCAAGGTGCCATTTTATGACATTAACAATTTCAGTATATAGCATAATAGGTTGAAAATCCCAAGGTAAATACTCTCCTATAGCACTTATTGATGAGAGAAAACCTTGAATTTATTGCAAAGGTAACTTGTCAAGAAAGACATACTTCATGCTTTCATATAATTGAAGAAAAAAGTATATTATTTTTATGACCTTCTGAGTACAGAACACATATTCTATTGTTAAAAATGCCAAACGCAAATTTGAATATGATGTCTATAGAAAGTCTTTAATGATGACACAAAACATTTTAGAAGGTCATAATATATATATATATATATATATATATATATATATATATATATATCTATATATATATATATATATATATATATATATATTATATATATATATTATATATATATATATATATATATATATAATATATATATAATAATATATATATATAATAATATATATATATATATATATATATATATATATATATATATATATTATATATATATTATATTTGCGTATACATATATGTTCTTGCAGAGTTGGAGATACAGTAGAGTCGTCTCCTCTCCTAGAAGAGATCATGAACGTAATCATTCCTAGGAGAGGTTACGATTGGGATCTCTGTCAGATGAATCTACGACTCTGCAATAAGAGATTTTAGGAGAGATGATGACTTAAATATGGTGATGGCATATTATTATCTTGTACAAATATGTATATTGTTCAATTACAACTTCTATTCAATTTTTCGCTGGCCTCGTAAAGAATAGAGAAGGGGAGAAATGACAATAAAAATTCAGTGACGTCATTTGAAGAGACTAATATAGAAAAAACAATATGGATGGCTTATGCATTACAATGAGAGAGCTTATCGACAGCTGAAAAAGGGGAAGGGGAAAATAGACCTTAACATTTAATGTATACAACAATATCAGTGCTGTAATTGCTGCTCTTTCTTCCTTAATTCGTTACCTCGTCATCAGACCTCAACCCTTTGTCTCAAAGGTCAACTTAAAGGTTTAGTTGATTTTTTATTATTAATAAAGTTCATTTACGCTGCATAATTATAGATTAATATTATATAATGAAGGCCGAATTTAATTGTCTATAATGGCTCTCTAAGAAGTGTTATATTTTTGCTAGCTATGATTGGGATTTACATGATATTTCAACTCATTAGAGAAATATCAAATCTTCCTCAGAAGTATAATTATTTTTTCAAATCTGTTATAGGTTTGTATTTCATTCCATTTAACTTTTATCAGTTCTTACGTATACAGAATAAAGGCTCATAATGAAGTTTCTTACAGGTTCATTATAAATAAAGGATGTATATATATATATATACATAATAAAAAAGAACCATAAATATTTAACTTCAAACCTTCTTCCTCCCACGAGTGAAGGAATCATTCCGATAATAGAGCTGGGGCTACCGATTGATAATATCAGTATTACAATATTACCGTCGGTCAATATTCTTCTTATCAATCATTTTAAACATTTCAAAAATATTTCTACCCATTGCTTGATTTTGACGATCAGCAGCGGTAGATTTAATTATAATCTTAGCTTAAATTCTCGAAAATGCCTAGCATTACATTTTATTTCTCGAAATTGAGTTTTCCCCCACTCGTAAATATCTTTTATAAAATCTATTTCATACCGCATTAAATTCAAGATTTGTATACAAAATATAACTATGTGATTTAGAATTACTCGCTACCACCTACTGATACCGGTGTTATATTTGTTTCTGCTGCCGAATCCCATATTTGTCAGTTCTACAAACATATGTTCTTTATTCAATTATATTCATCCTATATATGAAATTATAACGTATTAATTTTTTAAAAGGCCAAAAAGATGTAATTTATTCTATAGGTATATTACTTTTAGTACACTTCAATTGTTTTGGAAAAAAAATAATTTTTTAAAACATTCTTATCTTCTACAACTTTTTTCAAAATAACATGGATTCAAAGGACATAATTTATCTCAATTTTATTCAAATATAATATTCATAACTTGATCAAACTAAAAGCTGTATAGACTCCATCTAGAAGAATCTCAAGGGAAGAGTCCTACACAAGAGACCATTGCAGATTCCTCCCATCCAAATAATACGGCAAACAATATACTTATAAATAAAACATTATAGTTTTTAAGAGTTTTTTAAAACTCTATTGCATATATCAATGTGTGCCTCTCATATTCTTCCCCGTATTTTTTTAACTGAAATTTTATTTTTAAAAAAACTTGCTTCCTTTTTTAAATGCATGCATTTTTTGATTATTTAGAAGTAATATTGGAATAACATTAACGAATTGGATGAAAATATACTCCTCTAAAATAATCTTACCTGAATTAAGTTTGAAGAGAAACAACTTTAGTATAAGCAATATTAGGATTTTGGAATTCATTTTTAACACATAGAAGGAAGGAACTGAGCAAGGCTCGTAGTCTCAATGTGATCATTTACCTACAATGATACTACTGATAAGGATTATTCTTATCAGTTTCCAGACATTGAACTCGGCTTTTTATAGCTTAACGATAGGACATACATATGTAGGTAGAAAAAAATATGTTACCCATGACTGTATCTAAACATAAACAATTATATGGCCTTTTATCTTTTTAGCCTATGAAGATGTATCATGTAGTGATAGGAGAAAAATGAGTGCGTTTAAAAAGACCCACTATATCTGTGTAAACATTTTTCTATATGTGTGTACAATGTACACACATATAGAAAAATGTATCTTCTATATGACTTGTTCAAATTTATCACTTTTCTTCAAAAACATTCAAATAGATGATTTTTGGTTCTCCAAGGCAAAATAATCGACAGGAAAAATATTTTTAAATTTGGGCCGCCGGAATGCCTGCTGCATGGGCCATTTAGGGCGGCGGCCAACAATAATTAAGTTTAATGATGATATAGTAGTCCAAATGAAATTAAGAGAAAAAATTATTATGCAAAACGGGTATGACAAACCAAACATATTTTTTATAAAAGATGAACTTGTTTTTTTAAATATTCAAGTTTATTTTGTAACCGACTACATACAATAGAAACGTATGATTAAGAGAGCTATGGCATATACGTCGTATTACTATATCAGCAAAGGAAGGAAATTATTTTTAAAACCAAAATTTTACCTTTTTTCCTAAAATAATCATTAATTTTATAAAAATGCGCTACAATATATATATGGTACCTCACCATATGCGCAGTCTAAATTACTTATCTTTTAGACACATCAACAAAGGAAAGCAAAGGAAAGGTTCGGCAAAATTAATTGAGGAAAAATTGGGAAAAAGATGTTTTATTTTGCTTGTAACATCACATTTCCAAAAGTATAATTGGAGGAGTATGTGATACTTTTTTAGCAACATTAAAAGTCAAAACAACGATATTTTTAGCTACGTGAAGGATAATAGAATACTTTGGATAAAAGCAAACCCCAAACTTTAGACGAAGTGGAGCAAGAACGGAAGGAAATAAACGCAAATAAACTGCAATTGAAAAAAATCCTAGATAAGACCAGTACTAGAGGTGATTATAGAGAAGTGGCCGACTTGTGTCTTATACTGTTTGAGAAAAAAAACTCCTCGAGACATCCATTGGACCAACCAGGCACTGATCAAACAAGCACGTTGGATGGCAAGGAATATATACTTTATGAAGATGTAGATTTTTTCTGCAAAAATGGCAGTATTCCAACTACAATAATTCCAAGCTAAAGTGATTAAGCAAAGTTTTGGGCCTTGGTTACCTAGATACTGGATAAACTCTAAGTCAACAGCTGATGATCCAATAATAAACGATCTTCATCTTTTCAAAAAACATGCTTAAATATTTTCGTCTCTAGACAGTGAAGTAGCAACTTCTCTTCTCAATAAGCTAAAGAACCACCGTTGGTACCTCACCAGGAAACAGTAGAATTTATTGTTTAGCTCACACGAAAGTATAACCAAGACCGCTAAAGAAAAGGTCGCAGTAAAGTTATCAAAAACAGAAAAGCCTGAGTGACAGAATAGGAAAACCAGTGATTACTTAGACAACAACCTTCTTTGACCATATCGGATCTGAATCGCACTTTTTATTTGGTGCTTTGTTATTAAAATTATGATCGGCCACAAGTCTGCCATACTTGGAAACATTACTCCTCATACCTAAAAGTGTTAGAATTTTTAAAATCAGTAGTGAAAAGTGGACAAATGATGCAGCTGAAAGAGGAGTAAAAATATTAAGTGACTTCGTTACAAAGATAACAAGGAAGAGAGCGAGGATATCATTTATTACAAGTTGTCAAATACAAAAGGCGAAAAATTCAACAATCTTAGGAAATCTAGAACGAATTAATCACCAAGGATATGAATGTATGAAAAATCAGACCATTAATAAATAAATTAGTATTCATTGAAATTATTTACATTGCATTTGTATGTGTATATTTGAACTTACGTATAAATTGAAAATAATATTTGCCGATCAAT
>CP045902.1:5523958-5534700 GCA_013387185.1 Caligus rogercresseyi
AAACTTTACCATTCTTTCATCAATCGCTTGGTCGGAGGTAGGTGATAAGGCTTTCATGAAGGCATTTTTGAAATTTGATAAGATGACGAATCTTCCCAAGCTCGATCATGTTGTTTGTCAGCTTTGTTAGGTGCTTTAGTATTGTCAAAGAACTGAAAGTGCTGCCAAATTTCGATAACCGGTCCCTAGTCATGATATTAGCTAGTTTTCTTTAGATACAAAGTCCATCTTTGCTCCAGTAGTGTTGTAGCTCTGGCCGGGTTATAAGACGTAATAAATGTTATACCAAAGAAAGCCTTCATGTCTTCAAATGAAATTGTTGTCAGCATTTAGAGAACTCCCAAGCTCTATCAAAAATTGTAAGGGGCTCGGGAAAATCCAGCACATCCGAAAAATCGAACGAAAAAAACTTTTCCAAAAGTACTATGCACAGGATCAGGAATGTTTGGAGCTTCAGAATGTTTGATCTTCTTCCACTTCTCAAATCTCGTTGTGTCATCAGGATAATAGGTCTGCGCACAAGCATCAACTATGATGAACTCTCCTTCCTCTTCGTCATGATCTTCCAGAAATAAAAGATCCGCATCGTCCAACACTAAATCCTCGTCACTGTGATCCGCATCGAGTATGTGTTCAATCTGCTCCTTGGTAATAATAAAAAGCCTCTCTCTCGGCATCCTTTAAAATATAATATTTTAGGATGAATACTACCCTTCAAAACGTAATGGGTGTTATAATACCAAATTTATAAGTTCATATAATACAACCTCAACTTAAACAATGACAGAATGAGTTGACGATTGATATTTGAACAGAAATCTACCATTGATACAATGGACTATTGGGATAAGTTCATAATTACTATATAATTAATGTGTTTAATTATTATTTACTTGATTTTTACGCCGACTTCCTTTATTGTCGTCTATCTCTCTGTTAGTCTGAAAACTTATCATCAACTAAACAAAGACAATGACTTACTTTGTCTTAACAGGATAAAATAAGGTCTAAACCAAAAATAACAAGTATACTTTTGCTGCAGGATTTAGAAATTGATGAACGCATGGGTGGTACAACACCCAAAAGGAGTGAAAGAATTAACATTTATTAGATTTATAAACACTATACATAGTTTAATTAATTATGCATCTTATGGCTTTCCTAGGCAACTTAAAAAAAATATAGAAACTTAAATGATTGATTAAATTGCCTGTCTTGCCTTTAGTATGAAATAAAGACAAAACTCTAGAAAATATATTCTACAAATAATCCAAAGGCTTTTTATATGTAGTATGCTTGAGGATAAAAATAAAAACGTTGTCTTCGAGGGTTTGAAGCGTCACCTATTTTTGGTTATTTAATAATAGTGTTCACATTGTTAAGATAATCCCAAATATGAATTTAAAAAACCTGCTTGATTTATTGATATCTTTTTGTAGTTTTATAATGTTATAATTTTTATAAGAAAATTAAATATTTATTTTTCTTGGCCGCAAGGGCGTATATTTAACTACTTATTTCAATCACAACATCACAAATACATACAGAAAGTAGTACATATGCAGAGGGGGCAACAATAGAGCATTATGCAAATTAGATTATATATCATATATATATATTATATATATATATATATAGAGTATATATATATATATATATATATAATATATATATTTATAGATATACTATATATATATATATATATATATATCTATATATATAATATATATATAATATATATATATATTATATATATATATATATATATATATAATATGTAATATATAAACATATATATACATATATATATATATATAGGTATATATATATATATATAATATATATATATATATATATATATATATATAGCTATATATATATATATATTATATATATATATATTATATATATATATATATATATATCGTATATATATATATATATATATATATATATATATATATATATATATATATATATATATATATATATCAAAGCACTCGATTATTGAAAACATAAAGTTATCTCTGGGTTTTCTTTTCCATTATTGAAATATATTATGTACATCAAAACAGAAAAGCATACATAAATATTAAACTGGAGTAGTTACGTAGAGAAAATACATGAATAAAAATATTATAGTTTAAAGTTATACTCTGGGAAGGAATTATATATCATCAATTTATAACATTTATACTAAAACAAGCAATTCACATATCATAAAAGGTATATATAAGAAAATAAAAACTAAAATTCATTTAAAATCTTATCAAAATATTTTTTCTGATTTAAATATGTCGACGTAAGAACGCACCAATTCTCCAGCCTAGCACCATATTTAGGCTCCATATGTCAACGTTCTATGGCCGACTTCAAATCATGGTGCTACGCTGGAGAATTGGGTGCGTTTTCTTCCGTCGACATCTCTGGATTCAATTTGATTAGGAGGGAGGCAATGAACATTTTTCTGAGATGTTGTCATCTCAACGTGTTTTTTTAATGAAACATGCAGTGAAACAATCGTTAAAACCGTGACTCATCTTGGATTGATGAGATGATTTTTCATTAAAATGTTCCATTTCAGATTTTGCTTACATATAGTGTATTTAAATCGTTGGATATTTCTAGCATATTTCACGTGACTAAAAGTCAAACAAATATAGAGTATTGATAACTCATTCAGGAAAATGCATGAGGTTTTGTTGAGGAGGCCAAAAACAAAATGATCATCTATATTTATCCTAGGATAGGTAAATACGGTTAAAATATAGAAACATAAATCCCAGAACCTTTTGATTATGATGTAATATGGTTAGTCTGTTATGTTGATCTCACAGTGGATCAACCATAAAAATTACATTGTTACTTAAGTGAATAAGTTTTTTTAATAAATTATGCTTAAAAGTACGATTCTCTGATCAACGCTAAACTTAGTAGAACTAATTTTTTTCAAAATAAGTTATAACAAGAAGTTTTGCTTCATAGCGGAACCTTACAACGCAATTTGGGGGGGGGGTGTAAGGGGGGGGGGTCAAACCAAATCCATTTTTTTACGATCATTTAGTTTTTAATGACGCAACTTTCGCGGGGGGTTAAATTTTTATATTAATATAGGTTTCTATAATACCACCTAATGGTATATATATATATATATATATATATATTATATATATATATATATATATATCTATATATATATATTATATATATATCTATATATATATATATATATATATATATATATATATATATATAATATATATATATATATATATATATATATTATATATAAGGAAATGACCGAAACCTTTTTTGCGCCGAGGATCCGGATCGGGACTTAAATTTTTCAAGCCGGGCCAAGACTTAATATATTCGTTCTTTCGTCATTCTGAAAGTGACAACAGTTTTTTTTAGAAAATAGTTTTTCTCAAAAAGTGTAACACTACTTTTTAATTTTTTAATATCTTTTATTTAAAATATTTGAAAAATATTTTCAAAAAATACGTCATCACTTTCAAAATGAAGAACTAACGAATATATAAAAGTCCGGCCTGGATCTTTAGACAGGTTAGGGACGTTCAAAAAATAGCCGGGAACCGGGCCGGTAACCGGTCGTTTCCTGATCAGATAGCCTTTCTAGATTTTATTATATAATTTCCTTTTTGCTTTGTAGATATTATGACCCTAGAAAACTTATCTAATTTCGTTCCTCCGCCGCACTCCATAAACGTATGATCCACGTTCTATAACTCCATAAACGACTCTAATAGTACAATAATACGAATAAGAAGTTTTGTTTTAAACTAACGCTTTGGGTGAGTTAATCCAAGAACTTTTGTTCACCTTTCGTCTTTAGAGAGGAGGAAATATGTGGGAAAGCCTTGCCTCAAAACAACATTTCAAGCTTAGTTATACAGAATAACGATTCAAACTCAAAAGAACCTTCCTAAATAATTATATTAGCTTAAGGGTCTTTGCAAGTCGAGTTTTATACATAAATAGTTGAGGATAAAAGTCTTAAATGCGGATTATTTAATTATATCGTGATAGAAGGAAAGTTTGTCTGATAATAGCAAACAAGATTCTTCCACAACACAATTTTCAAGAAAAGTAATATTTGACGAGGAAGTTATAATATTTATCTAGGGGCGATGGACGTCAATAAAAAGTGTGATATGATAATAAATTGATTTTCTCAAGACTATGTTATTGGAAATTTGGAGGATCAATTTCAAGTAAATTCAAGTAAATGTAGTTAAGAAATTAATATTGACTGTTTTAAGTTTACCTGATTCATAAGCAACAATCGATGTCATTTGGTTCGAAAGCGACCTTGAATAACACTATTGATATACAGAGAAACTTTTAACTTGTTCTGAATATTTGCACACAGATTACTGTATTCGAATAAAACTAAATTGTGTCGAAATAAAAATAATATTTCATTAAATTAGCTCATCAATAATAATTATTTCATGACAGATAAACTTTTGAATAAATTTCAATAAAAATATATGAAATTAGAAAATTAACAAACAAGTAAGATAAAGTAAAATACAAATATCTACTAAAACAATATCGTCTTGAAATACATTATTTTTTCAGTATAACTTCTATGGCAGTTGCAGACAATGGAAATGTTGTCCAAGCGAAGTTGTTTTTAGGAAAATTTATCCTTTTCTTTACTCCTTAGACCTAATTATGTTACGTAGACCTTAGATCGATCTATATGAGCAAAATAACAATAATATATATAAATACTGAAAAAAAGGCATATGCCTTTTTTAAACAATTGTTCGACAAATAACGTTTTCATTGTTTTTGTGTGCTAAATGTTTCATGAAGTGGTTAATAAATATCTGAGAATAATGATTAATCGAAGACTCATTGCCAAATTGATCAGAATATAATAATAATAAAACAACAAGATGTAAGCCTTCTTCAGTGACGCATCATTATCAACTAATTTATTAAAGGGAAGGAAAAAAATACTCAAACACATAAAGAGGATACGTTCTTAGCTATAAAAAATCAAAGCTGTATGAAATTTGTACTCATTATTTTAAGCTCAAATGTAAACATTAACAAAATAAGTTATAACAGACAAAAAAGTATTGTCGACTTTTACTGGAGTTTCAAATTATTAAAGGAACATAAGTAAAAAAAAACGGATACAAGCTATATAAGGGTGCAAATCAAATTATGATAGCTACTAATTACAGAGTAATGTGGAGGAAAGAAGTACCATAAACCTATTTACAACCCAAACATATAATATTACTTTCATGACGTTAGTCATTCCTTATTGCTTCGTAATATGTAATTATTAATAGCTTTTTTCTTTGTACCCCACAAACGTGAATGGCTGTATTTGTTGATATTGCTCTCTAGTTACGTCCTTAATAAGTAATACGAAGAATAGTAAATGGAGCTTAGAATGTGAAAAAAGTACTTGTGTTTAGAGGGTCCTCATTTGTTTTTAAAAAGAAAACCATATACATATAATGGGAAATATGTGAAAAGTACTTAGATACCTCACTTAATATATATATATCAGAGCTAGGATTCGGTAGAAAAATCTACCGCGGTTCAATATTCGGTATATACCTTCTACCGATCGATATCGGTATTCGGTAGATTTTATTATATATCGACAGTATCCGTCGATATTCGGTACGGTAGATTAGAAAGAGAGAGAAATTTATTTATGTATCTGCTTTTACTTCTTCAATACGGACAATTTATAACAAAAGACAACTAAGTACATAATGTGTAAACAATATTAGGGATTATTTGAAATTTGATACATACTAATCTTATATAAATATATACGTACTTGGATTCTGTAGGAAATGGAAGGTTATAGATTTTTTTTATTTACTGTCTTATTGTCCGATATATATACACTTTCAGGTACTCTAGTATTCAATGCTTAGCATAAGCTTATATTGAATGTCTATTTATGTATCTGCTCTATAATACTAAAAGTTATAGTGGTATTTATTTTTTTAGTCCAAGTTCTTCAAACAAGGGAGCGCTTGGGCAAAGCGACAGTTGAACGATGTTTCTTGCTATTGGAGGGAATAAGCTCTCATATCTTATTATAGTTTAAACCCAAAAAAATTAGAGTGGTTCTCAATGGGATCATCCTACAGAGGCATATGTAATATGTAATGGCATATGAAACTTGAAATCTTCCTTGTGTAGTGTACGATTTAAAAAAGCTTTGCAATTTTAGATTAGCTTGCAAACCATCAGAGAAATAATATATATTTTTTTTTGTGAAAATTTATCCTCTAAACGTTTTAGTAGACGATCTTGAAATTACTTTTTTATATTTCACGACACTTTTCTAAAAATATTCAATTACAATGATGTAATTACGACGAGTGAGAAAGGACGATTAACAATTAAAATAAGGGGGGGGTATTAATGGATTCACAAAAAAGGTAAGTGCAGTAATATAAAAACTTATTGGACAGTTGATATTTTAAAAAAACTGGAAATTCTTGAAACTGGAATCTGTTCTATTCTAACAATGTTAATATCAATAATAAATATTTTTTTTAAACGACCAGAAAAGAAGATCGGATAAGGCTTTAAAAGAGATGATCAGGTTGATTTTATAAAGAAGGAGAGGGGAGGAGGGGAAATGTAAACAGATAAAAAGTTGAAAGATAAAGCTTACTTTGAAACGTGGACTTGGACAAGGGCTTCCACCTCTCTATTAATGATGAAGCCATATGCGTGGGCATGGGTGATTCCTGCTTCTCGCGGCGTAAATCATACAGATGACTTTGGTAAGGACGGCGTCTGCTTGTAAAAGCGCATTACTCTCCGCATGAACTGCGAGCAGCCAATCTTTATTCTTCAGGAAAAGACCAAAACCCCCAGGATCTATTTTCCTTATAGACTTCACTGTGCTGCACTCGTAGAAAAGATGCTCCGAGGTTTCCGTGATATTATTGCAAAATGAGCAGAGCTGTTCCTCAACTTTTCCCTTCGATTTGTTAGTGAAAAGGCTTGACGTAGCAAGCCGATACCTCACCCATTTCTGACTAGAATTGGTGAATGGATTTTTATTACTGTCTTCCACCCACAGTCGAGAAGACCTGGCCCTTAGAGCGAGTCTTACCATTCTTTTTTTCACAAGGGTCCTGGCGTCATGTGCCTTCAGGTAAACGTTTATACTATTTTTAATTCTATTTTGGGGAGTGCCTCCACTGCAATAAAAAAAGGGTGTAAATGAGCCATATAAAGGAACGGAATTTGAATCTTTTAGTAAAATTTTCGACGCCTGTAAAAAGTTTGGGGCTATATTTTCCCCGTAGCTGCGAGACTTGACCCCTTGATGTGAGATTGTCATATTTAAAAAATACCTCAATACTTCCTATGATTTATTGAAGTTCAGTGGTTCATGCTCCTTTAATAAAACGAAGACTCCACTCATGGCAGACTCCCATGATAATACCATATTGACCCATGACACATCAATGCTCTTCACACTTCTAAATAGTTCATCGGGGCCTATAAAGATTCGTTGTTCGAACAGACACTTGGTTTAACTGCTAATTGTGTTTTAATATTAACAGCCCAGAATTCTTCATCGTCCTCAGTCTCCTCAGATCTTTAAATACTTAATACTTTAACGAGATGTTTTGTTGTTCTGAAAAAGGAACAGGAGGCAGCACAATATAAAAACATACAGAGATAAATTAAAGATGGGACCCCTGCGTGACAGTGTAGGTATGAAAAGAAGGAGATTAGTATTAAAATATTACATTGCACTACTTAATAGCCTCTTTGGGGTGATCCCATTCAGAGACCACTCTATTTTTTTTTTTTGGTTTGAAACTATAATAAGTTGAAATACCTTCAGAAAAAAATTGGGCAAAAATCTTGTGGCCCGGCAGGGGGCCCTTTTGAAGTACGCGCTAAAGCGCCAAATTTTTTTGGATAACTATTTCGTGTTTGTACTCAATGGAGTATTTTGATTCGAAAAAAATTAAATTCCGATCATTCTGAAGGGATATCGTCTTTTAAAGTATGAGATGGGCAGGGTTTTTTGACATCTTCAAAACTTTGCGCGCCTCTAAAATGGCCCGTGGGAGCTCAGCCATCTGAAATTTTGCACAAGGTGTTATCCTAAACCTGTAATAAGTGTATCAAAAATCATCAAAATCGGTGATGGTCATGCGTGAGGTGTGTACAGTTGACGGGACCCATCTGTTTTGATAGTCTAATGGCCAATGTGGTTCGGCAATATAGAATATAAAATAGCGAATCAACGTATGTGTGGCATTTACTTCCATTTCTGTGGGGAAACAGTGACAGAAATAACTAAAGAAAGAATGAAACTTCTATTTTTGATGAAATATGGTGATTCAATATCATAGCACTTCTTATTCATAGGGGAGGAGGGGGGAAGCAATTTTATATATGATGCCTCAATTTCTCAATAGTCCTTTCCTTTGCTGTATTCTAGTGGAGAACGAACAAATACCCCAATATTCTGCGCTAAATATCGCTCATTGGCACTCTTAGTCTCCATGGTACGTCTGTTTAATAAAAATATTGTTATAATAATATATATATATTATAATATACTATAGAGGAAATCTAGATATATATATAAGTATAGAGGTAGATTATATATATATATATATTATATAATATATATATATATATATATATATATATATATATTATATAAATATATATACTATATATATAGATATATATATTATATATATATATATATATAAATATAGTATATATATATAAATATATATATATATATATATATATATTATATATAGAAGTTCCTTCCTAACTTTCAAGGTGATAACACGTCATTCACGCCCTCCTAGAAAATAATATTTTCTAGAAGTTACAAGTGATTTCTGGCCTTTTATGGCACTAAAAAGTGTTGTGAATGTTACCAACGTCCTTCCTAAGGTCAAAGCTTGTCTTCAGCTGCTCCAATCCTGGACTTTCGTCGATTGAAAGCTCTTTTGGCCCTCCAGTTAAGGATACGCCATCTTGTAATTATTCTCCTTGAGATGAACATTTCATCATAAAATCAAGCGGAACATTACATTATTATATTCGCCCAACCTCGATTTATTTCATTAATTGAAGCCTTCTTTTACGTGAAGATGATTGAGGAAAGAAATTCAAGGACCTCAAACAAGCAAGCTTTGCTCTTGCCTGAAATAAAGAAAATGCCGGTGACCTGAAATGGACAACGGTGAATTACAAGAGGTTACGAGCCCATCCTAAAAATAATACATCAAAGGACCTGAAGACAAAAATAAAACTAGTGTTCAACCCATATCACTAGTAAACACAATAATATGAAAAGACTGAGGGAAGGCAATTCGAATGAAACCCTCCTTCTAAAAGACAGCAAAAGCAGGAGGCTTTGCAATCAGAAGCTCCTATACAAAACCAAAAAAAAGGTTTCTTTATGCAGAAATTGCTAAAGAAGCCACAGAGATTGTCATCGTCAGGAAAAATGGTGACCATATTTCCATGATCGACTGGAACAAAACAATAAAAGTACTTGACACCGACTATGTTGGTCGATTGAGCGGGACAGCTGGGCAATTCGTGCCCTGCTACGAAGGCCGTCGCTATACAAATCAACAAGCAGTGATTTATGTAAGTGACAAAACCTCAAGCCAGCACGTCCGAAAAGTTATTTCGGAAAAGACACCTCTCTTGCCAGTCTCATGGGAAGAACTGGAGAAAATTAGAGAGGAAAAAAATTGTAAGACCCTTACTGGCTTCATAAGAGGAGTCACAGGGGACATGGTTGATGAAATACTCGCCAAGGTCATTGCATATCAATGCAATGTTAATAAGATCCGAGGCAAAGTTGATGTCATCAAATCTGACATCACACAGCTCGGAAAAGTGCTATATATTAAAGTTGACAAAGAGGCATTTGAAAGCCTAAAATCAATAAACTTTACAATAAGTATTGCTTCCGCTGGTAAAGTTCGCTTTCAAGACCCTCGGAAAGCACCGACTATCCAGAAAGCGGAAGAAGAACATGAGGAAGACATGTCTGTAAAAGACCCGAACCACGAGGAAACAGTGGGTAAAATAAACTACAAAAAACCCTCAACTAAAAACGTCGAGATTGTCAACGTCATTCAACCGAAGACCCAGCAAGTGACCAAGTTTAGTGGAGATACTACTGAGGACTGCGCCACAGATGAATTGGGCAAACAACATGAAATTTTCCAAGGAGCTACTCAAGTGCCAGTTGGCTCCGGGGAATATCCTTCAAATCAATTTACAGACGATGTAGAAGATTATTTAAAAACTAAACACCATAAGAAAAAATCCAAGCCAAGGAAACAATCTACAATAGATATGTTTTTCAACAGGGTTGCTGATGACCTAAAGAAGAAAAACAAAAAGTTATAATAATTCATCAGCTTATAAGTTCATTTTATCTATATATTTTATATTTATTTCAGTTGCTTGAATATTTAAGAAGGAACTCCACATTACTGTTGTAGCACATATACCCCTTTGTGTGGTCGCGCTCTTTATCTTATGCATTTATTGTACAATTATATTATGTCTTTGTAATATTATATGTATATATGTATGTATACGGTATACAGTAATAAACCTTTAAACTTTAAAAAAAAAAAAATAATATATATAATATATTTCTTATAATAAAAAAGAATTCCGTTCGTTCGTTTGTTCGTTCGTTCGTTTCC
>CP045902.1:5534800-5554030 GCA_013387185.1 Caligus rogercresseyi
ATATTTATTTTAACTAAAGAGACTAATCACGACTAATCAACTAAAAATATTTTCAAAGCCGTAATTGTAAGAAAATAAATAGTACTTGAACGAATCTCTGTCGGCTATAAATTGTATGGTGCACTAAATATATCCTCTTTTGCTCGAAGGAGAGGTCCCTTCTACGAAAACTTGTCAAGGTATGTTGGGATATGTCTTTTATTTTCCCATGACATGCATTTTTCATGAATATCTTTAAGCTAACTCAATTGGATCTTGGTTTTTAAGACTTTTTCTAACTATAAGATATATATTTGTATTAATTTTATGCATTATTAAAATAATCGTGACCACTACATAGTCCTACCGGTCCGGAGATATCATTTATTGATATAATCGGCGACTGCTCTAAGAAAGTCCCACATATCAAATATAATTTGTGAAAAATACAATGTTTTAATCTCGTATAATTTTCAAATATGTGTAAAAGACTCAAAATAGCCATAGCATAGGACAAATTCCAAGCCAAATATTCTCAAAAGAGATCAATTTCCTTTTCCGACGACAAGCAAGACACATCTCAACTTTTTTTCTCATCTCTCCTGTTTATTTATACTGATAAACTTATTGTTCAACGAACTGCAACAGTACATAACTTGGAGTTTAAAAAAAGGGATATAGAAAAAGGAAGCCATTTTTAAGCTTTTTGGGTCCTTTTGCAAGTTACGGCAAACACATGCTAACGCGGCAGCTGGTAGATTTGTTTTGGTCTCATTTACTTCTGGAGCTAAAAAGAAATAAACTAAATCCACACAATATATTAGACTTTTATCAAAACATCAGAATTATTACTTACTGACAACTTTGCTCACATGTTTGTTTGTTGGAGGGTAAGAACCAAGGGTACGAATTGAGGTCAAGTTGAAGAGCAGCTTTTTCAAACAAAATTATTCGCCCTTTGGTTGAAAAGATTTCAATAAATAGAGACTATTTTTTTGGGTAAGATGTTTTTTTAGTAACTACAAATCCATACAGTGTAAAAAAAATAACAATACACTAGAAAGTAGGAGATTTAAAAAACACAATCTGAAGACATGTAATTTGCATAAATCTTGGTTGGTCAATGACGGTTCGTCATAATATTCATTAAATGGATTTTCGGATAAAACATCTTCAGAGACCAATAAATCAATAGACATACTAGTTTTCAGTAATACATCTAATAGAACACATGTATCATAAAAGTCGAATGGTACGACAAACAATTTCTTCGCATCATTAAACTTGGTAAATACCTTCAAATAAAGGAAATTACAGAGAAATCATAGAAATATAAAGACATAGAGAGCTTATTGGATTCTTCAGAGAAATACGTTATTATGCCCAATATAAACAATGTTTCTATCTCTATGATAATCTTACAATGACATAGTGCAAATTACTTTGTTTATTTTGGGCACAGGCGACAACTGATTGATTTATCTCTGCTATATAAAAATGCATTAAAAAAATTAGTCGAAGGGAATAAGCTCTCTATATATATGTTATATATTTCTATGAGAGAAATGCCCAACATTTTTTTTTGTTGTAGCAAAAAATTATCTATGAATCTAAGAATATTCAAAGATCGAAACTTTTTTAAATCATTCTGTCAAAGCCATTAAAAAATGTGTTTGACGTGAAAGTAATTTCATAGTCCTCTGAGATTTTCACAATCGTTTTGATGAAATTTTAGGTGGAATAAGATCAAACTTTCCAAAGAAAAATAAGACTGGAACTACGGAGGTCTTTTAAAAAAGGAAAATCGCTGACTGTGTCAATGTACTTGGAATTTAATGGTTTATTTTTTTTTTAAATAAACCAAAACTTTTTTTTTGTCATTATTAGATAGCTTGAGTCTTTCTAATCTTTAGGGTCCCTCCTCAAAGCAGTTTTAATAACGCAAAAAATAGCAACAGCTTATTAAGTGATTGGCGAAGGTATTTTTAGTAATCCGAAATGTATAATTGGATCAAATGGGAACTATGTTACCTAATCCAGATTTGGTGGGGTTTTTCGCGGTTTCTAGCTGCACTATAAGAATTGGGTGGTCAGCTGAATCGACAGAATATTCTGATTTAGTTCTTACCATAGTACACCAGGGTTAGGACATGCACCATTCGTAGATAAATTTGATGATCATGATTTTTTTTTGTACGACCGTACAACTTTATTGAAAACATTTCAGCTTTTAACTCACACTCATACAAATGAGGATAAAAAATGAACTTCAACATTCTGCAAAAAAAAATCAACACCCACATATATAAATTAAATAAATAAAACAAAAATACACTCGGCATAATTTCAAAACAAACAAAAAAACCCACTGGCATTATATATATATATATGCCCAAAAAAGGCATTACACCCTTGGCTTATTAAAGACAAAATCCGCTATTTTGGACAAATTATAGGGTAGGGGGACTTTATTAGTTCTTAACTTATACATTAAAAATTGCGCCCTTGCTGTTAAAAAATTGACTTCATTTTGAAACGGGCCAGAGTAAAAATAAACAAATTCCCTCAACAGCAGTATAAGGCCGAACTTTTCGTTAAAACGTTCCCTTAAAACATCTAAAAATCTAATCACCTCTGGACATTCAATTAAAAAATGAACCAAAGTTTCCCTTGCATCCTCACAGAAGGAGCAAAACTTATCCTCACTTGTTTTGCCATATATTGCACCAAGGGGTAAGGTGTTAGTAACAATTCTATACTTCAACCAGAATAGGGGATAATTAAGATTTTTAGGTTGAATACCCTTTATTACATCATAACTTGAACAGCTTATTTTAAAACTGCCTCTCCTTCTATCTACTTGAGCTATAAAATGTTTTTTTGATTTTTCCTCTAATAATAAAATCCGAAGGGTCTTGTTAGAACTTGATTTCATAAAATTGTAAAAACTATCTCGTGGTCCTATTCGCCTGTTTTTAAAATTTATTTTACTTAAAATTGTATTTTTCTCTAAAATTTCACTATTAGTAAGATTATTCGAACTATTGAAAATATCCCCCAAGCAATCTAGCTTCTTTTTAATGGAAGTCCCATCAAGAAATAGTAATCTTTTATTTCCCATTACTGGCTCCTGCCATGCCATTTTTGGTAAAAGAGAGTAAACAAAGTATGTATTAACATTAAAATTTTCTCTCCAGAATGAACTAATTCCTTTAGACAGCCCCAATATAATAGAAGGCCCATTTCCTCTTTCCACCCCCAAAGAACGCCCCGAATCCCTAAAATATTCTTCCTTCAACACTTCTGTCCATACAGTGCCTTCTTCCAAAACTCTTCGGAACCAATTAAAAAGAATCACCTTCCAGAAACACTCCAAATTCAGTAGACCCAATCCACCCAATTTTGAAGGAGTTTTGACACGTTTCCATGAAATAGCTTTTGGTTGTCCGTTTGGAAATAAAAAAGAGTCACAAATCCTATTCACCTTTGTACAGACGATTTCTGACACTGGCGTCAGTTTTAAAATATGGATGATTCTGGGTAAAATTTTAACGTTCCATACGTAAATTCTTGCTGCAACGTCTTTTTTGATAAACTTTGAGAAATAGCCAGTTGCCATGTGAATGGTGTCTTCAATGAGCTTACAATTTTCAATTTGATCTTGATCATCTATAGTTATAAAAGTTCCGAGCACATTAATTTTATTCGTTACTTGTATTCCCCGTGTATCAAAAATTACATTAAAATCAGCTATGAAAGTTGTCTTTTTAAAATTGATTGTTAAGCCCGATTCTTTTCTAAAATTTTCAAATATATATAAAGTTTCATTAAAAGATTGGCTTATATTATTTTGGCCTCCTGAAAATATATATTTATATCGTCGGCAAATGCCTCTGTTTTCTTTTCGTATTCTCCTATTTTTACCCCTTTTATTTTATTGCATTTTTGTATTTCTTCGATTAAATAATTCAAGCTAATAATAAACAAAGCTGGCGAAAGGGGGTCGCCTTGACGGCATCCTCTTTCAATTTTAAAGGTATTATCCTCTCTTTCATAAAACGTAAAAATATCTGCTAAACTCAAACCCACCATTCTTAAAAAGTTGTTTCCTATTCCATGATCTTTCAAACATTGTATAATCCAATGATGAGAAATACTGTCAAATGCCTTTCTAAAGTCTATACTCATAATGGCTACGTTTGAATTTTGTTTTTTTTGCGTACGCCATGGAGTCTTTTAGGCCTCGCCCAACATCCTCCATTGTTCTGCCTGCAACAAACCCTTTTTGAGACGAATTTATTATATGAGGAAGACAGCTCCTTAGCCTCGCTGCTATGATTCCGTTATGGATTTTCAGAGATGTATTTAGCATAGTTAAGGGTCTTAGATTTTCTACATGTCTTGGATCTTTGGTTTTCTTCGGAATTAATAATAATCTTCCTGAAGAGATGTCTCTCTCGAAATAGCCATTTGTATTAGCTTCTTCAAATACTTTTTCGAGCAGTGTTGACAGAATGTCCGAAAAGCTTTGATAAAATTCCATCGGGAAACCATCCGGTCCGGGGGACTTATCTTTCTTTTTATAATTCTTAATGTAACTCATTATCTCCTCGCTTTTAATTTTTTTTTCTAAGCTTTCATTCATTTCACTACTTATTTGAATCGACTTCTTGGCTTCTCTCCTTTTGATCTGTCTGATCCAATCCGCTGAATTGAACAGACATTTCATACATTTACCCTGAAGTAATTCCTTACAATCATTACAGGAGTAGAGTTTTCCATATAACTTTTTAACTATTTTTCTTATGCAAAATGAATTTTCTTCTAAATTCCCGTCAGAATTGAAAAGTGCCCCAACCCGTTTTTTGCTTACTCTACCTTCCTCAATTTTCTTCATAGCACTGAAGTATACCTCTTCTTTAGGTATTAAAGGAATCCTTGCTCTAATCATGTGGCCCTCTGAAAGAGTTTGTTTGTATACACGAATTTGCTCTTCGTTTACTATGTCTTCTATACCCTGTTCTTTAGCATCCACACATTTTATAAAATTTGCTTTCCTTTCCTCACTCAATCTGACTCCCAATTTTATAAATTCTCGTCTAGAGCAATCCAACGCCAATTTTAATGCATGAGAAGGGGACTTTATTTCGCAATTTTTAAGTTTAAAAATTATGTCCTTTATGATACTTGTCACCTTTGTACAAGTATCCTTGTGTTCTAAGAGGGTTGTATTTAATTTCCATTTCTTTTTATTTCCCTACCAGGGTAGGAGAGGTCAAGGATTATCGGGTTGTGGTCTGATCTAAATGCAGGCACTCTTTGGTAGCTAGAGACTAAAGGAATTAATTCCTCCGAGGCAAAGAAATAGTCAAGACGTGAGCTTTTGATTAAACATTCTTCATTCCAAATATGAAAAGTATGGGATGGAGTGTCACTGAACCTAGTTGCGGGGTCAACGAGGTTGTGTTTATAAAGGATGTTAATTAATGTATTTTTTGCTTGGACGTTATTCATTTTTTTATAGTTCAACGTATCTCTTTCTTGATTTAAAGCAATATTGAAATCTCCCATTAGTATAATGTCTGTCTTTTTTTCATCATTTTCAGTTAGGAATTCTGACTCCAAATTTGGGGTCGTCTCTATTTGGTCCATAAATTGAGAAAATTTTGATCTTTCTACACCCCCAACTATCGTAAGTATAGAATAGTTACCTCCACAGTCCGTTGCCACACATTTGGGCTTCAGTTTTGATTTTATTAAGGTTAAAATACCCCTTGAAGGATGCTTGGACTTTTTTGAGACCGCAGGTGTCACAAATATATCGTAGTCTTTTGGGAACAACCAAACAGGTTCTTGCTTTCTTATTCTCGTGTTGCATATATTAATAATGTCTGGGCGATGTATTAGCATATAATCTTAAAAATCTTTTCTTTTTGATTGACTATTTATGGAGTTGACATTTGCAGATATTAATTTGAGCTGCATGATTGTGGGAAATATAAAAGGGGGAGGTAAATTTTCATTTCTTCTTTTCTGCAAAATATACATTTGAAAAAGATTTAATTATTGGTTCTATATGTTATATTAGGAGGCTTCGATATCTTCTACAAAGTACATTTCATTCACTTTAACCAATGAAATATTATCTGATAATGTAACTTCTTGTCGATGTATTTTTTTGTTTTGTTGTTGAGGTAAGAATATAGATTGATTGGTTTTTTTAGTGTATGATCAAAAGGATTATTATTACTATTGATAAACTATAGGTTTTATACAATTTAAAAATTGTTATAGACTATATTAGATTGAGTAGGAAAACAGAATTAATAAAATAAATGCATCATGCTTGATTTAGTCTTGCAGTCCACTCCAAAATCGGTATTTGATAATTACAGAATGTAAACTAATTGGTTCAACATCCGTTATGAATATAATGTAATTGTATAGTCGAAAGGTAGATATTGGGCGGTAAGTAGAATGCTAATCAATAATCCTCTAGAACTTATCATAAGGGAAATATGCTGTGAGTTTCTAATAATTAAGATAATACGAAAGCACAAAGGTTTGATTTCATGTATTCTCGTTTCACGGTTCTAGGAATAAGGAAAATTACGCCTTCATTTGTTTTTCTTCTCGCTTTCTAATCTTTATAGTATAATATACAGGGGTGTGCAGAATCTAGATTTTTTTGGCACGGAAATAAGATACTCTTTTCCAAGAACAAGACCTTTTAATGACTTTTTTCATGTCACAAAATTTAAATGACTATTCTCTTAATGTTCATTCAATCCAACTTCCTCCTTTCACAATAACAGCCTCCTCACGGTGCCTGAACCTCCCAACGGCATGAGCCACCTGTTTCCTGGACAAGTTGGCCACTGCCTGGATGATGGCAGCTTTCAAGGAGTCTACAGTGTTGTGAGCACGCTTGTTAGTGTCCCTCTCAAGGACGCCCACAAGTAGTAGTCGCAGGTTGAGGTCAGGGCTGCTGGGGGGCCAGAACTCCTTTGATCAGAACATCAATGAAGTCGGCTCTCCTCTTCCTGACTTGGGATCGGTCTGGAGTCTTTCTTTCCGGCGTTAGGAATCCTTCCTCGATGTCCTCCGACTCCTTGAAGGACTTGGCAATGCTGTAAACAGTAGCTTTGGGGAATTTGAAGAAGTCGATGATCTCCTTGGGCGCACGGCCGCAACGGAGCGCCACAATAATGGCCGTCCTGCGCTCAAGTTCTGAGGACATTTTCAATCTTTTTGTTATAAAACAAAGCTCATAGGATATACTAACCAGTTATACATTTTTAAGCATCTACCCTAACTGGTTTCTGAGATACAAGTACTCAAAGTTAGTCTAGATTCGCCTGCTCACCCCTGTATATATAATATAGAAAATAATAAACGAACCGAAAATATACAAGCACTTGAAGAGGCTATAGCTTATTGAATAAGTGTCGGCATCAATGTTAGCATAACATAATATTAATATTTTTTTATTATACAATTTATACAATCTTTTAAGTCGTATTGCAATGTTTCTATTGGATGAATAAAAATATACAAGCACTTGAAGAGGCTATAGGTTACTGTATAAGTGTCAGTAGTTTCAGCAAGTGTCGGCAGTCTCATCCATTATCAGTATAGCATATATAATTTATTCAATCTTTTAAAGTCGTATTGCATTGTTTCTATAGGGATTCATTGAACCATTTGTTTCTTTGTTGGAATCTAAAAACGAGCCCTTTCAAAGCCATCAATCTCCGCATCGATGTCTTGTAGAAGCACCGTTTTCTCTCTCACATGAGACATGATGAGTTAATGTTGATGAGTTTGTTATTTGCTTCCATCGATAGTTTTTTTCTTATTTATCTGTTATCATAATTAGTCCACTATATTTTTGGCACTGAATCTAATTTATGATAAATATGTCTGTTATAAATATATTTTATGTTAACTCCTTTCTCACTCGTATATTACATCATTGTCAATGAATTTTTAGAAGAGTGTCATGAAATATATATATATATATATATATATATATATATATATATATATATATATATATATATATATATATATATATATATATATAATATATATATATATATATATATATAATATATATATATATATATATAATATATATATATATATATATATATATATATATATATATATATATATATATATATATATATATATTATACATATATATATATATATCGGGTTCAAACACAAAAAAATAGATCACAAAACCTTACATTGATGATGTATATCATTGATGAGTTTATCATTGGCCTCATCGACAGTTGTTTCCATTTTATTTTGCTATAGGAATAACGAAAATTACGCCTTCATATGTTATAAGAAAAAGCTCTCAGTGTTTTACAAAGTATACATTTACAAACAAAAGATAAAAAGTTGCTTTTAAGGCACTTTTGTGAAGGTATTCCAAGGGAGGAACATTATATTTTACAAACACAAAACGAAAGGTAATTCCTTCAAAACATCCGTGAACGATTTGACTTATCATTTTCATAAGGCGTCAAAAAATATAAAATTATCATAAGTTCATCTAACAAGTTTTAATTTCATTTGGGTCTTACATCCCCATAAAATTTTAAAAAACAACTCTGAGATAAATAATTTTCAATCCATCATGAACTAGTGCAAAATTTACCTCAAAAATATTGCCAATTGAATGTCTATAGCTTAGAGTATAAAGTTCAGCTGAGAGTTGTGTTTAAAAGATAATAATACACCTTCTAATCTATCTTACATGGTAAATTGTATCGAATGCTCGCTGGAAGCTTATTATAAACATAAGTGGATTATGACAATTATATAAAATATTTTTATATGTAATCGTTTGATTCTGATAAATTATTGTTACTCATTATGATAAAAAACAAGACTTGTATATTATTGTTGTCTTATCATTGAAACGAATAATAATACTTATTTCTATATATTATGGATAGCTAAAGTGTTCCGTTGCTTTGGTGTTTCATTTAGGTTTTTTTTTGTAGTTAAAAACATTTTATTCGGTTGAATGCAAAATTTTTATACAGTGTAAACTAAAATACACTAAAATTATATACAGAAACAGAGTAAAACTATTCAGGGTAGTTGCGAAAATACGTAAATGAGCATTGTAGTTCACATTGGCTGCCCTGAAGAATACCTTATATAAAAGGACAAATCATTTATTGGATTGGTTTAAAAAGCACGATAAATCCTTTTTGATGGTGCTTATGTAGAGCTTTGATCTTTCGGGTACATATTTAATTATATCGCCGGCCCACTTCCACGTTGGCGCTCCTAAATCTGGGATTTAGACCCGGGATCAGTTTTTTTTTCAATTATTTTCATTCAATGCACATTTCATAAGAAATATATATGGCGTCACGACATCTAATAACTATATAATGGTAATGAAAGCTCAAACTTATCCACGGAAAGAACCAACTTTTGATTAAAGCCAAGTGTATTAATGGTATGCATAGTTTTTAATTATGAGGAATGGATTTACTTTGTGTGCATGGGACGATGGATGGTAACTAATAATCATAATGCACAGAGTAGATTTATAATTATGTGACTTTAGTCCTCATTCAAAAATAAGTAAATAAAAAGTTCTTGTTTTCATTATGTAAGTAAGATTTATTTAGGGGGGCATCAAAAGACATCATTTGGCAGGAATATGTAAAAAAACAAGACAAAAACTATATAATTTACTTTTAGCTTTTCAAAGATTTTTATTTGACAAAGCTTCTAATTACCTCCGCCGAAGAAGGTATTGTTACCTCCGCCGAAGGAGGTATTGTTTTCACTGGCGTTGGTTTTTGTTTGTTGGTTGGTTTGTTTGTTTGTTTGTCAGCAGGATAATTCAAAAGTACGCAACGGATTCGGATGAAACTTTGTGGAGTTGTTGGAAATGCCAAAAGAAACAAGTGATTAAATTGGCATCTCTGAGTGCTTTGTTAAGATGCAAAATGAGGCTAAATACTAAAAATATTAATAACTAGAGGCATATAACACTCAGAGAGTGCAAACCTCAGCCGATCCCACCCTAAAGTATCATTTATTGATAATATCGGCAATGAATTATATTATTATTTGTTACTGAGTGTATGCGTATATTTTTTAGTTCTTCAAAATATAAATGATAAATTTACAATCATTTTGTAAGTACACTTCGAATCCTCGTTCTCCCATCCTCTCATTTCCATTTTTCCTATATGATTCAGTTTTATAATGGATAACATGTGTCAATTGCTTTTATAAGAACAAATACATGTTTCGTTTAGGCGAAAAATCGAATTTATGATCCTAAGAGATTGAGATAATTTTGAGTTGAATTGAAAAGTTTCTGAAACAGAATTGCACCCGACAAGATATAAATAGGCGTTATAGCGTTAAAATTAGTCTATCGAACCTAGGATCTTATCAATGAAGTAGACCAAAATGACCATCCCCTCTCGGGATTCGAACCTGCACCCCCAACATTGAGAGATGAACTTGTCTTAGTGCACACGGCTATCGGGCTCCCTGTTTCCGTGCTTATTATTTGTGGACCATATAGACTGTATTCTAAAATGACCATCCACCTTCTCATAACTGCCCTTACGGCAATGATACCTAAAAATCAAACATGACTTTCTCATGCTTTTTTTTAGCAATTTCATCTGATGATTCAATAGTATTAGAAAAAACATAAGTATTATTAAGGCTGTATTGGTTTTGATTATTGTCCATTATAATAACATTATTATTTCCTTCGAGATTTTTTTCGTTTTAAAGTTCTTCTATTAGATATTTTATTCTTCAAATGTTCCGGTAACCCCAGAATCCAAGGGACCGTTCCATAAATCAGAGTTTATTTAACTTTTGTTCAATTATATTGACCTCCTTAAAGTACTGCGAGCAAATCCATGACCATTGGTAGAAGTCCAATTTTGTCAATGGCAGTTTATAAACTACTTCCTTAAGATGTCAGTATCTTTTGGAAATCTGAAAGAACGCAATAATAAATTTTCCATTATACAAATTGTAAAACTTCCTTCTATTTTTATAGTTATTTTATAATATTTATAAGATTTACGCAAAAATATTTTTTTTCTTAAGAGATATACTTCATTCTAATGTTCTAGAAGGATTCCTCTCATGATTTTTCGAAAATGTTGGATATGTCGAACGATATTCTATGCATTTTTAATCTACAAGATGAAACTATGATTTATATGTATATTAGACTTGTATTTTTTTTTTGTTGCCTATATGGTCGATAGAATTGTATCCACAGGATACAATCAAATATTATAGCATTAATTTTTAAGAATATAAATTTAACTCTTACGACATACATGCATAGCTCTATATTATTATAGCTCCGATTACTTTAACACAACAGAGTTGTCTCGCTGAAGGCCTCCATTGTGGTGGCAGTGGCAAGCATGAACAGGAAGCACCTTGTCAACGCCTGCACGAGGTTCCGGTCCAGGCTGGAGGCGGTCATAGAGGCTGACGGGGGATGGTTTGAGTAAAAGTCAAAATGGATCCCTTGAACAACATTTGTGAAAAGAATTCTTGCCAACTTGTTTTGTTAATAAAATATAAGAAAATATATATTGATTACATTTTCCCGATTGTAGCTCTGCACCCTGTATATATATATATATCTATATATATATATATATATATATATATATATAATTATATATATATATATATAATATATATATATATCTATATATATATATATATATATATATATATATATATATATATAATATATATATATATGTGTGGTCATGACTTATAAGATACTTCTTGAGATCTTATAAGTCAACCGGATCATCCAAATCCCCTCTCCTAAGTTCTTTGTATTTGTGTATATAAACATTAATAAAGTAGTCTTCGTCAAGACCTTACATGGCGCAGTCGGCAGTTCTTTATTAATATGTCAGTGAATTATTCCGTGCGCCAATATGGCGGATTAAAGAGCGCCGTGACACGGAATATCAAAGTCTGCGATGCATTGGTCAACAAATTCGGGGCTCGAGAAATAAAGACACTATCAAAAAGTGAGAGTGAATATTTTAATACTTCAATAGTAAAAATGCGTGAATCATTCACTGCATTGGAGGGTGCATTCTGTCTTGTGGACGTGTGGACCGAGGAGGAGTCATTGAAGGAAACTTTGATTTTGGAGGAATTCGGAAAAAAGGTAATGGAATTGAATTTGTCCTTCTGCTCCTTGGATTCTGAATCTCCGGGGGTTTCCTCAGTTCCTCCAAAAGGACTTCTTCGAGTGAATGAGTCCTTAAAGCCTCCTCGTCTCCTGATGGACTCTTCTCTGGCCGAATTTCGTTCCTGGAAACAAGGATTTGATTGTTTCTATAAGTCAAACAATATGGACACTATAGAGATAAGTGAACAACGCGGTTACTTACACACATGCCTTGATTTGTTACTCCAACAACTTCTTTCCACAAAAGTCCACAATCACACTCCAATCTTCGGTGAGGACGGTTGCATTGAAGAGATAAGAAATATTTTCCTTCGAAGAACACCGATGATCAAGAGGAGATATAATTTCTTCAATTGCAACCAAAATCCTGGAGAAACGTTTTCTGAATGGTATTTACGCCTACAATTAGAGGGACAAGAAGCAGAGCTCGAAAATATTAATGTGGATTATCTATATACATTAAGAATAATTACCGGTATAGAAGACAAGCAACTTCGTGAGGAGTTTCTCCGGAAAGAAGAACCCACCCGAGAGGAGTTGGTCAGGATTGCGACTTCGTGGGAATCAGCTGAATGTGTCCGGGATACTCTTGACGGGCAAAGCATCTCTGTAAATAAACTGTCCACCTACAAGAAAAATAAGAGACACAATTTCACTAAGTCTGATGTCCATAAATCAAATAAAAGTCAGTCTTCTCTATGCTTTAGCTGTGGAGAAAGTGACCATATTCGTCCCTCGTGCCCTTTCAGAAATAATACGTGTACGATTTGTCTAAGGATTGGGCATATTCATTCAATTTGTCATCGTCTCAAAACTAACAATCCAGAGTCCAACCCACAGACTTCAAAAAGATATTCCAACACCCGCTCAATACATATATCAGGCATCTACGTGAATAACACATGGTCTTCAAACCATTCGACTCCTCGGGTGTCACTCAGGATTTACCCAAATGAGGGAAGAGCATTTCACATGAACGCACTTCCAGACACAGGAGCACATGAGTCCCTCATCTCGAAAGACTTGGTGGACCGCTACGGGCTCAAAATAAATACGACAGACTTAGTCAATATACGAGCTGCTAATAAAACTGGACTTGCCTGCTATGGTTCTACCCAATTCATCATCTCCCTCGAAGAAAATTTGGAAAAGAAGACGTCTGTTTTAGCCTATGTCACTCCAGACCTTGAAGACGAATTATTAGTGTCCTGGCATGCCTTGATTGGACTTGAGATCATCTCTAAGGATTTTCCTCGACTTCAAAAACATCAAGTCGTCTCTAAGGTACGTGGGGTACAATTTACAGACATCTGCAATGTACAAAAGCTGGCGAAAGAATTTCCAAAAGTATTTAATAGCTCTGACAATTTGCTCCCAATGCAAGGGCAACCTATGAAATATATCTTAAAGAAAAACTTATAATCAAGCCAGTCCATATTTCCACTCCACGAACAGTCCCTTTAGCTTATCGTGAAAAACTAAAAAAGGAATTAGATTATATGGTTCGTTCAAAAATTATAGAACCTGTAGATATACCCACTGAATGGGTCAGCCCTTCACTAGTGGTCCCCAAGGCTGATGGCTCGTCAATTCGGCTCGTTGTAGATTATACAGGGCTAAATAAGTTTGTTTCTCGTCCTGAACACCCATTTCCTTCACCAAATGAACTTTCATCCCTGATACCTCCAAGTTCAAAGTTTTTTGCAACTTTGGACGCTATAAAAGGATATTGGCAAATTCCGCTGGATGAAAAGTCAAGTTATTTGACTACTTTCCTAACACCTTTCGGGAGGTTTCGTTATTGCCGTGCCCCAATGGGCCTAAATGCTTCAGGGGATGAATTTTGCCGTCGAATTGACGAGGCTTTACATGGACTTCTAGGAATTTTAAAAATTGTGGATGATATTTTAATATTTGCAGAAACTGAACCCAATTGACGCAACGTCTTCGTTGTGTGTTAGAAAGATGTCTCACCCATAATATTACGCTATCCCTTCCTAAGGCAAAAAGCGGGACTTCGGTAAAATTTGCTGGGTTCATTGTGAGCTCAAATGGAATAGCCCCTGACCCTACCAAAGCAGAAGCAATAAGCAAATTCGTAACACCAACAAATAAAACAGATCTTCGTTCATTCATGGACTAACAAACCAATTAGGAAGTTTTGTTCCTGATCTAGCTCACATTACAGAGCCTCTACGTCATTATTAAAGCAAAATAACGATTTTGTATGGTCATATGAACACGAAAATGCTTTCAAAGAAGTTAAAAAATACTCACTCTTCCTGATGGACCAGTATTGTCCCATTTTGATCCAAAGTTATCCACCACTAAAGTAGTCTTCGTCAAGACCTTACAATATATATATATATATATATATTTTAAAGCCTTGGAAAACCAGAAAATCATATATTTTAATGTTTTTAAAGAAAAGTGTTAAATTGAACAAGTCTAAAGTACATATATGTATGCACCTCCGTAATAAAAAAAATATTGTTTTCTTTAAGTAGGTCCTAAGTTCTGGATAATTAATGGCTATTAATTAAGTACGAGCACGATGGAAGAGAAGATGTTAAAGAGCTAATTTATAGGTTTTAACTGAATGTTATGATCTGTTTTTCTCGTTCTTTCAGCTGTCGATGATCTCTCTTATTGTAGTGTATAAGCACTCTATATTTCAATCTCTATGATTTATTACAGATCAACATCCATTCTATTATTTTCCATATCCCATAATATTGATACTGTTTGAAGGAGGCAGATTTTTGAGGCCATTAAAAAGACCTACAGGAAATCTCCCAAAAAAGAAGGGGATGAGGGGGAGTAACATGTGATGAATGAAAATAATCATATAACTGAGCATGTGAGTCAGGAACATGAAGATAATGAAGAAAACGGTAATGGGGAAGAACAATAACAACAACAGGACAAACTGCAAGAAGAAGATAAGAGGGACAACGTGACAGTACATACGTGACAGGCGGACGAAGCTGAAGGAAGAAAGCCAACTCAACAACGTTTTTATGGAACTTTATCTTTGTTAAAACCAAACACACCCATGGGACTTCAAGCGAAAACTTGACGCATAGACTCAGTATGACCAAATGAGGAATGTAGATGAAGACAAGTCTATGATCCAAAGCATATATGTATCTTATAATGATAGAAAATATAGTATAGCAAAATCCATTTTCGCATTTTTTTTTTTGCCTAATTGGTTCTACAGAATTGCAGTAACCGACAGGATATAAATAGGCATTATAGCATTAAACTTAGTTTATCAAACTTAGGGTCTTATCAATGAGGTAGACCAAAAATGGAGGATTCGAACTGCGCCCCAACATTGAGAGTTGAACACGCCTTAGCACACACGTCTATCGCTTTTTTTCCTATGGGTTCGATAGAATTGCATCCGACGGGATATAAATGAGCATTATAGCGAGATTCATTTGATTTTTTTTTTAGTTGAAAAAAACTTTTTTAATTATCAACTACTTAAAAACGAAAGCACGTTTTTGTATATATTAAAAAGTAGTAGGAATATCTATGCAAGTCATAGAAAAAACATTTCCTACCTCATGAAAAGGATTCAACTTCTCCTGTGAACCATACACATCGAGGTAACTTGTCAACATGTCAATAAATTTATGATAACTTTCCTAAACATGAACGAGGGAATGAGCATCTAAATGAAACAATCTCATCACTCTAAGTGGGTGTGACGATGGAGGAGAATGAAATAAAGTGATCTTTGAATTTGGACTATGTAATTTAGAAATGTATTATGCAATACATTTTTCAACAGTCTTCGAAGATTAGCCATCAATATCAGCATCAAACCTTCTAAATATCTTATGTGATCAAGAAAAGGATTTGAAGAAAATATATTGTCATCCATCAACAATGCGGCTGAGAAGAATACAATGCTAGTAAACATCACTAAATGGATTCATGATCCAATGTGCAGTCGGTAAAGGTACTAATAAAAAAATAATTGAATCCTTTTCAAAACGACAAATACGATGGACACGTAACTTTCAAGCCGGGATGACAGGACGCTGGACTGTCAAAAATTCACCAACACCAAGAAGATAATGAAGACGATCAATAACATGACGAATCAATGAGATTAATAAATAATGAAAATATAAAATACATATTATCTTTTATACTATTACAGCAAATGAGTGGCGTGATAGATGAGTCGTATGAACAACCTTTAGTAAGGATATCTTCAAAGAAGTCGAAAATACTAATGTGAGGATCATACAAAATCAACAGAATTCACCTGGGCCACATCTAAGACTTTTCATTTCATTTAGGGGAAAATGCCTGAATTGTTCGTGGTAAAACAGCCAGAAAGAAGTTGGATATCATGTTGAGCAAAGGAGACGACATATTTGTGTCCCAAGTCAGCGAAGATCAAATCTTCATTGACACAAAGACAAGCGTCGTGTACAGGATCTCTGTCTAAGGAACACCGCGAGGTTCTTGAGGACGGATGTTGATGCTGGCCGGTAATGCAGTGTCAGAATTGGCGATTATAATATCGGGAACGACGACGGACGAGCGTGATGAAAACTGTGGGCGTTTGAAACGACATTATGGAGGATGCTGGATGACATGGTGTAGGTCTTAGATCTACACGACTTAGCACTTTAAGGAGACAAATAGTTTCACAGACAGGCCTTAATCAGGACGTCAAAGGTCTGTGTGGACCAAAAAGTTGGTCGAAGGAACACGCATCATGATTCATCGACATGAATGACTATGCAATCAATAGGAAAAGCGCTCTAGGTCGGAGTTAATAGTCGTTAATGATGAGCAGAGAGGACCTTGAAGTTAAGCCCTATCACCTCAGAAACAACAGTTTCTCGTGTGGACAAGAGGCTAGAAAGATCCAAGATACTTAGAAACTGGCTCAAATCTCGTACTACAAATCTCCATAACTGGACAGACGAAAAGGTTTTCACTCTTAAAGCTACTTTCAACATCCAGAACGGCCGTCTGGCAAAATAACATCCGGCAAGTGCCTGAGAAGAAAATATAATTAAAATATATTCAAAATATTTTGAATATTTTTGATAATATAGATTTATATATAGGAAGCTATTGATAAGTGTAATTATTTAAAGAGTGTCTCAAACATAGTTGTCACCCTGATATATATATTATATATATATATATTTATATCATATATATATCTATATATATATATCTATAATCATAATATAGATATATATATATATACGGGATATATATATATATATATATTTATATATTATATATATATATATATATATATATAATATATATATATATATAGATATAATATATATATATATATTTAACACCATGTTAAAGTTAAATATACCTTTGCTTTCATATTTTATGTTGGAGAATAAGTAGGTAATATTGAGAAACTAATTTATAAAGTATAAATAAATATTTTTTTTTATTAAGTAAAATTATCGTTTTGGTACCAAAGGTCAACCCCTCACATATATACCATTTAGCATTCATTACATAAATAGGCGGGAAAACTTCATTACTTAAATTCACAAAACTTAAAGGTAGAGGGAGAAAGAGAAAAGACCCTAAAAAGTACTAGGGACGGAAGAGAGAAGAAAAAAAGGAGGGGGGCATTTTTCTTTTGAAAAAGAGGATACCTTTCAATAGTCTGTTTGTATTCAAAAGTGTAAAATATATATTTAGTTCGTGATGTTGAATTTGTGAAATAAAAGTCGACTCACTCATAGTTCTTAAGGATACGTAAGTATTATTCTCATACTAAATTAAAAGATCCAATTGACTACGCTTTTATTCAATATGTTCGTTAAATAGATAAATAAATTTTGCTGGAACTCAAAAAACTAATTTCTAACGCAATCAAAGAGTTCTTTGAATAAATGATGTAGTAGTATCACATTACTTGAAGATAACTATGAAAAAAGAACATCCCAGTTTTGTAATGGGCGAAAGAAATAAGGGAATTGTTGATTAAATACAAAAATATCTCTACATTTGCTGTCTGTCATTGCTATCGGTGTTTACACTGTTTTAAGATTGAAAAATATCCGTGTTAAAAAAAGATCACGCTTTTATAGTTATATCAATCAGCTTTTTTAATATATAGAAAAACTTGCATTTTTTTTAATCATACAATTTAAGTTTCATTAAAATGTTGGAAATTATATTGTACTCTTATAATTATTTAGTTAGAACGAATAAATATTATTATTATTATACTTTATAGTATCATGTTATACAGGGGTGTGCAGGCGAATCTATACTAAATTTGAGTACTTGTATGTCAGAAACAGTAGGGAGAAGCTTGAAACTGTATGAACTGGTTAGTATATCCTATGAACTTTGTTTAATAACAAAAAGATTGAAAATGTCATCGGAACTTGAGCGCAGAGGCGGCCTTATTGTGGCGCTCCGTTGCGGCCGTGCGCCCAAGGAGATCATCGACTTCTTCAAATTCCCCAACGCTACTGTTTACGGCATTACCAAGTCCTTCAAGGAGTCGGAGGACATCGAGGAAGGATTCCTAACCAGGAAAGAAAGACTCCAGACCGATCCCAAGTCAGGAAGAGGAGCGCCCGACTTCATTGATCGCCTCCAGACGTTGATCAATGACGATTCACGTTTTCCCATGTCGACCTGGGAAAGACTCTAAATGTGCACAGGACCACTGATCTCCATGCCATTCATGAGGACCTGAGGTGCAACAGCTACGTCCTGAGAGTCCAATTTGGTGCAAAACTGGGCTTAGAGAATCTCGCCATGTTTTGGTCAAAGGAGTTCTGGCCCCCACGCAGCCCTGACCTCAACCCCTTGCGACTACTACTGTGGCGTGTCCTTGAGAGGGACACTAACAAGCGTGCTCACAACATGTGGACTCCTTGAAAGCTCCATCATCCAGGCAGTGGTCAACTTGTCCAGGGAACAGGTGGCTCATGCTGTTGGGAGGTTCAGGCACCGTGTGGAGGCTGTTATTGTGA
>CP045902.1:5554130-5594842 GCA_013387185.1 Caligus rogercresseyi
TGATTACCAATAAAGTGCAATACTACATTTATATATTTTATAAACATGTGAACTGACCTGGATTTTCCTTCCTATTAGCATGTAAATGATATCCCTATGATCTACGTCAATCTTACTATCCTATGTTATATATATATATATATATATTATATATATATATATATATATATATTATATATATATATATATATATATATATATATATATATATATATATATATATATATATCCAAGGAGTATATATCAATCTACCTACTTACCTATCTATGAGGAGGAAGAATAATATACGCCCCAACAACCTTTATTGACGATTAGGCTCCCTCAATTCATCACTGCCGGTAGGCTTCTTCAACATGTTTCGCTCTCTGCCTCCCCACATCGGGTAGTGTGAATAATAATAATACTATTCCCAAAGAAGGGATTCTTGCGCCCTGACGCTCAAAACACACTCACTTTTTTTATACAAAGATTATTGCCCCGGTTTGTTTTGTAGAGCCTTTAGTTGAGCCTTTAAACTCCCGCTGACAGTGTTTTTTTACTCGCTCCTTTCTTCTTCCTGCATTCCCCATATTTATGTTATTTAAACCTTTTAGGTCTCAGTTATTTATTCGTCTAAATAATAAATAAATATATCATCGACTACCCAACGTCTTCCTAAGTGGATACTATCGTCATACACTTTCTGATTGATCCTTGAAAACAGGTATGGATTTTGTAATAGTCTTATAATATTTAACGCCCACGCAATTGAGTCATCAAATCACTCTTTTGCTCTTGACATATGTAACCTTGTCGTTTTGTACTTGTGCGGTATCAAGATTAAATAAATACATTTCTACCCAAAATATATATAGAAGGTCGAAAAGCCATTTATTGATGCTCCCATCAAAAGGTTTCATAAAAGAAATCATTATAAATAACGCCAATGTATTTATATATCAAGGTTGATCTAAGGCACAAGGAATAAAGGAACACTTTATAAAAATCCTTTGACGCTATCATCATGTGAATAAATTTTAGTAGTATAAGTTTTTCTTTATTCCCTTACTTCTGAAATACTTAATTAAAAATATATCGTCACAAATATATAATAAGGAAGGAAAAACTTACTAGCTCCAACCTTTTTCTGAAAATGATTGGTTAAAGAAAAGGAGCTATAAATAAACAGTTGGCACTATGAAATGAGTCACCATTTCATCATTGGCTGTTGAGATGTGAACATCACTTCAGAGATAACACTTTCATTCTTTAGATAATTAAGAGTATATTCTGATGGACCTTAATCAGTGTAATTACCGAATCATTTGAATAGAATCTTTCATATAACACTATCAATTAAATAAAAAATATAAAAAACTAGAGGTATGTATACACTCAGAGAGTGCAAACCTCCGCCGATCCCCACCAAATGAATCACTTAACGGAATAACAATCCAATCATATATGTCTACATAAGTAGGTGTGTTTGGTGAATAATGAGTGAGGAGAGAGCCATCCTAAAAAAACATCCATTGACGTCATACTAGTTATTCATCAATTCAGAAATACGTCACTGGATGTTTAAACTCCTTTCTTTTCTCCATCATGCTCTTAATATTAGCGTTATATTTTATTTAATATTAATATTAAGAGGAAGACGGGAAGAGAAATAAGTTTAAGAACCAGTGACGTAGTCCTTAGCTGATAAATCAACAATATTACGTCAATTAATATTTTTAAAGCGTTTGTTCTTTCCTACTCCCTGAATAGAGACCCCATTCCATTATTAATATTTTTAGTATTTAGCTCATTTTGCTTCTTAAATAAGCACTCAGAGATGCCAAAATTTAATCACTAGTTCCTTTGGCATTTCCAACAACTCCACTAAGTTTCATCCGAATCTGTTCCGTACTTTTTGAGTTATCCTGCTGACAAACAAACCAACAAACTAACAAACCAACAAACCAACACCAGTGAAAAAAATACCTCCTTCGGCAGAGGTAAATATTTTAAAAAGACTAAATACTTGCTCAATGGGCCTCCATCAATGCAATCTATGAATCCATTCAATTGGCTATACCAATATTACCTATTATACGGTCAATTGACACCAAAACATATCCCAGGAAATAATGTTAGTTTTGTTTCATCATACCAGACAATTAAGAGATATTGTCTTTGATGATAAAGGCCTAGAAATATAAATAAATAAATTGCCAATAGGAAAAAATACAATTATAAGTGACTTCAAGAGAACCTTCCATCCAAGCATCCTATTGACGTTTTAAGTTCTATTTTTATTAATTTTTTAAATTATATATATATATAGATATATATATATAATATATATTATATATATATATATATATATATATATATATATATATATATATATATATAATATATATATATATATATATATATATAATATATATATATATATATGTATATACTCATTGAAATGTTTTGATGCATTAAGTTATCTAGATATGTCCATTAATAAAGAAGTAAAAACCTGATCTCCATGACGTCATAAATATGTATTTGCAACTTCTGTTCACTTTATTATGATTAAAGTAAGGATTTCATTTTTTAAATTTTAATATTATTTTCTTACTCCCTATCTTTAGTTCATTTTCTATGATACAATAACTAAAACGCATCTTCAACAATGTGAAAGATTTTATTGACTGATGAAGTCAAAAGACATTTTCGCAAACAAAGAAACTAAGGGTTGTATACAAAGTTTAATATATATGGTTTATAAGTTAGCGATTTATGCTTTCTTTCGATAAAATAGTCTGATGTTTGTAAAAATACATTTGTATATAAAATTATTATAAAATACTAGTTATGCCTTAAGAAACTCTTTATAAATTATATTTTAAAAAATTGTTCCTTTATCATTATCATATTTACTCTAAAGGATTTTCATTATGGGAAATGATCAATATTTGTAATTCAAGTGGATCTAGATTATATTCATATATACGCAGTCATAAAGAAGGAAAAACAAGCCTCTGGCAGTGTCAAATTATTCATATCTACATAATTATACTGTCTTTCACATAAAAAGTGTATAAATCACTCGCATCTATTGTGTGTTTGAGGATAGGATCCAAGAGTACGAATTAAAGTCGAGTGTTGAGTCCAAGAAGGAATCGAATTAACGATCTTAGCCCATGTCAAACGCATTATATATTAATCTCTTATCCTATTCAAATTAATTCCCTTGAACTCCATAAAATGTATTATTTTATGATGGTAAACCAACTTGGAAGAAAAGAGATATACCAATTATATATATATATATTATAGTAGCAGAATATAAACAATAAATTTCTTCATTTAGAGTTTAATGATTTTAAATTTGAAATGAGCTATAAGTATAGATTTAATATCTTAAATCACAATATCAACAAAATTAATGAAAGAAAAATATATATTTTTAACAACTTTTGATTAGTTTCTGATTTCTTAATAATAACGATATGTTTTTAATAAAACAATCCCTTAGTCTTAACGTGTCAAAGTTCAACCCATCAGATTCAATAATCATAGCTTACTAATTTGAATATAATGCAATGACCTAATCCTTCTATGTACTTGAATAAATAAAACTAGAGAAGAAGAAAAAAAGCTCAAGTGATTCAATTCATATCGTGTAATATAACATCATCAAACGAATAGAATAACTATAAAGAACATGATAAAGTTGGCTGGGAAACTTGCATATTCATAATAAAATGTATACAGTATTAAACTCCGTGTCAATTAAACTTTATTTAGTAACCTCCTAAAGTAACACTTTAAAAAAATTCGTAAATAACTTTTGTGGACACACATAGTCTCATTTTGAAACCAATCAAATCCTAAAAATTGATCAATTTGCGAACAACTTTATTTTCTAAGCCTAAAATCGTTCCAGAATTCACACAAAACCGTGTTTATTTTTACTTTACTATTTTTGGATATCAACCGGTTAGAAGATTCGCTAATGAGACTGAATTGCATTGCCATGTTATATCCAAGTTCTGTTGGACTTTTAAACTTCTATTCTAACGGAACTCCGTACTAATTTTGAATATTATGTCCGTACAGTGTTCCGGGCCGTTCCAGTTCACTTTCGTCCCAGTTCATGGATTTACATACTTTATCCTCTGTCAAAAAGAGTTTTTTTACAAGCCAAAAGATTTTGGAGCAACATATGAACAAAATCATTTATATATTTTGCAATCAAGTAATGTTTTATCAATGTTGTCTTGACAACGACCCAGAAAACTTTTTAAGAAGGCTGTTTTTTTACAAAGAAGAAGTCCTTGTGTGCATGTGTGTGTAATCGGTAGGGCAATCCCCCCTAACAAAAAACAATAATATATTAAACCATGCATGTATGCTTTAAGCCAGTCCTTATTGATCTCTCCTTCATCAAACTTTTCAGATCCCCTCTAAGTGGTTAGCTGTGATATAAATATTTAAAGAGAGTGAAAAAGGAACCATGGGAGGACAAAATGGAAACTGGACGCCTACAAAGCGACGTGGTCCCATCGCAGCGGAGTTTACTGGCCCCGGACCGGCTGCCTTATCCCTACCATCGCTTTTTGGAAGTAAGATATACCGATTTTCAAGTATTATATTCTAGTTGCCTAAAGTCAAACAATACTCCCAATAAATGATATTTATTGAAAGAGAATATGGATATAGTTTTGTGGCAAATCATTTATTTTATATTGGATTCAGAAAAAAATATTACATCTAAGGACTTAAAGTGATCCTTCAGGTGGAAAAACTTTTTTTCAGACATTAAAATATGGATTAAGAAATATGCATACTTTAACCTAGTAGTTAAATACATTTTTTCAATACTTCGTCCAGAAAAAGAAAAAATGTAAGACATTATATATATATATATCAGAGCTGGGATTCGGTACCACCGATTCGGTATATCGGTAGATTTTATTATATATCTACCGAATATCGATCGGTGCGGTAGATAAGAAAGAAAGATAAATTTATTTATGTATCTGCTCTGTGACTTCTTCATATGCATTTAGTATCGAACAATTTATAAAAAGACCGTATATAATTTTTTATAATTTTTTAGAAATTATTTGAAATTTAATGCAAGTTATTTTTATATAAATCATATATGCACTCGGATTTTGAAGGAAATGGAAGGCAATAGCAACAAATTACTTCCTTAACTGTCTTTTGTTATAGGTTGTCCGATATTAAATGAGCTTTCAGCTCCGGAGTTGTTTATTTATTTTGAAAAGCTCAACTTCTTCGCACCAGGTAACAACGCTTCCAGTTTTAAATTCCGATTTACATTCGGTAGTCCCAGTTATGATATATATATATATATATATATATATATATATATATATATATATATATATATATATATACATATTTATATATATATATATATATATATATATATATATATATATATATATATATATATATATATATTATATATATATAATATATATATATATATATATATATATATATATATATATATATAATATTATATATATATATATATATATATCTATAATATATATATATATATTATATATATATATATATATATATATATATATAATATATATCTATATATATATATATATATATATAAATCTTTCAGCATTGCATGTTCAAGTCAATAATGATTCAAGCCACAGAAGCAGTCCTTAATTAGATTATCTTGAAAATAATCTTTAATTATATGATTACGAATTATGTCATTCATACAAAGGAAATAGCAATCATAATATTAAGAATAGTTAATAAAATAGGAACAGTATCTTGTCTACAATTTTCAAGTAGATGTATTCATTGCATGATCATTGAAAAATACACTTTGCGTGGACTGAGTCATCTTGTTACACTTTTTAAGCATACACAGGTAGGTATGTCATTATTTCTTCAAGACCCCTATTTAATTCATGTGCTGATCTGAAGCCTTACCGTATTACACAACTGGTATCTATCATGAAAAGTGTATTAAAATTTAATAGTTCTGAATTATGTTTGTATTTTATTTAACATAGCTCATTGATAAAATTTTGCTTTCCATTAATTAGAGCAATTTTTTTTATATGCAACAGTTCAAATTTTAAAATATGTACAGGAAAGTAAATACATATACACCTAAGAAAATACGTGAGAATAAACATAAATACATATTATAATTTAAAATTTGGTCTTAGGAGCTGAACAATACAATTTTACATGATGGACATGCTAGACTAAAGAAATACAAATTTATAAAAAAACTTATTATGATAATAACATCAAAACATTTATACTTCCTAACATGGCATGATGACATAAAGAATACACAATTTAAAAAAAGACTTATTATAAAATAAAATACAATCATATAGACTTCATAAAATGCTTTAAAATTGTTGATATAGTCTTCTGATGGATGGAGGCAAGGGACAGGAAGAATTTACTTCTTTCGGCGCCGGAGTCCAGGAATCCATTGAAAGAGAGGGTATCTTGAGGTCCAGAACATCATATCTAGCCGCAGCTGATAAAAGCACTGGTTTAATGTCCGATTCATTAATAAGATCCCAGTTGTTATTTTATTAGCGATGAGGGCCTTTGTGTTAAGAATAGCAAAATGTATTGCCTTCTCCCGTGGGGTGTTCCTATTTTTGCCCAATCCAAATAGAATTATCGCTTTGCTGTATTTGACTGAATTGTCCTTGTGTAGTCCTTTGTCATTTAGGCAAACAAACCTCTTTAACATTGCGACAGCGTGCCATTCCACAAAGGCAATTTGCGATTTAACGAGTCGTATTTGTGAGAAGTTCGTTTGGTTTGATTTTTAGACTCCTTCTTTTATTTGACACGTAATGAACAAAATGCAGTTTTTGAACTGAAAAATTTAGGTTTCATCTTAACATTAACAGACAACAATAAGAAGCTTTATATGTTGGGAAGTCAAAAGTGATTATCATAAGAAAAAAAAATGCTTATCAAAAGCGAGAAGCTGAGAAAAGCTACATTTTAGGAAGGTAAATAATGCATTTTGTGGGGACCATGGACTCATATGATGCTTATTTTTATTCTCTCCATAATCTATAAAAAAAATATCGATCACATTTCATGAGTATTAACTTCTTCATAATTTGTTAAATAAATTCATTTGATTCATATTATAATATTCAGTGCATTTTTCTTTTACGATGGCCAAAGTAATCATAAGAAGGCGCTTGAAAACTATTTGGCGCGAAGAACTTTGCGTTCATCTTCAGTCGCAACAAATGACAACATGATGTTATTATAATAAATAAAAAGCTATTTTGATTATTACCTCCGCCGAAGGAGGTATTGTTTTCACTGGCGTTTGTTGGTTTGTTAGTTTGTTGGTTTGTTGGTTTGTCAGCAGGATAACTCAAAAAGTACTGAACGGATTTGGATGAAATTTTGTGGAGTTGTTGGAAGTGCGAAAAGGAAGAAGTGATTAAATTTTGGCATCTCTGAGTGCAGAATTAAGGCGCCAAATGAGCTAAATACTACTAAATTTGCCAAGTTAGCATACTCTGCCAATAGATGACGTTTTGCTGTGAAATTGGGTGCCGGAGCGTCTTCCTCTCGGAATTTCCGTCTAGGGGAACCCTCCCCCGTCTCTCTACGCCTCCCCAGTCGTGAAAAATCCGCCTCGGAAGGCTCATGACGGCGGAGGTTTGCACTCTCTGAGTGTATATATGCCTCTAGTCTAGCTTTGTATTCATTTTTTCCTCTCCAAAACTGATTACAAAATAATTGATTCAAAATTTAACCTTTGTTCACAAAAAGAGAGTAAGTAGAGGGGTCCCCAGGGGGGAAAGTGGTTCAAAATTATTGTACGTACTCTGCCTCTTTTGTTGTTCTGAACAAAAATGATTAATAAGGGAGTGCGATAGCTCAGTGCGTTAAGGCGTCTTCAACTCTTAATATTGAGGGTGCAGGATTGAATCCTGAGAGGAGATGGTCATTTTTGGTCTACCTCATTGATAAGATCCTAGGTTCGAGTGACTTATTTTAATGATATAATGCTTATTTATATCCTGCCGGATACTAAAATTCTATCGAACCAATTAGGAACAACAACAAAAAATAGACCCATATCTTATACCCCGTTGTTTGGAATTTAATTCATTGTGTCCACTCTTTTAATGGAACGTCCTACTAGCCTTTTTAAAAATCCTTTAAACTACAATATTTATTTATAAATTGTAATATGTGCAATTTATTTGAATAAATAAACTTATATAATAAATCCGAGACGGCCTTCCGGCTAACTTTCATCCTAGTCCCTAGAAAAACGATTTTTAAACGAACACTTCCTTCCCAAGGCGCAGTTTTTCTCAACGTAAATATTATCATTTAATGAACATCATGAATCTTCAATTTTATATTATGCAAGTGAAATAGATTTGTGTCAAAAGCTTTAATGAACTAAAATCACTGTTTTATTATTATTGTGTAGCAAAATTCGTATATATATATATATATATATATATATATATATATATATATATATATATATATATATATATATATATATATATATATATATATATATATATATATAATATATATATATATATATATATATATATATATATATATATATATATATATATATATATATATATATATATATATATATATATATATATATATATATATATATATATATATATATATAAAGTACTTAGAGGGTGGCAAATACAAGATTCGACAGTTTATATTTTTAAATTAAATGAGAGAATCCAAATAAGGCCTTCTCAAACTTTGTTTTCATTTTTGACTACAATAGGAGCTAAATATTTGAATATTTTCCGACAATCTAAAATAATAAATATACTCCATGTTTTGGTCCTCTGCGCATCAAAATCAACAACTGAGCCCCCTCTCATCTTTATGTTTGATTAAATATTTAAATTGTTAAAGGATCACTTTTTGGCTACCATTTGTCGTAGAAGCACCCTTTTTCTTATGAAATGAAAAGTTTTTCTTTATATGGAGCTGTGTAAGGTTGCGGAGTCATAATGATTAGAAAAATTGCGGGAATCACTTGTAAAAAGCTATTTTCAATTTCTAATTTTGAATAACTAAGATCGAATTCCTTTGTCAGAGCAATATAAGGATAAAAAAGTAGTAACTATTTTGTTAACTTATTGTATCAAATTCATCGGGAGTCGAAGGCTTTTATAATTTCATTGAAAAATAATGGAACAAGAATGAATATTTATAGTTATATAGTAAAATCATATATTAAATGACTATAAGGAAATATGGTCAACACAGTGGATGATAAATATATTTGAATGACTCCACAAATCCAGCAGGTTATTGTGTAATCTTTTGTATATATGTATATTCGCATCTTGATCCAATTAATGAAATAAAACAAATGATTCAGTTACATATAGTTTACAAATACGAATTAATTTTCTAATATATGAATTGAATATATGTATGATATTTGTCAGATAACCAAAAATCCTAAGAAAAAATATATTTTCATGTAGTTCCAAAATTCCTTAAGGGTATACATACTTTTACCGGCAAAGCTGGGAGTAATGATTGATATGCGGTACTTCGGCAGTTCTGCTCATAGACTTTTTCAATATTTTTAAATATCAAACTAACAAATACCGATTATATGATTTCTGCCAATCGGTAGTAGTGGTTCGAAAAATGAGTACGAACCTTTTAATCATAATATTGGTATCCAAACCCCTCTCCTTCAATTACATGATTTAATGATACCATTTCAGTTGTTGCAAATCAAAAAGTTTATATTTCGAAAATTTTCAAAATGATATTGCTTAAGTTGCTTCTATTCAAAAAGTATATATTTCGAAAATTTCCAGACTGATAAACATGTTAGCACTGTGTAGTCCCATCTCAATGACACACACAAGATCTATTTTAAATCATTCAGAGACCCCTTAAATATGAATTATAATGGCTTTATGAATGTAATATTTTATTAATATTTCAGCATTTTTTCTGGCTTAAAAACATCACAACACACCACCAATGATATTCAATACACACTTTAATAACATCATTAGTTTTAACTTGCTTAACTATGTATAGAGCTTATTTCGTGGAACAAAATTATATTTATCATGCCCTCACCTCTTGAAATGATTTTATATCGTCTTTATAAGTAAAAAGAAAATGATCCCATCACTTTTCAATAATAAACTAGGCATATTACTTTGATCAATATATATGTTCTAGATTAAAAAATGATGCGTTCCTGAGTATTGAGTTTTAGTATTTTATAATGTATTTTTACTATTTGTTATACTTTTTAATCAAATGATCATCATCGGTAGTTGGGATTATATATATATATATATATATATATATATATATATATATATATATATATATATATATATATATATATATATATATATATATATTATATATATATATATATATATATATATATATATATATATATATATATATATATATATCAGGCTTGTGAACGGAACGCAAAATTGAACGGCGTTCAGCTGAACGCACGTTCAATGAACGGAACGCTGAACGGAACGCAACTTTTTTTTGAACGCTGAACATTGAACGCAAAAAAAAATAGTTTTGCGTTCAGCGTTCAATTTTTTCAAACATTTCTTGGACTTTTTTCGGAAAAAACGTCATCACTACGCAGTACTTTTTGGGAAATTCTTTTCTAAAAAAACGTCATCACTACGCAGTACTTTTTTGGGAAATTATTTTCTTAAAAAAAAACGTCATCACTACGCAGTACTTTTTGGGAAATATTTTTTAAATATTTGAACGCTGAACGCTAACGGAACGCTGAACGTAAAAACATTGAACGGAACGCTAATTTTTTTTGAACGCTGAACGGAACGCTGAACGCAAAAAAAGCTGACGCTCACAAGCCTGATAGTTATATATCTATTCGATTAAAATAGAACAGAATCATAAGCACAAGAAATGACGAGGTTTAGTTATGTTTTAAATGATATATTTCCGTAGTAAATATTTTTAGTGATGATATTATATAATTTTGATCATTTGGTTTTTGCCGCAGGTTTGTGAGCTTTCAGCTTTTTTGCGTTCAACGTTAAAAAAAATAGCGTTCCGTTCAATGTTTTTGCGTTCAGCGTTCAAATATTTAAAAACGTGACGATGGTTTTTTTATAGAAAAGAATCTCCATAAAAAGTGATGACGTTCTTTTTTTTATAGAAAAGAATTTCCCAAAAAAGTAATGAGTAGTGATGACGTTTTTATTTAGAAAAGAATTTCCAAAAAAAGTAATGCGTTGTGATGACTCTTTTTTTTTTTGAAAAGAATTTCCTAAAAAAGTCCAAGAAATGTTTGGAAAAATTGAACGCTGAACGCAAGACTCTTTTTTTGCGTTCAACGTTCAGCGTTTTAAAAAAAAAGTTGCGTTTCGTTCATGAACGTGCGTTCAGCTGAACGCCGTTCAATTTGCGTTCCGTTCACAGCCTGGTTTTGGAATATTTAAGTTAATTGGAAATGAAAACGTAGCCAATTGAGGATGCTTTACAAATAGAAAACTTTTATTTAAAGAATATATATAAATATACAGAGGCATAAAACTAATGGAAGACTCCAAAATGTCATTTCATTAGGTACTATAACATTTAGTTACTCTATATATGTAATTGCTCAAAAAATATTAATAAAGTCCGAAATTTGTAATATCACTTAAATCACCTAATCTATGAACGATGTAAAAATTAAATGATTCCAATTCCTTGATACCCTTAATTTGAAATGCTGGTAGATAACTATTTTATTTCGAATCAGAAAAAATGGCAGCTTAGAATCCCTTCATTCCAAAATATTTCAGTAGAATATTTCCGTAATGCATGATTTTGAACAAAATCAAAGCCAAATACACAAAAGCAATGCAATGTAGAAAAATATTTGCAGGACAATAAAAACCGTTCCATTAAGTAATGAAGAAAAAATAGTTACCGGATGAAGATACAATTGGTGATTTTGAACCGTGTTTTGGGTTTCTTAAGTTACGTTTGAATATGAAAAAACAAACAAGTTATTTTTCAGTTTCTCTCATCAAATAAATTGTATTGATTTATAAATCGTTGACTCAAATTTATCTCAAAAAGGTCTTATAGATAATAAGCAGATAGCTAAAACATGAATCAATTTGCTTTTTGATGTCATCAGTCTAGTTATTATATTGCTATGGTGACATGTGCAACAAAATAATACAATCCCATAGTGTGTGTCGGTGTTTAGATCATAGAACTATAATATAGAAAAAGCTCATTCCCTTCAAAAGCAGGGAAACTTTGGTCAGCTTTCGCTTGTGCCCAATATAAACAAAGTAATTTGAATCACGCATAGAGATATAAAGATATAGAGAGCTTATTCCCTTCAATAACAGAGAAACACCGTTCATCTGTATTTTGTGCACAATATAAACAAAGTAATTTGATTTACTACGTCATCGTAAGCTGATCATCGAGAAAGAAAACTTTGTTTATATTGGACACAATGAAGTATTCCTCTGAAGAATCCAATAAGTTCTATATCTTTATGGTTTAGATTTGTTTCATGTTTATTTATATGCAATATCCTTTTAATGCTTACCATGCCTAGTCATCACAATATTTTATGCCCTTTTTCAACGCCGCATTAAGTGCTATCACGCTAGGTTTTTCTATTAACGACATTTAAAGGAAGTAGGATGTTAAAATTTTACTAAGGATAACACACTCTGACTCCTTTAAGAAATACGATTGGTTGAGCAAAATGGAGCGTTAATTTTAATGAAAAAGCAGTTGACATTTTGAAATAAATATAAATTTAAATCGTGGCATTCAATCTGAACTTTAAAAGGGATTCGAAGGAGGTGTACAAATATAAAAATATTAAAAAGTACATCATTTGTCCATTGTCCTAATAACTTTGGATTAACACAATTTTAAATACGGGGAAGAATGTCTTGAGACACATTTCTTTTAATAAAATAAAATGAGTAAGGGAAACAATGTCTTGATAAACATTTCTTCTTATGATGTTCTATATAAAAAGACAGGCGCCAATGGAATATATGTCGAACGCGAGTGGATTTTAAGGCCGATAGACTACTGACAGTTTTTTAACCCTAGTCGATTAATCTCTCGATAGTCGCTCTTTCATTATTTATGATAAGTTGAAAAGCTAGGTAATATAAATAAATAACTCTACATGTTACATATAAAAAACAACTTGATGTTACAATATATTAGATCTATGAAGTCTCACTCTTCAGTTCTGTCTGACGCTATCTTTCTCCCACAATGGAGAACTAACTAGTACACTGATATTTAGCAGTACTATGTGTTGCTTCGGCACTCTATATTGTAGCACGAAGGAGGAGGAGAATGACGACTCAAGCAGTGGTTTAGAAAGAGTGTATTTATTTGTCTCTTGATTGTCCCTTATATAGCTTCCGGCCACGGAGATATAAAGACATAGAGAGCTTATTGGTTTCTTCAGAGAAGTACATCATTGTGCCCAATATAAACTATCAACTTACGATGACGTAGTACAAATTATTGTGTTTATATTGGGCACAAATACAGTTGAACCATGTTTTTCTGCCATTGAAGGCAATCAGCTCTCTATATTTTTATATCTCTATGGTGTGTACCTTAAGTCTCTTAGACCATAGAGATAATTAAGTGAATAGAGAGCTTATTGGATTATTCAGAGGAATACGTTTTTTTGCCCAACATAAACAAATCTTTCTATCTCTATGATCAACTTACGATGACGTAGTACAAATTGCTTTGTTTATATTGGACACAAAAATACAGCTCCTAAGGATTTTAGAGTCAACAGGATCACACAGATTAAAGCGTTAAAGAAAAGTAGCGCATGCAAGGAAAAAGTAAACAAAAGAATTGGCCAAAATTTTGGTTATTTTCTTTAACATTAGATGTCGCTGGTCCATGAAATTACGTCACAATCCTATTTAAAACTGGTTTAAAGGGATTAAGTTTGAAATATATCAAAATAAAACGTCTCCAAATATAAATAATAAAAGGACTTTGTTATTATTTTCTAGCATCAAAGCGCCCTTTACGGACTAAAGAAGAATTAAAATTTTGGCCAATTCCTTTTGGGGGAAAAGGAAGAATTTTATGTATGCATGCGCTACTTTACTTAACGCTTTAATACAGATATCCTCTCCTCAGTATATGTATATTTTAGATAGAAATATAAAGACATAGAAAGCTTATTAGATTCTTCAAAGAATACGTCATATTGCCCAATATAAACAAATCTTTCTATCTCTATGATGAACTAACGATAACTTGTACAAATTACTTTGTTTATATTGAGCACAGGCGACAGCTGAACGATGTTTCTCTACTATTGAAGGGAATAAGCTCTCTTTATCTTTATATCTCTATGCTGTCGGCAGTCAAGAGTACTTAAATTAAGAACCTGCTGAGGTGTGAGATAAGAAGTGACAGATTGACTTGCAGTTAGGAAATAGGTCAATCCGCTACATATTCTCTATGATAGCAACTCACTTTTTTCCTTTTTTAAATGATTAGATTTTTATAATAAATATGATACAAAAAAACAAATTGTTAAATAAATCATTCTCATAATTATATATTTTTCTTACCATAGATCCTAATATCAAGCAGTCCAGCAAGTCTCGAGCTCCATCCTATACATTTGGAAGTCGGTAAGACATTTCTTACAACATATATATCAATAAATTTAAGTCCTATCTATTATGGTTCATGTCATTGTTTATTTTTATTCATATTAGATATAAGAGGAAAATATCTTCCAATACACCAGCGCCTAATTCCTATAACACATCAAGATTGAGCCAGCGTGGTAAGTAAGGGTCAAAATCCATTATCAGCTAAAAATTACCTCAAAAGAAAATGAAGAATTGTTTGCCAGGTTTTCTTTCTTTCTTTTTTCTTATTATTTTTTGTTATCTAAAGAGACTGAGAGGTACAATTTCGAAAATGGCATTGCTTATGAAATGTTTAAATCAATGTATTCACTTGTTAGGTCTACACAAATGATAAATAACCTCATCAATATAAACTGATAAATTCTTAGAATGAATATATGTTAAGAAATTTTGAGTTTCTTCTCAGCACATAAAACAATACATAAAACCACCTTCAGTATTAATGGCAGTGAAACTTTTTGAATAGCGTTTTCATTACCTCCGCCGAAGGAGGTATTGTTTTCACTGGGGTTGGTTTGTTGGTTGGTTGGTTGTTTGTCAGCAGGATAACTCAAAAGTACGAAACGGATTCGGATGAAACTTTGTGGAGTTGTTGGAAATGCCAAAAGAAACAAGTGATTAAATTTTGGCATCTCTGAGTGCAGAAGTGAGATGCAAAATGAGCTAAATACTAATAAATATTTCAAGTTAGCCTACTCTGCCAATGGATGTCGCTGTGCTGTGAAATCGGGTGCCGGGAGCGTCTTCCTCTTGGAATTTCTGTCGAGGGGAACCCTCTCCCGTCCCTCTACGTCGCCCCAGTCGTGAAAAATCCGCCTCGGAAGGCTCATAAGGACCCCGTGACGGCGGAGGTTTGCACTCTCTGAGTATATATATGCCTCTAGTTTATATATTTGAATAAAACATAAGTTTTTAATCAATATAATATTTGTGACATCACCACTCAGACTATGTATATTCATACATTTAACTCATACTTATCCATTCATTCAAATACGTTTCTTCTGTCAATCTGAAGTTCAAACAGACGTTGGTGATTATATTGTTCTGATGTTCCAAAGACTTCAATACAATACAAAGAGTACATCCAAATTTCACAGTGCGCCGGTCTTTCTTAGCATTGAATAAAATATCGTCATGAAATAAAAATGTAATTTATTTATATTTTGAAACGTCATAACAAACGGGCTTTTTGGTTGTCTTTAATATACGTCCCCTGTCCATATACATACCTTAGTTTCAACCATAGATATAAAGATATAAAGTTGTTTTTCCTTCAGTAGCAGAGAAACATCGTTCAGCTGTCTCCTGTGCCCAATATAAACAAAGTAATTTGATCTACGTCATAGTAAGCTGATCATACTGATATTTCAAATGTTAAGTACCAAAAGAATCTCTTAGTCTCTTTATAGACATTTGTATATCTTTAATTTGTTATATTTATTTTTTTATTTATAATTATTTTCATCAGCGTTTTTTTTTCGACCCTTCTCAATCCATTAACAGGAAAATATCATGTAGAGGGCAAAACTATGGCGCGCCGACCCAAAAACAAAATCCCTGAGCTTTTACCCGATCCCGGGACCTACGACGTTATTCGTTCATATAAATCATACGATCATTCCTCTCCAAAATACACTTTTGGTTCAAGAAGTAAATATGAACACGGATTTCTAACTCCTTCTCCTATGGATTACGAACCAGAAAAATGTGACAGATTAATGGATGGTATCCCAAAGTACAGTTTCGGAACAAAAATCCATTACAGTCCAGGCTCTTGCTCCCCTGCGCCTGGAACATACGATCCAAAACTACCCCTGGAATCTCCAAGGTACACCTTTGGTCAAAAGATGAACCACAAACTTGATAACCGCCTTCCAGGTCCCGCAGCATATGAACCGAAACTTTTAGATACAACAATCAAACATACAATAAGGATAAAATCCGATTCTAAGCAAGAGAGCTGTGCACCACCCCCAGGAACATATGACCCAAAATATATGGATCACAAGCCCCAATATACCTTTGGCCATAAAACTGAGTTAAAATATGGAACCGATTCACCCGCTCCTGGGACATATGATCCAAAGACGTGGGATAAGTCGCCAAAATATACGATGGGCATGAGATACGAATCAAAAAGAGAAACAGATGTCCCTGGACCAGGAGCGTATGACCCATCTGACATCCATCAATCACCAATGATCACCTTTGGAGAAAGACACGACATGAGAAATTTTACTTGTGCACCAGCGCCCGGAACATACGATCCAAAAGATTTGCATTACGCACCAAGGTATACGTTTGGATATAAACAGATATTAAACATGACACCTTCACACCGGCCCCTGGTACATATGATCCAAAAGACACAGACAATGCACCTAAATATACCTTTGGAATGAAGCCAAATATCAGGCATGAGAGCGACACACCAGCCCCAGGCACATATGATCCAAAAGACATTGAAAATGCACCAAAATACTCGTTTGGGCTAAAAACAGAGATCAAAAATGACAGAATCGCACCGGCTCCAGGTACATATGATCCGAAAGACATGGATAACACACCAAAATATACCTTCGGATTGAAAACAGAAATCAAGCACAGCAGTGTTGCACCAGCACCTGGAACTTATGATCCTAAAGATGTTGACAACGCACCAAAATATACATTCGGACTAAAACCAGAAATCAAGCATGACAGCGTGGCACCAGCTCCTGGTACATATGATCCAAAGGATGCTGACAATGCGCCTAAATACACATTTGGATTGAAGCCAGAAATCAAGCATGACAGTGTTGCACCAGCACCTGGAACTTATGATCCAAAGGATTCCGACAACGCACCAAAGTATACTTTTGGAATAAAACCAGAAATCAAGCATGACAGCGTGGCACCAGCTCCTGGTACATATGATCCAAAGGATGCTGACAATACGCCTAAATACACATTTGGATTGAACCAGAAATCAAGCATGACAGCGTGGCACCAGCTCCTGGTACATATGATCCAAAGGATTCCGACAACGCACCAAAGTACACATTCGGACTAAAACCAGAAATCAACATGACAGCGTGGCACCAGCTCCTGTACATATGATCCAAAAGATGCCGACAACGCACCAAAGTACACTTTTGGACTAAAACCAGATATAAAACACGACAGAATTGCACCTGCTCCTGGGACATATGATCCAAAGGATGTCGACAACGCACCTAAGTATACATTTGGGCTGAAACCAGATATCAAGCACAATAGTGTGGCACCAGCTCCTGGTACATATGATCCAAAGGATTCCGACAACGCACCAAAGTATACTTTTGGAATAAAACCAGAAATCAAGCATGACAGCGTGGCACCAGCTCCTGGTACATATGATCCAAAGGATGTCGACAACGCTCCAAAGTACACTTTCGGACTAAAACCAGATATAAAACACGACAGTATTGCACCTGCTCCTGGACATATGATCCAAAGGATGTCGACAACGCCCCTAAGTATACATTTGGGCTGAAACCAGATATCAAGCACGATAGTGTGGCACCAGCTCCTGGTACATATGATCCAAAGGATTCCGACAACGCACCAAAGTATACTTTGGAATAAAACCAGAAATCAAGCATGACAGCGTGGCACCAGCTCCTGGTACATATGATCCAAAGGATGCCGACAACGCTCCAAAGTACACTTTCGGACTAAAACCAGATATAAAACACGACAGTATTGCACCTGCTCCTGGGACATATGATCCAAAGGATCGACAACGCCCCTAAGTATACATTTGGGCTGAAACCAGATATCAAGCACGATAGTGTGGCACCAGCTCCTGGTACATATGATCCAAAGGATGCTGACAATACGCCTAAATACACATTTGGATTGAAACCAGAAATCAAGCATGACAGCGTGGCACCAGCTCCTGGTACATATGATCCAAAAGATGCCGACAACGCACCAAAGTACACATTCGGACTAAAACCAGAAATCAAGCATGACAGCGTGGCACCAGCTCCTGGTACTATGATCCAAAAGATGCCGACAACGCACCAAAGTACACTTTTGGACTAAAACCAGATATAAAACACGACAGAATTGCACCTGCTCCTGGACATATGATCCAAAGGATGTCGACAACGCACCTAAGTATACATTTGGGCTGAAACCAGATATCAGCACATAGTGTGGCACCAGCTCCTGGTACATATGATCCAAAGGATTCCGACAACGCACCAAAGTATACTTTTGGAATAAAACCAGAAATCAAGCATGACAGCGTGGCACCAGCTCCTGGTACATATGATCCAAAGGATGTCGACAACGCTCCAAAGTACACTTTCGGACTAAAACCAGATATAAAACACGACAGTATTGCACCTGCTCCTGGGACATATGATCCAAAGGATGTCGACAACGCCCCTAAGTATACATTTGGCTGAAACCAGATATCAAGCACGATAGTGTGGCACCAGCTCCTGGTACATATGATCCAAAGGATTCCGACAACGCACCAAAGTATACTTTTGGAATAAAACCAGAAATCAAACATGACAGCGTGGCACCAGCTCCTGGTACATATGATCCAAAGGATGCCGACAACGCTCCAAAGTACACTTTCGGACTAAAACCAGATATAAAACACGACAGTATTGCACCTGCTCCTGGGACATATGATCCAAAGGATGTCGACAACGCCCCTAAGTATACATTTGGGCTGAAACCAGATATCAAGCACGATAGTGTGGCACCAGCTCCTGGTACATATGATCCAAAGGATGTCGACAACGCCCCTAAGTATACATTTGGGCTGAAACCAGATATCAAGCACGACAGTGTTGCACCAGCTCCTGGTACCTATGATCCAAAGGATGCAGACAATGCGCCTAAATACACATTTGGATTGAAGCCAGAAATCAAGCATGACAGCGTGGCACCAGCTCCTGGTACATATGATCCAAAAGATGCCGACAACGCACCAAAATATACATTCGGACTAAAACCAGAAATCAAGCATGACAGCGTGGCACCAGCTCCTGGTACATATGATCCAAAGGATGCTGACAATGCGCCTAAATACACATTTGGATTGAAGCCAGAAATCAAGCATGACAGTGTTGCACCAGCTCCTGGTACATATGATCCAAAGGATTCCGACAACGCACCAAAGTACACTTTGGAATAAACCAGAAATAAGCATGACAGCGTGGCACCAGCTCCTGGTACATATGATCCAAAGGATGCTGACAATGCGCCAAATACACATTTGGATGAAGCCAGAAATCAAGCATGACAGCGTGGCACCAGCTCCTGGTACATATGATCCAAAAGATGCCGACAACGCACCAAAGTACACATTCGGACTAAACCAGAAATCAAGCATGACAGCGTGGCACCAGCTCCTGGTACATATGATCCAAAAGATGCCGACAATCACCAAAGTACACTTTTGGACTAAAACCAGATATAAAACACGACAGTGTTGCACCAGCTCCAGGCACTTATGATCCTAAGGATGCAGACAACGCACCAAAATATACATTCGGGATGAAGCCGGAGATCAAACATGATACTGGGGCACCTGCTCCTGGAACATATGACCCAAAAGATACAGATGATTCACCAAAGTATACATTCGGGATGAAGCCAGAGATCAAACATGATAGTCGGGCACCAGCTCCTGGAACATATGACCCAAAAGATACAGATGATTCACCAAAGTATACATTCGGGTTGAAGCCAGAGATTAAACACGACAGTGTTGCACCAGCTCCCGGCACTTATGATCCAAAGATGCAGATGATGCACCAAAGTATACCTTTGGTCTGAAGCCAGAGATCAAACATGACAGCGTGGCACCTGCTCCCGGAACATATGACCCAAAAGATGCCGACAACGCACCAAAGTATACATTCGGTCTGAAGCCAGAGATCAAACATGAAAGTGTTGCACCAGCTCCGGGTACTTACGATCCTAAAGATAACGACAACGCACCAAAGTATACATTTGGTTTGAAGCCAGAGATCAAGCACGACAGCGTGGCACCTGCTCCAGGCACATACAATCCAAGGATGTGGATAACGCACCAAAGTATACATTTCGGGGTAAAGCCAGAGATCAAACACGACAGTGTAGCACCAGCTCCAGGCACATATGATCCAAAGATGCCGATGATGCACCAAAGTATACCTTCGGTCTGAAGCCAGAGATCAAACATGACAGTGTTGCACCAGCTCCAGGCACTTACGATCCAAAGGATGCAGACAACGCACCAAAATATACATTTGGGCTAAAACCAGAGATCAAACATGATAGTCGGGCACCTGCTCCAGGAACTTATGACCCAAAAGATGCCGATGATTCACCAAATATACATTTGGGTGAAGCCAGAGATCAAACACGACATTGTTTCACCAGCTCCAGGCACTTATGATCCAAAAGATGTTGATGATGCACCGAAGTATACATTCGGTCAAAAGCCAGAGATTAAGCATGACAGTGTTGCACCAGCTCCAGGTACCTACGATCCTAAAGATAACGACAACGCACCAAAGTATACATTTGGTTTGAAGCCAGAGATCAAGCACGACAGCGTGGCACCTGCTCCAGGCACTTACGATCCAAAAGATGCCGACAATGCACCAAATATACATTTGGGTTGAAGCCAGAGATCAAACACGACAGCGTTTCACCTGCTCCAGGAACATATGATCCAAAAGATGTTGACATGCACCAAAGTATACATTCGGTCTGAAGCCAGAAATTAAACATGACAGTGTTGCACCAGCTCCAGGCACTTACGATCCAAAGATAACGACAATGCACCAAAGTATACATTTGGTTTAAAGCCAGAGATCAAACACGACAGCGTGGCACCTGCTCCAGGCACTTACAATCCAAAGGATGTGGATAATGCACCAAAGTATACATTTGGGTTAAGCCAGAGATCAAACACGATAGCGTAGCACCTGCTCCTGAACATATGATCCAAAAGATACGGATGATGCACCAAAGTATACCTTCGGTCTGAAGCCAGAGATAAACATGACAGTGTTGCTCCAGCTCCGGGCACTTACAATCCTAAGGATGTGGACAATGCACCAAAGTATACATTTGGGATAAAGCCAGAGATCAAACACGATAGCGTAGCACCTGCTCCCGGAACATATGATCCAAAAGATGCAGATGATTCACCAAAGTATACCTTCGGGTTGAAGCCAGAGATCAAACATGACATTGTTTCACCAGCTCCAGGCACTTATGATCCAAAGGATGCCGACAATGCGCCAAATACACTTTTGGACTAAAGCCAGAGATCAAACATGAAAGTGTTGCACCTGCTCCAGGCACTTATGATCCAAAGGATGCAGACAATTCACCAAAATATACATTGGGTTAAGCCAGAGATCAAACATGATAGTGTAGCACCTGCTCCTGGAACATATGATCCAAAAGATACGGATGATGCACCAAAGTATACTTCGGTCTGAAGCCAGAGATCAAACATGACAGTGTTGCACCAGCTCCAGGCACTTACGATCCAAAAGATGCCGACAACACCGAAGTATACATTTGGTTTGAAGCCAGAGATCAAGCATGACAGCGTGGCACCTGCTCCAGGCACTTACGATCCAAAGGATGTCGATGATTCACCAAAGTATACATTCGGGTTAAAGCCAGAGATCAAACACGATAGCGTAGCACCTGCTCCTGGAACATATGATCCAAAAGATACGGATGATGCACCAAAGTATACCTTCGGTCTGAAGCCAGAGATCAAACATGACAGTGTTGCTCCAGCTCCAGGCACTTACGATCCAAAAGATGCCGACAATGCACCGAAGTATACATTCGGACTTAAACCAGAAATCAAACACGATAGTGTGACACCCGCTCCTGGAACATATGACCCAAAAGATACAGATGATTCACCAAAGTATACATTCGGGTTGAAGCCAGAGATTAAACACGACAGTGTTGCACCAGCTCCAGGCACTTACGATCCTAAAGATGCCGACAACACACCAAAGTATACATTTGGTTTGAAGCCAGAGATCAAGCATGACAGCGTGGCACCTGCTCCAGGCACTTACGATCCAAAGGATGTCGATGATTCACCAATGTATACATTCGGTTAAAGCAGAGATCAAACACGATAGCGTAGCACCTGCTCCTGGAACATATGATCCAAAGATACGGATGATGCACCAAAGTATACCTTCGGTCTGAAGCCAGATATCAAACATGACAGTGTTGCTCCAGCTCCAGGCACTTACGATCCAAAAGACGCCGACAATGCACCTAAATATACATTTGGGTTGAAGCCGGAGATCAAACACGACATTGTTTCACCAGCTCCAGGCACTTATGATCCAAAGGATGCCGACAATGCGCCTAAATACACTTTCGGACTAAAACCAGAAATAAAACACGAAAGTGTTGCACCAGCTCCAGGCACTTATGATCCTAAGGATGCAGACAACGCGCCAAAATATACATTTGGCCTCAAACCAGACATCAAGCACGATAGTGTGGCACCAGCGCCTGGAACATATGATCCAAAAGATACAGATGATGCACCGAAGTATACTTTCGGACTGAAGCCAGAGATTAAGCATGATAGTGTTGCCCCAGCTCCTGGTACCTATGATCCAAAAGATACAGATGATGCACCGAAGTATACCTTCGGGTTGAAGACAGAGATCAAGCATTACAGCGTGGCACCTGCTCCCGGACATACGATCCAAAGATACAGATGATTCACCGAAGTATACCTTTGGGTTGAAGACAGAAATCAAGCATGACAGTGTTGCTCCAGCTCCAGGCACTTACGATCCTAGAAATGCCGACAACGCACCAAAGTATACATTTGGATTGAAGCCAGAAATCAAGCACGATAGTTTAGCACCTGCTCCGGGAACATATGATCCTAAAGATGCAGATGATGCTCCGAAGTATACCTTCGGTCTGAAGCCAGAGATCAAACACGATAGTGTTGCACCAGCTCCTGGTACCTATGATCCAAAGGATGTTGATAACGCACCAAGATATACATTTGGGCTGAAGCCAGAGATCAAGCATGACAGCGTGACACCCGCTCCTGGAACATATGATCCAAAAGATGTTGACAACGCACCTAAATATACATTTGGTTTAAAGCCAGAAATAAAGCACGACAGTTCTGCTCCTGCACCTGGAAGTTACGACCCGAAAGATGCTGACAATGCACCCAAATATACATTTGGATTGAAGCCCGAGATAAAACAATATCTTTCTTCGCCTGCTCCTGGAACCTACAATCCAAGTGATCATGACTCTGGGCCTATATATTCCTTTGGAATGAGGCCGGTTATATCTAGTGAAAGTGATTCTCCTGCCCCAGGAACCTACTTTTTGAAGTTTCCCGATGATTCTCGCAAAATTTCTTTTGGTCTTAAAATTGAGGAGCCAGATAATTCAACGTACCTGGTCCTGGGACGTATCGACCAGAAGATTGTTAGTATTTATTATTTATAAAAGCATAAACTAACACATTGGTTCTCTGTATTCTCTTCAGTACGTTTTAACATCATCTGTATTTGTCTTTTATATGTTGTTATGAAAACTAATTTTCTTCCTGATTTATCATTGTTTTGTCATATACGTTTGTTTGGTCAGTAATTGGTTTTGGGTCTTCTCCTCTATATTTGTTACTTATTTGGTGGTTGATTTATTTTATTCTATATTTTCCAACCTGACATTGTATTTTTTATAGGCAAGGATGATGTCAAAGCTCCTTCATTACATACAAAGCCATCGGATCCTAAGCCGTTTATAACTCCATCTCCAGCAGCTTATAATCCAGAAGATGCTATGGACGATACGAGAACAACAGCTCCAAATATTCATTTGGGGTCAAACAGTTGTTTCCAATCTTCCGATGTTCCAGGTGAGTTTTCTTCTCTTCTTTTTTTTGCAACTCAGACATCCTATAATTTATATCTTTTTTGAAGCTCCAAATGCCTACGCACTACCGGAACAAAGACTTAATCCCAGTTATAGTATATCTGGAAGACACAAGGAATGAAAAACTATATCACGCCTTCACCAGGAGCTTATGATGTACCAGATCCAAACAATTTCAAATCAAAGTCTCCAGCTTACTCTTTAGGCACTCGCTTTGAAACGCCTTCTGGTCAAAGTCATGTCCAGGTCCTGGGGCTTATACTCCTGAAAAGGTTCGTTGTTGACTAATATGTAAAAAAATCTTTCAGAATATATATATATATATATATATATATACATATATATAGGTATATATCAGGAAACGACCGGTACCCGACCCGGCTGTTTTTTTAGCGTCCCGGCCCGGTATTCCGGTTTTTAGACACCGGGCCGGGACTTAAATATTTTCTTTCGTTTGTCATTCATAAAGTGACGACGTTGCTTTTAGAAAGGAATTTTCGAAATATTATTTTCTAAAAAAAAACGTCGTCACGAAATTGTTTTCTAAAAGAACGTCGTTACTTCAGAATGTCGAAGGAACGAAAATATATATTAAGTCCCGGCCCAGCTTGAAAAATTTAAGTGCCGGCGAAAAAAGGTGTCCCGGTCGTTTCCTGATATATACTATATATTTCTTGATATATATATATAGACTATTTTTTAAAGAAAATGAATGAATTGAAAACTGCGAATATACCGTTTTACTATCCCAGATTTGCGCTTATCGTTGTTGTTGAACCCGGAACCATTAAAAATCATTGTATTTAATGTGTTAAATTGGTTAATAATATGGTCCGACTTGAGGAACTAAAAGAATAAAAAAATGTAAAATATTAATTGACTTCATTACTTAATTTTGTACTTTTTTCTCTTTTTCTATCCTTTATAGTAATTGGATATGTAATGAAAAAATGGCCACTGTTTTCCGCATATATATGTTATGTTCAATACATTTATGTAACAAGCAATAAAATATCAATTTAGTTTATTAATAACATAGATTTGTATTTAAGAATGTTTAGTATCAGGTTATTCAGTCAGCTAAGAATATAAACAAAATAAAAAGTTTAATGAAACGCTCTATAATAAAAAAGAAAGAATCACTAGAATGATGGGCATCACATGGTTTTTTGTTTCAAATCCTTTCGTTTTAAAAGTTTACTTTTAACACTTCCTTCGTGAGGAAACTTAGGTGGCTGAAATGTTGTGTTTTATCTTTCTTTCCTATATTTGTTTTAATTAAGTTATTTAAGGTGAAATGTTTATTTGTACTCTTTTATATATAAACTGGGAATTTTATAAAAACTTAATCATTCGATTTCAATTATTTCTCTTTCACACGCTGCTTCATGATTTGTAGTTTAATCACAAATCTCAGGATCCTCCAATGTACAGTTTTGGTGTAAAGCACTCAAGCTATATCTACGGCGCCCTTCCCCTTCCAGGAGAGGAGACTCGTCCTCTTCCTTACTAACATCATTCTCCCAACCTCCCACACAAACCTACTCAATGCCTCTAACAAGTTTTCCTTTCCCTCAGGTGGACGCACTTCTTCATTCATCACCAAAAATCTCCTTCGGTATCCGACATTCTCCTTACATTACCATGCTTAAGGCGACAACTATGTCCTACCTACACAGACAGTGTTGAGGAGGAACCCTACAGGTCTTCTTCTACTTCATTTGACGGAGCCTCTAATAAGGTCACAACTACCTACAGTTATAACATTGTGAAAAATGGATCCAACAATGTTAGTAGTAATGAGTCCAGCTATATCGTTCAAGAGCCTTCCAAGAACCCAGTCATAATTCCGCAAACGACTTACATACTCAGGAATCCATCCACGCAGTCCAATATTAATGAGTCCAGCTATATCGTTCAAGAACCCTCGGGAGAACCCAGTAATATTTCGTCAACAACAACGACTTACTTACTAAGAAATCCATCATCCACGCAATCCAATATCAATGAGACAAGCTATATTGTTCAAGAACCCTCCGGAGATCATTCCAACAATGCATCTTCAACGACCTACATTCTTAGAAATCCATCATCTAAATCAAATATTAATGAGACAAGCTATATTGTTCAAGAGCCTTCAGGAGATAATTCCAGAAATGTTTCATCAACGACGACTTATGTACAAAGAAATCCATCCTCCAAATCCAATATAGATGAGACAAGCTACATTGTTCAAGAGACTTCAGGAGATCATTCCAGACATGTTTCATCAAGGACTTATGAACAAAGAAATCCATCCTCCAAATCGAATATCAATGAGACAAGCTACATGTTCAAGAGCCTTCCGGAGATCATTCCAACAATGTCTCCTCAACCACTACAGTCATACTGAGCAATCCATCTTCCAAATCCAACATTAATGAGAGAAGTTATATCGTACAAGAGCCTTCAGGAGATCATTCTAGAAATGACTCTTCCTTAACATCGACTTACATCTTGAAAGAGCCCTCCAATAAATATACTACGACTCAAGTTGTCTCGACCATTGATGGTGCATGTGATTCTAGGAGTGAAGTGATATCTGTAAGAAAGACATCTAATGATTAACTCTTTCAAGATCATCTGCCCTTGAGGCTGCCAAGGAGGTTATATCCGGAATGCTAGAGAGCTCACCTCATGCTCTTGCATCTTCTAAGAATATATCCTCTCCCGTTGTAAGTAAAAATGTTATTGAGAACAAAGAAAGTAGGCGAGGCTCATCTTCTATGACTGGATCCTCCAAAAGCGCCATTCGAACGACAAAGATTTCGTCTAATACTAAGAAAACTCAAACTCAAAGTCAACAACAGACTCCAAGACTTTGGCGGCAAATGGGAGCTCTATGGTGATTAGAAAGAGTCCCGAAGTGTCATCGTCCACGCGTCAATACATGAACTCTAAGGGCTCCTCTTCTCAAAAGAAAACAACGTCCTCTTCAAATGTCATAACGACTTCCTCAACCATGAAAGCTGCTCAAGGCGAGGGTGGCCATCGCGTGAGATCGGATACGTTCACTTGTACTAAGCGACCCGTACTCCGAGGCTCCAAAGTGGTCAACAAATCAGTTAAAGCTTAGATGATGAATTAAACATTTGTTTACTTGCTCTTAACCAATTGACACACCGTATTTATTACTCTTATTAAGGTGACAAACTACAATAGGAACAAAAGTGGTTTTTTTTAGGAGCGTCACTGCATAAAGAAGTTTAACAGTTCTATCTTCGCCTTACACAATCGCAACCAAAGCTTCCTCCTTTGTGTCACCGAATTGTATATCAACACTTTTTTCCTATGAATGTCACTTTATCCACAATTTGTCAGCTTATATTGACTCTAATAATTAACCAAAAATATTCGTTCAACTGATATATTGATTAAAGTTTATTAATAATTTAATAACGAATAACGATTGCTGAAATATACCTAAGTAATTTCTAAATCAGGAATGGATTTTCTTTCTTGGTTTCATTTAAACCGTTGATTGAAAGTTCATATACAAACATTGATTTGGTTCGTTGTATTGATTATTTCAAAACTTTTGTTGCCAATTTCATTTTCATGACTATAACCGTCTCAGTGAAAAACGGGACTCGATATACTTGTAAGGCCGGCTAAATTTGGATTTTGGTTGGAATTGATGGCATTTAAATATATATTAAACTGGGGATACCTCTCCATTTTGCGACCAAAAGATTCTATATATTTATTGGTATCTGTAGTTTTTTTTCTACGTAAGTTAAGTTAGTTGCATTTTTATTATCCAAGAAATAGAAAAGAGATTAAAAACTATTGGTAAATTGATTTTTCTTTTAATTGTGATATAAATAATATTGTCTAATGACGTATCTCTTCAAGATGGGAAAGATCATCCATCCAATTTGTGCACTCCGTGAGGAGGAGGACGATATCCCAATCCATCTCTTTTTTTGCCCTTGTGGTTCCATCCGAGTGGATATAAATATGCATAGATGTCTATCTAACCTAGAATCTTAACAATGAGGTTAACCAAAATTGACCTTCGTCTCTCGGGAGTCGAACTGCCCCCTCAACACACTGAGCAATCGCGCTCTACAATGTTTATTGCCTGTAAGGCCAAAATTGATGACCCTCGAGGGGAAGGATATTGATATGATAATATTGATTTAAGTTCCGATGAGGTGGATTCAATATAAAAACTACACAAACATTTCTATGATTTACCGTTTTATCGACCTGAGAAAGAAAGAGAAAAAACAGCTGTCGATTGAGGTTTGGCAATCGACATAGACAAATCTCCATGAACACAAGATGCTAATAGAATGTATGTTATTTGAGAAGAGGTTTCGGGAACTAGCGATGACGAGGGAGACATTTAACTACTTTTGAATCAAAAAAGTTTGTCCCAAGAGAGACGAAGGAATTTCTCTAGTCCATGACAAAAAAGGATAAATCAATAGATAAATATAATTTCTTTTGGATATTATCTTTTTTCTGGAATCTAATGCAATTCCTTTTCTGTCCATAGTTTAAGTTTTGATCATTATAACTTTTAGTCTAACAATAAATAGTTAGAAATGAGATTTAAAAAATATTTTTTTCTTCATATTTGGTAAAAAGATTTTTTTAGGTGATGTATGATGCTGTCAAAGTAATTTATACAGGGTATTCTAGTCAAACGTAGACTATTTTATGCACTTCACTAACAGTTCTATACACTTTGAAAATTTAAGTATAGAGAAATGTTTTGTAAGTAATTTATTTCTTATACTTTTTCACAACCAATTTTCAAAGTGATTGTCGTTGGCCGCGATTATGACGTCGAGCTTCGTTTTTTACAGGTTATGTGAATGAAGTTACCAGACATAGTTTCTATTTTTCCTTCAAGTAGGCTTCAAGGTGATGACTGTCGGCTTAGAAGTAGCGTAGGCCCTCTGCTCTATATTGTCCTATATGTAATAGTCGAGGAGGTTGCAATCTGGAGAAGAAGGGAGATCATATTGACGAGTTCGACCAATTTTCAATGAACCAGTTCTGCGTTTTGATTGCTTGTGAGCCGGGGCTGAGTTTTATTTGAAGACATAATTCCTTTTGGAGTACATGGCATCCAACCAAGGATAAACCTTACCATTTAAGACAATACCTTGTTTGTAGAGCTGGGATTTGGTACCGCCAATTCGTTATTCGGTAGATTTAATTATATATCTACCGAATATCGATCGGTGCAGTAGATAAGAAAGAGAGATAAATTATTTATGTATCTGCTCTGTGACTTCTTCATATACATTTAATACGGACAATTTATAAAAAGGACAATTAAATACATAATTTTTTATAATTTTTTTAGAGATTATATAAAATTTAAAACATGTTATTTTTATATACCTATATCATATATGCACTCGGATTTTGAAGGAAATGGAAAGCAAGTGCAAACAAATATTTCCTTAACTGTCTTTTGTTATACGTTGTCCAATGTTAAATGCACTTCAGCTCCGGAGTTGTTTATTAATTTTGCAAAGTTCAACTTCTTCACACCAGGTAACAACGCTTCCAGCTTTAAATACCGATTTACATTCGGTAGTCGCAGCTCTGCTTGTTTTGTTTTTAGCCAGTAGGGAACCATATGGCGACATTACCGTACTATTGCTCCCCACATCCCCAGCTCAAGGCACCATCCGGATGTTTGTGTAGTTAATTGAAAGAACAAAGTTACTTAGTGAAAAAATGTGTTTATTGGTGAGTTCCCGATCTTTTACACTTAATCATATCTTTACTTTGTCTGTTATAACTTAGGATTTATTTTTGGGTTGTTAAACTCAATAAGAGATCAACTGCTACGGTGAGAATTGGACGGCCTCACATAGCCGAACATGTTGTAAATCATGAATTAGATGGAAGCATGCAAAGTTTTTTCCTGCTTGAAAATGGGTCGGAGTCTTTTCAATCTCACATTCACAGCAACGAGAGAGAATCATTTAAATATATTTTCCCTTCCCGAGCAAGGAAGTTTTTTTTTCTATTCAGGTGTGGTTTGGCGGGAAAGTCGTGGGCTCACGTTTCAACGAATCCTTTAGGATTGATAATGCTCCTTTTAGGGATCCTATATTTTATGTATAAAATAAAGAGGTTTTCGTCTCTCTAATCACACATTTGATAGATAGCTTCGACTTCTTCACACCTAAATCACGGTTGTTTTCTTTATTCCAATTTGGCTAATGAACTTTGAAATAAATAAGGAACTGCTATAGGATCCCTAGGTGACACTACAATTTTTTTTAAAATGATATAAATAGGGTAAAAGTTATTTTACATTCAATGATTCTCAGCAAAGAATTGGAAATATTTTGATTTGATATGTATACAATTAAGACACAGCCTTTCATCCGTTTGTAGATATGTATTTGCTAAAGTTTAAATACCAAATAAACATTGATGTAAAATCGAGTACTCTTGGAGAATTTTATACGTCTGAAAAAGTTCTAAGATGAACTTGACATGAATCTGATTGCAGCTTTTTTTCTGTCATTTCAAACAGTATAACCTGAAAGCTGATTCCATTAAATTAAACATTCTAATTATACAAAAGATCTTGAACCATAATGCCTTTATCGACCAAAGTTGGGTTCCCTTTTAAACGCAATATAGTTTTCTATAATTTGTAACTACATACATGATCCTCTATAAGTAAGTAAGAGATAAGAAACTATACTCTTTGAACAAAAGTTCTCAAATTCTTACCTTTATTAGCTCTCCTATGACGAGCAAAGTATTATTGATTAATTTTTGACCATAAAAAAAAGAAAGACGCAGACCTGACACTTGGATTTTCTTCCACGCCTTTATTGCATATGATAGATGCAGATGACGGCTTCCAAAGCTTATCCCTACTACATATATACATTAGGAGCATTTCTCTTTTATAGCCATTTAACGCAAAGGCATCGGGAAATGGAATCTCCTTTTTATGGAGCAGCCTGGTACAAAACAACACAATGCAAAAATTAATCTAATAAAAGGGTTCGGTATGAAGTTCAGAATAAATGGTGAAAGAAAATAGTGCCTAGAAGAAATAACCCAAGACAAAGTTAATATGTAGCAAAAGGGATTTTTTAAAGTTTTGGGGTCAGGCACATGTTCATCCGTAGTAATTATATCATTACTTATTTGGCAGTGTTTTTCCAAACGTGCGTGCGAGTAATTTATTGCTTAGTTATATTTCTGCGACTAACTAGAGAGAACAAACATATTAGATATTACTTCAAGTAATAACTAATATGTAATATCCTAGTTACATATTACTTTCGTGAAAAAAATATTCGACAGACAATTTGATGAAAATTAATGAACTGTGAATGTATGTGACGTCACCCGGTGGACATACAAATGCAAACTAGGTTAGGTGAGGATTTTTACAAATCCTGTTAGAGTTGCCTTACTTATGGTTTCGGAATGCTCAAAAAAGTAATCAACACTATAATTGGAGTTTGTCCGTCCGTCCGTCCGACTTCTATAGACGCCGAAACTACAGAAGCTAAAGAACTGAAATTTGGCACACAAATGCATCGTGACCATGTGATGGTCTTGGGCTAGGTTAGGTTCTGATCAGACCAGATTTGCGTCTGTGAGAGAATTTTGCGGTTTGTATGGATTTTTGAGGGTTAGGAGGCTCGGGATGTAATTAAATGTTTTGTGGACTTTAGCCGTAGGCATCTTTTAGTAAAACCCCAAATAAGGCCTAGCGGCCTTGCAAAGGCCTCAAAAAAGACTTGGAAAACTTTGGTTGTCCATAGTTCGTAAGTGAGATGTTTTAGAGACAGAACATAAACTAAAAGTTATCTGCATCTCTGCCCAAAAAGCCTGGATCCGGAAAAAAATTCCGGATCCAGACACTCCCGGACCCGGATTATGACATTTCCTTAACTTTTGATTTTTCCCATTTCGAAAAAAAGCTACTCTGAAAGTACATCAACAATAGGGTTTACAATCGGGTTCCAAAGAAATTTCACGGAAAACCGGACCGGCCTGTCGGGAAATTCAAGAAAACCTCTGGGGCGACTTTTAATACGAAAAAAAGTTCAAAACAAAACATACGAAATAAAGGCCTTGCAAAATAAGCCTAGGTTGGTTAAGTCAATGTCCGGCCTCCGGACATATTTGGGCCGGGATCCGGATTTTTTTCAATTTGCAAGTTTTCGCAATATATTTTTGCCAATCATATTCACAATTGACCAGGGAGCAACTTTGATGTATTCAGTATCCGGATCCGAGGTCATTAAGAGCCTCAAATCCGGGATTGAATATTAGGTCCAATTTCATGGACGAAGCTTAAAAACTTCATTGTTTGATGCAAGGTTCAATCCTTGCCTCAACATATTATCCATAGATATGTTACCATGTATAAATGCTGTGGCCGTAGGCCACCCACCCGCCCGGAGGGCCTAGCCAAAGCCGCGGAGCGGCAATGGGCTAGTCTATATTATAATTGGAGTTTGTCCGTCCGTCCGTCTGACTTCTATAGACGCCGAAACTACAGAAGCTAGAGACCTGAAATTTGGCACACAGATGCATCTTGACATGTGATGGTCTTGGGCTAGGTTAGTTCTGATCAGACCAGATTTGCGTCTGTGAGAGGTTTTTGCGGTTTGCATGGATTTTTGAGGGTTAGGAGGCTCGGGATGTAATTAAATGTTTTGTGGACTTTGCCGTAGGCATCTTTTGGTATAAACAAAACTAAGGCCTAGCGGCCTTGCAAAGGCCTCAAAAAAGGCTTGGAAAACTTTGGTTGTCCATAGTTCGTAAGTGAGATGTTTTAGAGACAGAACGCAAACTAAAAGTTATCTGCATCTCTGCCCAAAGAACCTGGATCCGGAAAAAAAATCCGGATCCAGACACTCCCGGACCCGGATTATGACATTTCCTTAACTTTTGATTCTTTCCCATTTCGAAAAAAAGCTACTCTGAAAGTATATCAAGAATAGGGTTTCCAATCGGGTCCCAAAGAAATTTCCCGGAAAACCGGACCGGCCTGTCGGGAAATTCAAGAAAACCTCTGGGGCGACTTTTTAAAACGAAAAAAAGTTCAAAACAAAACATACGAAATGAAGGCCTTGCAAAATAAGCCTAGGTTGGTTAAGTCAATGTCCGGCCTCCGGGACATATTTGGCCGGGATCCGGATTTTTTTTAATTTGCAAGTTTTTCGCAATATATTTTTGCACAATCATATTCAGCTTCACAAAGGGAGCAACTTTGATGTATTCAGTATCCGGATCCGAGGTCGTTAAGACCCTCAAATCCGGGATTGAATATTAGGTCCTATTTCATGGACGAAGCGGAATATTTTTGAAATCCTAAATTTTGGGGGCCTTTTTGGGCTGTCTATGGGATTGATCGCATCAAGTTATAAAATAATATCTATAGAGTTTGGCATTTCTAATAAGTTCGTTTTTTAAATGAATTTTGGTTTATAATTTTTTGAGTTTTGGCATAAAAACTGTCAAAATGGAAAAGTGTTTTTTTCTCCGCTCCTGGTAAACTCACAGATTTCAACTTGAGTTCATAAGAAGGAACTTAAAAAGTCTGACAACAAACTATAAAATAAATCATTCTCAAGTGTTTAATATTTTTTTCAGAAAACCCAAAAAACTGATTTTTTCAAAAACTTAAGGGGGTCCCCCATGATTTTTGGCATTTTTTTTAATTTTTAAATTTGTTAATATAGTTGTTCCCAATTGGGGAGACTAATGCAAATGTGAAGAAATTTTTAAAATTGGATGAAAAACAAAAAAGTTTTATTTGTAAGCATTATTTCATAAGTACATATGCTACATATATAGCATAGGAGTTGGCTATAATGTTAGTTCTTTTTTGCTCCCTAGGGGTGCTCTAAATTATGAATCTAATGTAACCTCTAGGGAGACTTTTTACTGCATAAGTGGTATTTAAATTATAAAATACAAAATGAAGCCCTCGCAAAAAAAAATATCCGGCACCATATGACGTCATAAATTAACACCACGGTTCACCAAAGGTCTGTATAATAAGGTCTGAGCAATACAAAAACAAACATGTAATCCTAGCAGTATAACTACTCAATGACGTCACTGGAGAACGAATATATATATTTATGTAATTTATATTTTCATATATATTTATTTATTAATTTATTTAAACACACACATAGATATATATATATATATATATATACATATATATATATATATATATATATATAATATATATATATATATATATATATATATATATATATATATATATATATATATATATATATATATATATATATATTATATATATATATATATATATATATGATAGAGAGATTGATTGATAAATATATATATATATAATATATCGTTCTCCAGTGACGTCATTGAGTAGTCACACTGCTACATGTTTGTTTTTGTATTGCCCCAACCTTGGGTTCACCAATCTTATTAACCAGTTTGAATACTTCAAACTCATCCCCCTTTTCTCACGTGAGACACAGCTGAACGCGCTCCGAAGTATGAAGAAAGAAGGGAGAAGCTCTATGAATAAAAATACACATGAATACGATAACATTATGAAAATGGTTTCCAGTGCAAAGTTGGAAATGTCGATTTTCCCTCCAAATCATGAAGAAGGTCTTACCCTAAAATAACTTTATCATCTTGGATATTTTTGTCATTACTGTCGCAACAAGTATTATGTATTGATGTTATTGAAGGTCTATCTATAAATGCTAATGTTGTTAATGCATATAATAAGGCTTCAAACGATATGGGAGCTTTTTATATAATACATCATTTTATGAAGTGAATATTTAAAGAAAAATGTATCTTAATTATTGTCATGATCTTTTATTTATATTTATGTAAGCAACATATGGCCCTGGAATATATTAAGCCTTCAAGCATGTTCCGGAGTATTTTTATTGAAAATATTTTAAATAAATAAAGAAAATTGATGAAAGGTCACCATGTTTATGATCCCCGTCATAAACATGATGGAATTGACGGAAGGGCACCGCGATAATACATAAAACATATAAATACTATCACTGTTGACATATTTATCTACATTATTTATAAAATGAGATTATAAAGTTATTGTTATGACTCTTATTTCAAGACATTGTTGACATTTGAATCATTGATCATCTTTTTTGAGTCTGACTTTTAAAATCATTTAACTAATATATTCTATATTTGTGTAGTTCTTTACCTTTTTATTATTTTCTCACCAGCACCGTTGTGCGAAAAGAAAAGGAAAAGTACTCAGTCCTGTGTTAATGTTATATCAATTTCTCTTTGTATCTTTGTTTTCAAACATGGCGTCTGTCTCTCTGTCATGAGTACTTTGTTATGTCATTGCGTCTTCATTATTTCCTCTTTGTTTATATATATTTTATTCCTTTTAATTACCTCCGCCGAAGGAGGTATTGTTTTCACTGGCGTTTGTTAGTTTGTTGGTTTGTCAGCAGGATAACTCAAAAAGTACTGAACGGATTCAAATGAAACTTTGTGGAGTTGTTGGAAATGCCAAAAGGAACAAGTAATTAAATTTTGGCATCTCTAAGGGCTTTTTTAATATGCAAAATGAGCAAAATAATAATGAAATGGGGTCTCTATTCAGGGAGTAGGAAAGAACAAACGCTAAAAAAATATTCATTGACGTATTATTGTTCATATATCAGCTCAGGACTATGTTAACCCAGTGACGTAGCTTAAACTTCTTCCTCTTCCCGTCTCTGAGTGCTTTTTTAATATGCAAAATGAGCTAACAGAGAGGAAACAATGATTAGAGATAGAAAATCGGGCGTGTGAAAGGGAGAATGTTTGAATAGGAATGTTGTTGGGATCGGCGGAGGTACACACTCTCTGAGTGTATATATTTTATCTTTGTTTTCAAACATGGCGTCTGTCTCTCTGTCATGAGTACTTTGTTATGTCATTGCGTCTTCATTATTTCCTCTTTGTTTATACAAGGTATATATAATTTCCTTAAACTTTTTAGTGCATAAGTCTTATGCTTCATATTTGCCTCGCTGCACGTTGCTAAGTATCTGTGCCCACTTTTTTTTAATGAGACGATAGAGGTTTTTTAAAGTAAGAAAAGGGAAAAAAAGAAAAATAAATACATATGTATATATTTGTAGTTATAAGGAGAGGAACTTAATCCGAATTTACTGGATAATATAAAAAATTTCCCTCTACTTTTTTTTGTTGAAAAATACTCATATTCTCTCTCATAAAACTTCTTTCTATACGACGTCTCCATCATCATAAGCTTCAAAAACTTCATTGTTTGATGCAAAGTTCAACCCTTGCCTCAACATATTATACAATGATATGATACAATGTATAATGCTGTGGCCGTAGGCCACCCACCCGCCTGGAGGGCCTAGCACCAGCCGCGGAGCGGCAATGGGCTAGTCTATAATAATTGGAGTTTGTCCGTCTGTCCGACTTCTATAGACGCCGAAACTACAGAAGCTACAGACCTGAAATTTGGCACACAGATGCATCTTGACACATGTGATGGTCTTGGCTAGGTTAGATTCTGATCAGACCAGATTTGTGTCTGTGAGAGGGTTTTGCGGTTTGCATGGATTTTTGAGGGTTAGGAGGCTCGGGATGTAATTAAATGTTTTGTGGACTTTGACCGTAGGCATCTTTTGGTATAACAAAAAACTAAGGCCTAGCGGCCTTGCAAAGGCCTCAAAAAAGGCTTGGAAAACTTTGGTTGTCCATAGTTCGTAAGTGAGATGTTTTAGAGACAGAACGCAAACTAAAAGTTATCTGCATCTCTGCCCAAAGAACCTGGATCCGGAAAAAAATTCCGGATCCAGACACTCCCGGACCCGGATTATGACATTTCCTTAACTTTTGATTCTTTCCCATTTCGAAAAAAAGCTACTCTGAAAGTATATCAAGAATAGGGTTTCCAATCGGGTCCCAAAGAAATTTCCCGAAAACCGGACCGGCCTGTCGGGAAATTCAAGAAAACCTCTGGGGCGTTTTTAATACGAAAAAAAGTTCAAAACAAAACATACGAAATGAAGGCCTTGCAAAATAAGCCTAGGTTGGTTAAGTCAATGTCCGGCCTCCGGGACATATTTGGGCGGGATCCGGATTTTTTTAATTTGCAGTTTTCGCAATATATTTTTGCACAATCATATTCAGCTTCACAAAGGAGCAACTTTGATGTTATCAGTATCCGGATCCGAGGTCATTAAGACCTCAAATCCGGGATTGAATATTAGGTCGAATTTCATGGACGAAGCGGAATATTTTGAAATCCTAAATTTTGGGGGCCTTTTTTGGGCTGTCTATGGGATTGATCGCATCAAGTTATAAAATAATATCTATAGAGTTTGGCATTTCTAATAAGTTCGTTGTTTTAAAAAGAATTTTGGTTAGATTTTTTGAGTTTTGGCATAAAAACTGTCAAAATGGAAAAGTGTTTTTTCTCCGCTCCTGTAACTCACAGATTTCAACTTGAGTTCATAAGAAGGAGCTTAAAAGCCTGACAATACATTATAAAAAAGTCCTTCTCAGGTGTTTCAATATTTTTTCAGAAAACCCAAAAAACTGGTTTTTTCAAAAAACTTAAGGGGTCCCCCATGATTTTTGGCATTTTTTTAAATTTGTTAATATAGTTGTTTTCAATTGGAAGACTAATAATGCAAATGTGAAGAAATTTTTAAATTGGATGAAAAACCAAAAAGTTTTATTTGTAAGCATTATTTCATAAGTACATATGCTACATATATAGCATAGGAGTTGGCTATAATGTTAGTTCTTTTTGCTCCCTAGGGGTGCTAAATTATGAATCTAATGTAACCTCTAGGAGACTTTTTACTTACTGGAGACTGGAGAATGTATTTATATATATATATTTATTTATAAATAAATAGAAAGATTGATATATATTAAAAAAAAAAATAGGTCTCCAGTGACGTCATTGAGTAGTCACACTGCTACATGTTTGTTTTTGTATTGCCCAAACCTTGGGTTCCACAGAGATATAAAGATATAGAGAGCTGATTCCCTTCAATAGCAGAGAAACAGCGTTTGAATGTTTCTGTGTGTGCAAAATAAACAAAGTAAGTTATACGACGTCATCGTAAGCTGATCTTAGAGATAGAATCTATGAATGATGAGAGAATAAACTCTCTACAGTAACCCCTCGATATAACAACCCTCTGTATAACGAAGTTCGGATACAACAACCTCCTGGAGCTAGCCGAACAAGCCTCAGATATAACGAACTTAAGTTCGTTATATCTGAGGCTACCGACCTTTTGTGTTCATGATCGAATAAGCCTCATATATAGCGAACCTAAGTTTGTTATATTTAAGCTACCGAACCCGAATTATGAGCTATATTTCGTTCGTTATATCGAGGTTTACTGTATAATCTTTTTAGAAGTTTTTACGGCGAAATCGCATGTATTTTTCTGAAGGCTCCAATCAGCTCTATATTTAATATCTCTATGTTGGGTTCACCAATTTTATCAACCAGTTTGAAATACTTCAAACTCTTCCCCCTTTTCTCACAGGAAACACAAGTGGACGCGCTCCGAAGTATAAAAAAGAGAAGGAGAAGCTCTATGAATATGAATATTTGACATGTACTCATGAATACGATAACATCATGAAATAGTTTCCCGCGCAAAGTTATAATGTTGATTTTTCCTCCAAATCATGAAGAAGGTCTTTAAGGGGAAGAAAGAAGATGCTCAACGACGAGCCTTATTAGAGCGTCTCAAAGCCTTGCAAACGACCAACCCAAACTGTGTAGATATAAAGTCAGAACTACAGGACAATTATAGACCACCAAAACTTCGGGGCACCATCAGGGCAAAATCTGAACTTATTCAAAGGAATATAAATGTTCACTGCCCCATATCGTCTCCGAAAAGAACTTCCAAAGCCTCAACAAATATCTACCCTGAGAACAAAAGGGGCAAATTACAAAATCTCCCAATAAAATCGACGAAGAGATAAGGACTTCTACTCTACTCTATATAAATGCAAGACTGCAGGAGGGAAGGAACATGTACGTTCTGTCAGAAATGGCTGAGACAAGGCGAAAAAAATCTCGGTTGAGGACATCGGTGGTACATACGGCCATCAACCTCCAAAAGCCGAACTTAATAGCCTAGAAGCCCCTATTTCTAAGAAGGAGATATTTCACATATCAGGAATTACAAGAAAAAATACAAGTCCCCCGCACGTCAGGTCTTCCGTACGAATTCTATAAAAAATTCGCCGATAGACTTCCCCAATCTTAGAAGCATGTTACAATGAAATACGGACCATGGGGAGAGTTCCTCGATTCATGGCAGAAGGACTTTTAATTTATTGCCAAAAAAGGGCAAGACAAACTGGAAATAACAAATTATCGCCCAATCACATTACTAAATACATCGTATCAAATCTTCCACCGGAATCCTAAACGAAAGTCTTGTCAAAGTCCTTCCAAATATTATCGGACCATCTCAAAAAGGATTCATGAAAGGAAGAAGAGCTGAAGACATTCCACGCTCAATCCAGGACAAGATTGATCGCTTTGTGAACGACGACTTAGAGTTTGCGGCGTTGTTTGTGGATTTTAATAAAGCCTTTGATTGATATATCTCACAAGTACATTTTGAGAATTACTTCGACGAGGCTTCTCGATCAACTATTATTATATGATCGAACAATTTTTAAGATATAATCGGCCAGAGTGGCTTCGGCAGCTAATAGGTCCTCTTTCAAGATCACTCAGGGATGTAAACAGGGGATCCCATTCTCCTACCCTTTTTCCTTATAGCGATTGATGGTCTCCAAAGAATGATCGACGATAACATGCAAATTGGTCGGAAAGGCATTAGTCCAGCTCTACGCAGATGACCTCACCTTGCTTTTCTGGGGAACATCCAAGACCTTAAGTGGCATGAATGGAACCTTCGATCTATTAAAGCTTTGTTCAGGTATCTCGGGCCTATCAGTAAATAAAAGCAA